>JANAVB010020597.1:5148195-5718195 GCA_029216955.1 Iris pallida | reverse complement strand
TACTGCTTTTAGTATTTATGGTGCAGGGCCTCGACCTACTGTTTGGACCGTTCGCGGCACTCAGAGCTCGCCTTAGAATTAATTAATTTATGTAAAAATTTGTAAGGGCATAAGTCCAGCTTTTCCTTCATTTCTCTGTGACCATGTATTGTGTAGCGTAGCTTTTTCTTATTTTTCTGGATGTTGATTCGCCGTTAAACGCGTAGAATATAAAATGGATATATATTTTATAAAGAAAATTAATAAGTTTTCTCACAATAAATAATCTGGTAATTTAGCAATTCATATTTTTTCCTCATTTAAGAAAAGTCTAGTTTTATATATATTATAAAATACAAAGTTTTGACAAGTTAACCTATAAATCGCTATTTTTCCCAATTAACTGAATTAACCGGTTTAACCAAGTAAACGATAACCAACGTAGCTTGCGACGTTAGGCGTGTTTCGGTAGTTAATTAAATAAACTTAAAACCTGACTAGGGTCTGCTTCTAGAGATTGTAATTAGCACACCTAGAATGGTTTCATTATGGTTCTAAGTCAAGGTTCTCAACTGTAGGATCTCGGAGACGTACTTAACTTCCTCCTCGGTACCGACATTCCCGATCCAGTCAATCAACAGAGGCAAGTTACGGTTATGCTATCCTATATTTTAATTAGTAATTGTCAAGTTGCATGTTTAAACCACATTGCTACACGGAACTCTCTCCTAGGGTTCAAATATTGATTGATATTGATTGTGGAGATATTGGAGGAATAGTGTAGCGTCTATGACCAATACCCCTCATATTGCATATTGTTATTGTGCGAGCTTACCCCTCTTACACACGGGAATAAGCCGTATCGCGTTGCTAGGATGCTATTGTACAACCCAAGCCGGTCATAGACGTTACATATTCAAATCACATTGTCTCAAGTATTGAATTGTTAAATTGCTGGAAAATATTGTTCAACTGTTTAGCTTGCACTTTTTCGTTATTATTTGAAATATGAGGTACATATTTGTACTTGCGCCCTCCTGACTGGAGACCAACATTGTTAAATAGAAAAGCTTATTGTCGCCGTCTCACAACGGTGTAGGCTGGGCATGATCCGGTTCGACCCAATAATTTAGGATCGGGTCGTGACATGTTTTTAGTGGTGGCCCATGAAGGTCCAAAACAACAACTTAGGTAAATACATCTAAAAACAATTAGAACACTAAAATATTGATTTGTCACAACATAGGACCGAATTATCTATATATAAGTAACTATTTTTGCTTGCTTATAGAACGGTAGGTTACCTTGTTTAGGCTTTTCCCTAAACTTGCCATACTATGAAGACAATCTGACCTATGCCTATCAGTCTGTACTAGCAAGATCTTGTTTTCTGTGCATGACGTAAGAAAACATGACAAGAGAATCGTAGTAGTAGATTGAGCAGTGGGAGGCTGCTCGAACCAGACCAGGACCAGAAGAGCTAATGATACCTAGAATTATTGTTTAGCACTAGATGATACCCTACCGAAGCATAACATATTACCCTTGATTTCACTTTTTTTCTGGCCAATATCTTTCCCAAACTCATGTCTCCCCTACGATACAATTTCTAAAAATTGTAATCTTAATGAGAATGTATGTAAGGTGGTATTTATCAAGGATATATTTGTGATTAAGAATTGGAAGAATAGAATTTTGGAATACCAAGATATTAGTTGGTACTGATAAAAATTGGAAGCGATAATGACATAAGTATACATGGTGAACCGAGAGTCTACTATATTCACCATGTTACAATATAGGGTCGAAATTATTATTTTAAAATATTTATTTTGGCTTGCTTATAGTTTTATAGGTTATCTTGCTTACGTTTGTACCTAAACCTTATCTAGATTAGGCCGATTGTATGATGGTATGTTTTACTGCCTATTTTATTTTCTAGACTTTTGGTATATTTTAGTGTCCCATGGCTTTCGGGATTATTTTCTTCCACATCTTTATCAGATTCTAGCATACTTTAGGATCCATACTCTCTCGCCGTTTCTGGATTAAGATTAGATTTTTGTTCTCCTTCTTTAGCAAACCTATTTCAACTTCTCCATTTGTTGATCAAATCTTACTCCTCTATCTTTATTTGGAACCTAGATCCATTCGCTATTTAGAGTTTCAAATTCTTCTATAGCAAACCTAATAAACTCTTATCTACCCAAAGTATTTCTACGACTAGCGTATCCAACCATTTCTCTTGACCTTATTTTCAATTGACTTTCTCAGAACCAATTTTGAACCGAATTCTTTTGGAACCATAAAGCCCCAAGGTTAATTGTTACCAAAGAATTGGTTCAATTTAGCTAGTTCATATATCTCCCAAGGGAACTATCTTCCAAAAAAATAATTCCAATATGGATTGATATTTCCTATGTTATTCCAAGTACCGAAAATATTTTTTATTTGTTGATTTCCTCCACTCAACTCGAAACCTTACTCTTCCTAGGCAACTTCATGATCAATTCAAGGCCTAGAAAGCTTTTAAACTCGATGCTTGAGTATCATGAAGCACGAACGGTCAGAGAATTGATTCCATCCTAATATTGAATTTCCTTTAGTCATTGAAAAACTTTTTGAATTGTTGAATTATCCCTTTGAAATTCCCATGGACAAAGTTAAGAAAATATTCAATGACCTAATATGGCTTCGCACATATGCGTCGCAACCATCTATTTGAATTATAGAAACTGCGAGTATACTGCAGCCAGTTGCGCACTGGCGGGGCATAGACTCTAAGTTGAAGTGATTCAGGTGTTGATAGGTTTTGGGATATTATTGAGACTACGTCCTAAATGCATCAAATTGGTCTCCTATGTTGTTCAGCCAGCAAATGGATAAAGTTGATATACTACTCGAAAACCTATTACTATTCAAGTTATGGAGCCAAAATTTTACTGCAATCAGGTGCACTCTGGCGAGGCATGAATTTGAGGCAAAGTGACTTCGGATATATTTGGGTTTTCGAATATTATTAATATGGTTGTCCTTTCTGCACCATCAAATTATTCTGACTGTTGTCCGACTAAAGGATTTGTATTTCTAGCGACTTTTCCATTTTCAGAAATCTCTTATCACAGCCAGAAAGGATAGATTTTCTATAAAATTGTACTTGATTTTTTTTCCTAGAACTTATTAGGACCATATCAATCTCTATTGGCTCAATCTCTTTCCTGTTTCAACCTTAGTACGTTGCATATATATATATTTTTATATTTATTTATTCATTTATTTGTTATTATTATTATTATTTTCTTAGTTACATATTTTGGAAGCTGTAGATAGTTGTGGTTCGCTTTATATATTAAATAGTTGAAATACATCTTATGGGTGACCATATGTATATAGCTGATAGCAATATGCGGGGGAAACATAGATTGTTACTTATCTCATTCCTTGTAAGGGACCCTTGGGATTAATATTAGATAGCTAAAGGGTAGGAAAGGTAGAAGAATACCTTGAGTAAGCTAGCCTTGAGGGAGTGGTATACCTAGCTTGTGACTTATTTGGAATAAAATCGTTAGTAGTGCTCGCTAGCGTCTAAACCTCATTCAAAAATGATGATATTTGACGATTTTGAATTTTATGCTTAAAGGAAGAGTTATTGAAGATAAAGGAAGACGTAGGTAGAGTTAGCGAGGAAAGTATAGGATTTGGTAATGTACATGGAGTAAGTGAATTTGGATATATATATATATATATATATATATATATATATATATATATATATATATATATATATATATATATATATATATATATATATAAACATGTGAACATAATGATCAAGTAAAGAAACACTTGACGAGGATCAACTTTTATGGTTAGATGACTACTATACCTAGAAGGAAAGGATATAGCCATGGAAGAATAACACGAGCAATGGAATGATAGGTTCTAGAGAAGGAATAAGCAAAGAGGAATTGAGATAAGACCATTGGCATACAACGATGGATGAAAAATTGATTTAGGTGATTTATGATTATATATATATATATATATTTAGTTTTAATACCTTGACAGATATCTTAGTTTTATGTAGATACCGAAAGTTCAGCTAGTTAGAGATTGGTTATGCATGGTATTAATAAGATAGTTATCTTGTAAGTCTTTTTTCTGCATATCTTATCTTCTGACCGTTGAAATAGTGAAACGATATTCTTTCCATTCCCTTTGATCATCATTCGGCCCTCAGTGGAAATATCTTACTCGATTACATTCCTATCATAGTTATATTATTCTAATCATCTTTGCTATCCTACCATCATACAATTTTTTATCTTTCCTGAGTCACAAATCCTTGTACTCCATTCCAATTTGATTTGACATTTTAGTCCCTCATTTCAAAAGATTTTATTACTTTCTGCCTTCTCAATAAACTGTTGACATTCGCTTCTTTCTTGCCTTTTCTGTTTTACGAGACCTCATTTGATTTTCCCCTATTTTATGATCATAATTGTACCTAGATTTTCTCGTGCCTAAAATGATTTTTGATCACAACAATATTCCAACTTTATCTCAGATCATATATAGATAAATCTGATCGTGCTGATATTTTATCAATGTACTCAGTGATCATGCCTAGAATCCGTCGCGCCTGATGATTTAAATTTCGTTTTTGATCAAGACTAAGTAATTTTGATTGTACCCCGGCCCTTATCTTTGAAATTTCGAGAACGAAATTTTCTAAGGAGGGAAGGTTGTAAAACCCTTTTTTTCCTACGACCTGGTTTCCCACGACCAGGCCGCCCCCATCTGTCTCTCCACAACTCTCTTTCTCTCTCTCCCACTCTCTTCCTCCTTTCCCTCTCCTCCATACCTACTCTTTCCCTCTCATCCTTCTTTGTAGTCCCACTTCCCACTCCTCCTAATCCCTCACTGCCATCCAGAACTCCCTCTCATTACTCTTCCCTCTCAAACCCTATTTTCCATTTCTCCAGAACCACCTCCGTCCGGCCAGATCTGCCCGTCGCTCGACCCGTTCGGCCGCCCTCCACCGTTCCATCGTGTCCCGCGGCCCCACTCGGCACTGTTCCGCCGGCCGTACCCTTCCAGCGCCCCCGACCCCGTCCGGTGCTCCCCCGTCCCGCTCCTCAGCAAGCCACCCCAGGCTGACCCCCCCTCTCGGCCTCCCTCCGTTTCCCCTCTGTCGTTCGCCGTCGAGTCCTTTGTGCCTCGATCCGGCCGACCACGACGGTCCAGCGTCCCCGTACCGGGGTGCTGTCCTGATCCGACTTCTCGGGACTCGCTGACCTGTGGCCGCTCTCCCAGCGCTGACCTGCGGGTTTTCCGACCCGCTGTCCCGCGGTGCCCTCTGGCATTTCTGTCCCCGTGTTGCTGTCGTGTGTATTATTCTTTCTTTATAATTACATCTGAGAGCTCTAGCCGAGCATTTGAGGTATAATTTTATGTCCCTGTGTCCCTCCCCGTAACTAGTCTGTAATGACGCGGTCCCGATCCCATTTCGGGATTCGATATTTTGTTTACGTTGCTTTGGTGATACGCGATTATTGCTATGTAGCGGCGTATTTCTATTTTGATATATATACATATTTTTGTGCTATAGTTTTCTGGACTGAAAATATTGAATTGTGGTGGTTATTCCTGGTTTGGAATATTATGCTGTGAGTTATCCCTGGTTTGGGGATATTTAAATTGTGTTGTGGTTGGCATCCTCCCAGGATTGGGTTGTCCCAATTACAGAGGAGATGCTGCCCAAATTTTCAGAAAATATTTTAAAAAGGGATTTTCTTACAAAATTAGCAATTTAAATAAAACCTATTTTCTTAAGAAAATCGGTCTTTGCAAAATGATTTATAGATTGGATTTTGTTGGTTTTTGGATTTTATGGATTTTGTACCACCAGTTAGGCGACGACCATATTGGTCGAATGAGCCTCGGCGAAACGCAAACGATACAGGGTCACCTGTACGTTGAGGCGTAAGCCGCAACATGAGATTGCACGACCAAGTCTGAGACTCTTTAATTTTTTATTTAATTATAATTTATTTTAGAACTGGTACTGCTTTTAGTATTTATGGTGCAGGACCTCGGCCTACTGTTTGGACCGTTCGCGGCACTCAGAGCTCGTCTTAGAATTAATTAATTTATGTAAAAATTTGTAAGGGCATAAGTCCAGCTTTTCCTTCATTTCTCTGTGACCATGTATTGTGTAGCATAGTTTTTCCTTATTTTTTAGAATGTTGATTCGCCGTTAAATACGTAGAATATAAAATGGATATATATTTTATAAAAAAAATTAATAAGTTTTCTCATAATAAATAATCTGGTAATTTAGCAATTCATATTTTTTCCTCATTTAAAGAAAAGTCTAGTTTTATATATATTATAAAATACAAAGTTTTGACAAGTTAACCTATAAATCGCTATTTTTCCCAATTAACTGAATTAACCGGTTTAACCAAGTAAACGATAACCAACGTAGCTTGCGACGTTAGGCGTGTTTTGGTAGTTAATTAAATAAACTTAAAACCTGACTAGGGTCTGCTTCTAGAGATTGTAACTAGCACACCTAGAATGGTTTCATTATGGTTCTAAGTCAAGGTTCTCAACTGTAGGATCTCGGAGACGTACTTGACTTCCTCCTCGGTACCGACATTTCCGATCCAGTCAATCAACAGAGGCAAGTTGCGGTTATGCTATCCTATATTTTAATTAGTAATTGTCAAGTTGCATGTTTAAACCACATTGCTACACGGAACCCTCTCCTAGGGTTCAAATATTGATTGATATTGATTGTAGGGATATTGGGGGAATAGTGTAGCGTCTATGACCAATATTCCTCATATTGCATATTGTTATTATGCGAGCTTACCCCTCTTACACACGGGGATAAGCCGTATCGCGTCGCTAGGATGCTATTGTACAACCCAAGCCAGTCATAGACGTTATATATTCAAATCACATTGTCTCAAGTATTGAATTGTTAAATTGCTGGAAAATATTGTTCAACTGTTTAGCTTGCACTTTTTTGTTATTATTTGAAATGTGAGGTACAAATTTGTACTTGTGTCCTCCTGACTGGAGACCAACATTTTTAGGTGATATTGAGGATGCTGAGCTATTGTACAATAGCTACTATGACCCGGTGTTGTATCATGTGGTGTTGCCAGAGTCCTCCTTGGAGGACACAGAACCAGAGGCTGATGAACCGACCGTCTAGCTAGTTATTTTTCAGTTATCTAGTTTTATTATATTGGAATTTGTTGATTTAAATTCAGTATTTTATTTCAGTACTTTTATTTCCAGTTGTACTTTTTAATTTGTTGAATAAAAAGTTTTTTTTAATTTTCGTATGTTCGAGTTGTGACAAATGTATAAATGTTGTTGTGAATACCTGCAAATAGAACAGCTTACTGTCGCTGTCTCACAACGGTGCAGGCTGGGCATGATCCAGTTCGACCCAATAATTTGGGATCGGATCGTGACATGTTTTTAGTGGTGGCCTATGAAGGTCCAAAACAACAACTTAGGTAAACATATCTAGAAACAATTAGAACACTAGAATATTAATTTGTCACAACATAGGACCGAATTATCTATATATAAGTAACTATTTTTGCTTACTTATAGAACGGTAGGTTACCTTGTTTACTCTTGCCCCTAAACTTGCCAGACTATGAAGACAATCTGACCTATGCCTATCAGTCTGTACTAACAATATCTTGTTTTCTGTGCATGACGTAAGAAAAAATGACAAGAGAATCGTAGTAGTAGATTGAGCAGTGGGAGGCTGCTCGAACCAGACCAGGACCAGAAGAGCTAATGATACCTAGAATTATTGATTAGCATTAGATGATACCCTACCGAAGCATAACATATTACCCTTGATTACACTTTTTTTCTGGCCAATATCTTTCCCAAACTCATGTCTCCCCTACGATACAATTTTTGAAAATTGTAATCTTAATGAGAATGTATGTAAGGCGGTATTTATCAAGGATATATTTGTGATTAAGAATTGGAAGAATAGAATTTTGGAATACCTAGATATTAGTTGGTACTGATAACAATTGGAAGCGACAATGACATAAGTATACATGGTGAACCGAGAGTCTACTATATTCACCATGTTACAATATAGGGCCGAAATTATTTATTTTAAAATATTTATTTTGGCTTACTTATAGTTTTATAGGTTACCTTGCATACGTTTGTACCTAAACCTTATCTAGATTAGGCCGATTGTATGATGGTATGTTTTACTGCCTATTTTATTTTCTAGACTTTTGGTATATTTTAGTGTCCCATGGCTTTCGGGATTATTTTCTTCCATATCTTTATCAGATTCTAGCATACTTTAGGATCCATACTCTCTCGCCGTTTTTGGATTAAGATTAGATTTTTATTCTCCTTCTTTAGCAAACCTATTTCAACTTCTCCATTTGTTGATCAAATCTTACTCCTCTATCTTTATTTGGAACCTAGATCCATTCGTTATTTAGAGTTTCAAATTCTTCTATAGCAAACCTAATAAACTCTTATCTACCCAAAGTATTTCTACGACTAGCGTATCCAACCATTTCTCTTGACCTTATTTTCAATTGACTTTCTCAGAACCAATTTTGAACCGAATTCTTTTGGAACCATAAAGCCCCAAGGTTAATTGTTACCAAAGAATTGGTTCAATTTAGCTGGTTCATATATCTCCCAAGGGAACTATCTTCCGAAAAAAATAATTCCAATATGGATTGATATTTCCTAAGTTATTCCAAGTACCGAAAATATTTTTTATTTGTTGATTTCCTCCACTCAACTCGAAACCTTACTCTCCCTAGGCAACTTCATGATCAATTCAAGGCCTAGAAAGCTTTTAAACTTGATGCATGAGTATCATGAATCACGAACGGTCAGAAAATTGATTCTATCCTAATATTGAATTTCCTTTAGTCATTGAAAAACTTTTTGAATTGTTGAATTATCCCTTTGAAATTCCCATGGACAAAGTTAAGAAAATATTCAATGACCTAATATGGCTTCGCACATATGCGTCGCAACCATCTATTTGAATTATAGAAACTGCGAGTATACTGCAGCCAGTTGCGCACTGGCGGGGCATAGACTCTAAGTTGAAGTGATTCAGGTGTTGATTGGTTTTTGGATATTATTGAGACTACGTCCTAAATGCATCAAATTGGTCTCCTATGTTGTTCAGCCAGCAAATGGATAAAGTTGATATACTACTCAAAAACCTATTACTATTCAAGTTATGGAGCCAAAATTTTACTGCAGTAAGGTGCACTCTTTCTTGTATTTTCTGTTTCACGAGACCTCATTTGATTTTCCCCTATTTTATGATCATAATTGTATCTATATTTTCTCGTGCCTAAAATGATTTTTGATCACAACAATATTCCAACTTTATCTCAGATCATATCTAGATAAATCTGATCGTGCTGATATTTTATCAATGTACTCAGTGATCATGCCTAGAATCCATCGCGCCTGATGATTTAAATTTTGTTTTTGATCAAGACTAAGTAATTTTGATTGTACCCCGGTCCTTATCTTTGAAATTTCGAGGACGAAATTTTCTAAGGAGGGAAGGTTGTAAAACCCTTTTTTTCCCATGACCTAGTTTCCCACGACCAGGCCGCCCCCATCTGTCTCTCCACAACTCTCTCTCTCTCCCACTCTCTTCCTCCTTTTCCTCTCCTCCAAACCTACTCTTCCCCTCTCATCCTTCTTTGTAGTCCCACTTCCCACTCCTCCTAATTCCTCACTGCCATCCAGAACTCCCTCTCATTACTCTTTCCTCTCAAACCCCATTTCCCATTTCTCCAGAACCACCTCCGCCCGGCCAGATCTGTCCGTCGCTCGACCCGTTCGGCCGCCCTCCGCCGTTCCATCGTGTCCCGCGGCCCCACTCGGCACTGTTCCGCCGGCCGCACCCTTCCAGCGCCCCCGACCCCGTCCGACGCTCCCCCGTCCCGCTCCTCGGCCAGCCACCCCAGGCCGACCCCCCCTATCGGCCTTCCTCCGTTTCCCCTCTGTCGCTCGCCGCCGAGTCCTTTGTGCCCCGATCCGGCCGACCACGACGGTCCAGCGTCCCCGTGCCGGGGTGTTGTCCCGATCCGACTTCCCGGGACTCGCTGACCCGTGGCCGCTCTCCCAGCGCTGAACCACAGGTTTCCCGACCCGCTGTCCCGCGGTGCCCTCTGGCGTTTCTGTCCCCGTGTCGCTACCGTATGGATTATTCTTTCTTTATAATTACATCTGAGAGCTCTAGCCGAGCATTTGAAGTATAATTTCGTGTCCCTATGTCCCTCCCCATAACTAGTCTGTGATGACGCGGTCCCGATCTGTCACGCCCCAGTACCAAAATACGGAGACGGACTAGGCCAGCTACTCCATATGAGGTATTCAAACGTCATACGGCGATCGTGGCTGTCAAGAGACAAGGGGGTGTACGCTACATTCAAGTCACCTATGGTCACACAGAACATCTATGTCGCAATCATTCAAAGCAAGAAAACATCAATTAATGAACATATAAGATAAAGCAGTAAGGCGTCCCTGATGCTTCATCAAAATGGTCATAGGGTTCTAGCTTTATAAGGTAGCTTGCCCAGAGAGTCAAAGTTACATAATTGTATTCAGCTGCAGTTTGATTTAATTACAATTGTGCAAAAGACAAAATGTCTAGATTAGCCGGCTAAACAGGTGTCGGTGGCTAAACGCCAGGACATAAATAAAGATACAAGAGTGGTGGAAAAGAAACCCACTCGAGTCTCCCGCTAGTTATGCTCCTAGTATGCACCATTGACGTCAGGGAAGAAAGTCGGATCCTCAGGCTCTGCTATGCGATCTGGCCAAACAAAACCAACCGGGTCAGTCCCGAAATAGCAAGTACCACAAGGGAGCACAAAAGAGTGAGATAAAACCCAGTCATAAAATAATAATAGTAAGCTTTCGGTCGTAACCTCGGTCCACAGCCTGTCCTAGCACGATAGACCAACCCAACAACCAAACAAGGACATGGGTTGGACCACGCACCATGACAGTCCGTGTCCCTCGGCTACTAGCGGAAGGCCCAAGCACAGTCAAGTCGTTTTTCAAGCGGCCATTCATTCCTGCGGCTTTCTATATTTGGCGGAGTTATCCCCGTTATACTGATTAAAAGGAATCCTCAGATCGTGTCAACCCAGCAGGGCTAGCCAAACCATAAGACTTATAACACTTTGATTATGTACCAGTCCCCCGAAGGGCTACCGCGCTAAAATATTTAACACATAGCTCGTAGGAGTCGGATATAGCTATTCGCTATAGGCGAATGAAACCATATCCGTGGCGGCCAACACGGCACGTCAGGATGGGACCTGGGGTGGCTAGTATGGCACGATCTCGGGATTCTTTCCACCCAATGCATCTACTAAGTTAGTTGCCTAGTTAATCCCTAGGTTATCCTCAGAGTTCACATGTTGTGGTCACATGCTCATTCCCTTAGATGTCGTACATCGTACGAGTACCCCAAGAAGAGATCCGTACTGACTCAATGATTCATACGTATGTTTCCCCCTTCTTGGTGTAATGCAACACACAACACATACCACGTCATTGCTACCGACCTTTACTATATAAAAGCTGGACTCTTGAAAGTACTGGCAGGTATCACGTAGGAACACTTAGCGCTTAGGATAGCACCTCGGTGCTCACATAGATTGTACCTTAGTACACACATAGGAATATCCAGCCATCACATAGGTAGTCAGCTCAGAAATGAGGACTAAGACACATGGGGGCAGACGGTTGAGGCTCATGCGGCCAGAAATAGCTTATGCGGCCAGAAAACAGCTTATGCGGCCAGAAATGGCTTATGCGGCCAGAAAATAGCTTATGTGGCCAGAAATGGCTTATGCGCCCAGAAATAGCTTATGGGGCCAGAAATGGCTTATGCGGCCAGAAATAGCTTATGCGGCCAGAAAACAGCTTATGCGGCCAGAAATGGCTTATGCGGCCAAAAAATAGCTTATGCGGTCAGAAATGACTTATGCGACCAGAAAACAGCTTATGCGGCCAGAAATGGCTTATGCGGCCAAAAATAGCTTATGCGGCCAGAAATGGCTTATGCGGCCAGAAATGACTTATGCGGCTACAAGGGATTGTTCATCATCCCTGCCAGAGTCAGCATAGGCGAACCTCGGAGAAACCTAAATATTGCTTCGGCCATAACTTCCTCCAAACAAGTCAAAATCTAACTTTACAAAGGTCAAAACTGTGTAGAATCAAATTTCCTACAACCTAGGACCATTGGTTTTCGAAATTAGCCAAGTATGATAGATCAAAACTATAAAAACCCATGAAATCCTAGATTTTAGGAACTTAGATCTACACAAATCTAGCCATCAAAATCAAAAGCTTCAAGAACTAAACTTGTAGAGAATGAAGAGAGAACATTTTAGACAAATAATATCAAAAAAAAATCAAGAATGTAAAATGCACAAAATCTCCTCTTTTGAGCAAGTTGTACTTGCCTGTGGAGTTGTAGTTGAGAAAAATAAATGGAGGAGTGAATGAGGAGAGAGAGAGAGAGAGAGTGAGGAAGAGATATTAAATAGGGGTTGGGTTGGTTTAAGAAAACCCTAATCCCTAACCACTCCACTAATAACAAGGCTAAAAAAAGCTATATGCCGTCATTAATAAATAATAGACAAAATTTATGCACATGCTAAATACAGATACCGTATACAGAATTCATGAAGATTACGTATATCGGGATCGGAGAGTGACATCTCTATCCTCCTTAGAAAAACTCCGTCCTCAGAATTTCAGCTAAGATAAAGATAGAGGTATCCAGGCAAGTAAGGTACAATTACAAACTATGCAAGCAACCTATCATTAGCAATCATTGATCATACATTTCAAAATCTACCAAGGCATGAGGAGAAACATACCTTCCGAGTCGAACAAGTACGGATACCGAGATTTAATCTCATCCTCGCGCTCCCAGGTCGACTCTTCCGGAGAGTGATGGCCCCAAGTGACACGAACAAGGCTAATAGTCCGGTTCTTGAGCACCTTCTCTCGCCGGTCCAAAATAGACACGGGTTGTTCCTCGTAAGTTAGGTCGGCACCAACGACTAACTCTGAATGGTCGAGGACATGACTCGGATCCGGGACGTACCCACGTAACTGAGATACATAAAACACATCATGTACGCCAAATAGCGAGGGAGGAAGGGCAAACCGATAAGCAACATTGCCTACCCGAGCGAGAATCTCAAAAGGACCAACGAATCTCGGACTAAGCTTTCCTCGAGTTCCAAATCTAATGACACCCCGAGTCGGCAAAATCCGCAGAAATACTTGGTCACCGACACCAAACTCTAGAGGTCTTCGATGCCGATCTGCCTAGTGGCGGTGTCTATCTTGCACGACTCGAAGCCGCTCTCTGATCAACTTGACTGTTTTTACGGTCTGCGTGATCATCTCCGGTCCCAACAATTTTCGTTCGCCCACATCGTCTCATGCCAAAGAGGACCTGCACTTCCTTTCATATAATGCTTTAAACGGCGCCATCTGTATACTTGCCTGATAACTATTATTGTAAGAGAACTTTACTAAATGAAGATGATCTTTCCAAGTTCTGTCAAAGTCTAAGGTACAAGCCCGTAGCATATCTTCCAAGGTCTGAATGGTTCTCTCTGATTGTCCGTCCGTCTGCGAATGATAAGCTGTGCTGAACCTCAACTTGGTGCCCAGGCTTTGGTGCAAACTTTGCCAAAAGTGAGAGATGAACCGTGTGTCTCGATCTGATAATATGCTGACTGAAAACTATGCTGCCTCACAATCTGCTTCATATACATTTCTGCTAGCTGCTCAGTAGACTGCCCTACTCTGAAAGGAAGGAAATGTGCAACCTTCGTGAGCCGATCCACGATTACCCAAACTGCATTTCGGTCGATCGGAGATCTAGGTAAACCTGTCACAAAGTCCATCGTGATGTGCTCCCACTTCCACTCCGGAATAGGAAACGACTGTAACAATCCTGCTGGCCTCTGCTGCTCTGCCTTTACTTGCTGACACACTAGACATCGAGATACGAATCTCGCTATCTCCCTCTTCATGCCATTCTACCAAAAGTGATGTTTCATATCCTGATACATCTTTGTGCCTCCGGGATGAATGGAATAAGGAGAACTATGAGCTTCTGACATAACTTCATGCCGAAGATCTCCACCTGGTACACAAAGACGGTTTTCGAACCTAAGTGTACCATCCTCATGGATTACTAACTCCTTCCTGAGACCTGACTCACACTCCGATCGAAGCTTCTGGATTCGCGGATCCTCTGCCTGAGCTGCTCTGATCCTCTCTACAAAAGTGGACTGAATCTACAAACTGGCCATAACTTCCGTATCTTGCGGTAAGATCACTTCAATTTCCATTTCCTGAAGATCTTCTAAAATATGCCTCTGCGTGGTTAGAATGAATGCACCACCTCTCCTGCTCAAGGCATCTGCTACCACATTTGCCTTGCCTGGGTGATACTGAAGATTTACATCAAAGTCTTTCAGTAATTCCAAACATCTTCTCTGTCTCATGTTCAGGTCCCTCTGGGTAAACACATACTTTAAACTCTTATGATCAGCATAAATCTCCACTCGATCCCCATATAAGTAGTGCCTCCATAACTTAAGCGAGAACACTACTGCTGCTAATTCCAGGTCGTGAGTTGGATAGTTCTTCTCATGATCTCGAAGCTGTCGAGATGTATATGCTATCACCTTACCATGCTGCATCAATACACATCCAAACCCCTTCCCGGATGCGTCATAATACACTGTAAACCCTCCCGATCCTACTGGAAGTGTCAAGATCGGGGCTGACATTAATCTCTTCTTCAACTCTTCAAATGATGTCTGACACTCTACCGACCAAACAAACTCTACGTCCTTATGCATCAAACGCGTCAAGGGTGCCGAAATCCTGGCAAAGTCTGCCACGAACCTCCTGTAGTAACCTGCCAATCCCAAGAAACTACGCATATGTGCTACCGTCTTCGGAACTGGCCAATTCTCTACTGCCTCAACCTTCTTCGGATCTACTGACACTCCTGCTCCAGAAATAATGTGTCCCAGGAATGAAATATGATCCAACCAGAACTCACATTTACTAAGCTTCGCATAAAGTTGATGCTCCCTCAAGGTCTGCAAAACTATCCGAAGATGTTTCTCATGTTCCTCCTCACTACTGGAATAGGCAAGGATGTGAAATACTACTACAAACTTATCTAAATAGGGCAGAAAGATGTGATTCATCAAATCCATGAATACTGCTGGGGTATTAGTCAGTCCAAATGGCATCACCAGAAACTCATAATGTCCATACCGTAATCTAAAGGCTGTCTTGGGTATGTCCTGCTCCCGGACCCTCACTTGGTAATATCCAGATCGAAGATCAATCTTAGAGAAGATGCAAGCCTTACTCAATTGATCAAACAAGTCATCAATCCTTGGTAACGGATATTTGTTCTTCACAGTTACTGCATTCAACTGTTGGTAATTAATGCACATCCGCGTCGATCCATCCTTCTTAGGTACCAAAATTACCGGTGCTGCCCAGGGCGAATTACTGTCTCTGATAAACTGCTTCGCCTTCAATTATTCTTCATGCTGGTACAACTTGTCCAACTATGACTGCGATATCCTGTAAATTCTACCGACCTTAGGCTCTGTCCCAGGATTCAGCTCAATGCAAAACTCCACATCTCTGACTGGTGGCAAACCTGGAAGCTCATCTGGAAATACATCGACAAACTCTCTGACTACTCTGGGAATCTGCTCCTGCTATGACAATGCTTCTGCAACGATGCCCTTGGGTCGATCCTCCAATGATCGAACAAAGACAAACTCCACTACGCCAGGTACATTAAATACTACCCTACCTTCCCGACAATCTATCGTCACATGACTGTCTCTCAACCAGTCCATGCCTAGGACAACGTCAAAGTTGCCCATGGAGAACTCAATCAAAGATGCGGGCAATAATCATCCATTACTGGACACGCTAAGCATACTCTGCTAACTCCTACGAGCCCATTACCAGTGAGTATATTCATCCTCTCTGGCAATGCCTCGAATTTTAATCCAATACGTATCGCAAATCGTACAGATATAAAAGAGTGGGTAGCCCCCGAATCAAACAATGCTACTGCAGAAAAAGAGGTAACAGAAATATTACCTGCAACCACGTCGCCTGAAGCTAGCGCATCCTCCAGTGATAAGGTGAAGGCCTGGCCCTGGCCTTGCTGAGCTCCCTCCTGCTGCCTTCCTCGACCATGTTATCGCTGCGGCCTCTGCAGGCCTTCCTGGTTCTGTGCCTGGCAGTACATCTGAGCCTGCGTGGGTAGACGCTGGGCTAGCGGCCTTACGGCCAATGCTGGCCCTCTGCTCGGTGCTGCCCCTGGAGCTGGCAATATCGGAAACTGCTGAACTGGCCCTCCTGGCCTCTGCATCATAGGACAATTGGCAATCCGGTGGTCTGGACTGCCACACCTCATACATAATCCATTAGCTGAATGACACACATCCCTAGTGTGCCCTCCCTTACCACAGTAAGTACATCCAATAGGCGCCCCTGGCGCTGCTGCTGGTTCCTCGGCTGCTGATGCCGAACTGGTGCTGATATCTCAGATACTGCCGTCCTCCGCGGCGCTCCTGACTCATGAATACGGATGCCGGGCACTGGCGCCGATGTTCGCTGTACTGCTCCTCCGTCCCTGCTCTGAGAATGAGTCCTCTTCTGGCCCCCATGTCTTGTCACCAGCCTTTGTTGGGTGAGTTCATGCCTCCGGGCTGCCGTTAAAACGGCATCAAAAGTCTGATAGTCGTGCCCCTCTACAAGCTGTAGAATTTCCAAATGAAGTCCCTGTTGGAACCTCATCGCCTTCTCTGGCTCTGTAGCTACCATCGTCGGTGCAAACCGACTCAGTCTACAGAACTCTGCTGCATATCCATCCACCGTCTTCCCAGCCTGCTTGAGACTGATAAACCTCTGCTGTAGCTCATACCGTGCTACCACGCCAAAGTACTTGGCCTTAAATCTGGTACGGAAGCTATTCCAGGGAACAGGGTGCCTCAGTCCAACCTCTTCTGATGCCCACCAATCGCGGGCGAGATCCTGAAGTATCAGTCTGACCTGGTCAACCTTCTCTTCTGCTGGAACCTTAGCTGCAGTCAATATGGCCTCAGTGTCCTCAAGCTAAGCATCCACCGTGATGGCGTCCTCCGTGCCGTCAAAATATCTCGGGTTAAGTTGACAAAACCTCCCCGATGCTCCTGAATCATTCCTGACACTCCTCTCAAGGGCCAATTGTAACCCCTGATTCAGTAGCACATTCTGTTTCTGCTGCCGGGTCTGCTGTTGCTGATGGGCTGCCACCTGTTGCTGCTGAGTAGCCAAGAATCCCCGGATGACCTCCAGGAGTGCTGCAGCATCAGGTACGGGCGTTGCTGCTGGCACCGCTGGGGGTGCAGGAGTTTCCAGAACCTGCGGTTCTACTGGCTCTGATATTATTTCCACTCGGATCTGATCAGGAGATTGCACTCCTTCTAGTTGCTGCCCCGTCGAGCCATGCTCCACTGGTTGTTCCTCCATGTTGGCCTCGCCAGCTACTGAGAAAGAAGCACCCCTATATGGAAAAGTACATGATATTAATTGTTAGGACGAGGAAGATTCGAGGATACAATTCAGGGGATCAATCAAGGTGAGGAAAGAGAAATTGAATCAAGAGATTCAAAGGGAACAAGTTTTGATTGAGACTCCTATAATAGTAACACCCTACAAGTCTGAAAAGTCAGACCTGCATGGGCCACCAATAAAACCTTGTCACGCCCCAGTACCAAAATACGGAGACGGACTAGGCCAGTTACTCCATATGAGGTATTCAAACGTCATACGGTGATCGTGGCTGTCAAGAGATAAGGGGGTGTATGCTACATTCAAGTCACCTATGGTCATACAGAACATCTATGTCTCAATCATTCAAAGCAAGAAAACATCAATTAATGAACATATAAGATAAAGCAGTAAGGAGTCCCTGACGCTTCATCAAAATGGTCATGAGGTTCTAGCTTTATAAGGTAGCTAGCCCAGAGAGTCAAAGTTACATAATTGTATTCAGCTGCAGTCTGATTTAATTATAATTGTGCAAAAGATAAAATGTCTAGATTAGCCGGCTAAACAGGTACCGGTGGCTAAATGCCAGGACATAAATAAAGATACAAGAGTGGTGGAGAAGAAACCCACTCGAGTCCCCCGTCAGTCATGCTCCTAGTATGCACCATTGACGTCAGGGAAGAAAGTCGGATCCTCAGGCTCTGCTACACGATCTGGCCAAACAAAACCAGCCGGGTCAGCCCCGAAATAGCAAGTACCACAAGGGAGCACAAAAGAATGAGATAAAACCCAGTCATAAAATAATAATAGTAAGCTTCCGGTCGTAACCTCGGTCCACAGCCTGTCCTAGCACGATAGACCAACCCAACAACCAAACAAGGACATGGGTTGGACCACGCACCATGACAGTCCGTGTCTCTCGGCTACTAGCGGAAGGCCCAAGCACAGTCAAGTCATTTTTCAAGCGGCCATTCATTCCTGCGGCTTTCAATATTTGGCGGAGTTATCCCCGTTATACTGATTAAAAGGAATCCTCAGATCGTGTCAACCCAGCAGGGCTAGCCAAACCATAAGACTTATAACACTTTGATTATGCACCAGTCCCCCGAAGGGCTACCGCGCTAAAACATTTAACACATAGCTCGTAGGAGTCGGATATAGCTATTCGCTATAGGCGAATAAAACCATATCCGTGGCGGCCAACTCGGCACGTCAGGACGGGACCTGTGGTGGCTAGTATGGCACGATCTCGGGATTCTTCCCACCCAATGCATCTACTAAGTTAGTTGCCTAGTTAATCCCTAGGTTATCCTCAGAGTTCACATGTCGTGGTCACATGCTCATTCCCTTAGATGTCGTACATCGTACGAGTACCCCAAGAAGAGATCCGTACTGACTCAATGATTCATACGCATGTTTTCCCCTTCTTGGTGTAATGCAACACACAACATATACCACGTCATTGCTACCGACCTTTACTATATAAAAGCTGGACTCTTGAAAGTACTGGCAGGTATCACGTAGGAACACTTAGCGCTTAGGATAGCACCTCGGTGCTCACATAGATTGTACCTTAGTACACACATAGGAATATCCAGCCATCACATAGGTAGTCAGCTCAGAAATGAGGACTAAGACACATGGGGGCAGGGGGCTGAGGCTCATGCGGCCAGAAATAGCTTATGCAGTCAGAAAACAGCTTATGCGGCCAGAAATGGCTTATGCGGTCAGAAATGGCTTATGCGGCCAGAAAACAGCTTATGCGGCCAAAAATTGCTTATGCGGTCATAAATGGCTTATGCGGCCAGAAAACAGCTTATGCGGCCAGAAATGGCTTATGCGGCCAGAAAACAGCTTATGCGGCCAGAAATGGCTTATGCGGCCAGAAAATAGCTTATGCGTCCAGAAATGGCTTATGCGGCCAGAAATGGCTTATACGGCCAGAAAATAGCTTATGTAAAGCTCCGCTCCGTACGGTGCATTACGATGAGTCGTGTTGGCCCATTCCATGGTCACACCCGATTTCGATAATCAACACATACTTAAGTCAATACACAAAATATAGAAAATGCTGCTAATCATTTCAGGATACATGAAATCAAATTCAACGGACAATGTACTGCATCAATCATAGCGTCAACATCATCAAATCTTCAGAAGGCTCATTTTTCATTTTATTCTGTATTTTATATTTTATTGAGTCTAGGAATTATTATGTAAAATCAATTTTGGTAATACTGGCTTAGGGTTAAAACTGTCCACATTCCAAAAGCCTACCTATTCGTATTTTATTTACAAAATATTTCAAAAACATTTTTTTTGAAAATAGCCTTTACAAATGATTTTACAAATAACCAAAAACATAGTTTGAAAACTGTTTTTGTAAAAGATTTTCAAATATCTCCTGACAGAAGTCGTAACCGAGTTCGGCCCGAGTTCGGTCCGAACTCTAACCGAGTTCGGTAAAAAATGTTTCAAACTTCTGTTGTCTCCAAATCAGCGAGCAACGTCTCTTTGCGAGATATTTGCACCCGAACTCTGCCCGAGTTCTGCCCGAGTTCGGTTGGAGAAAACACCTATAAATAGAGAAGAACTTTTTATTTCAAATCACTCACTCATTCATTCTTCATTCTCTCTTCTCTACTACTCAAGTATTTTCAAACGATCTAAGATTTTCAAATCATACCTATACATCTCTTAGCCAAAAGCCAGTACTATCAGAGTTGATTTAGAGTCTTTTGGTATTCCAAGAGTTGTAAAGAGGTCGTTCTAGTTCAACAACCTTTCCTGTTGTGGAGCTGGTCGTGCGCTCGTCACCAAGCACGGTGTTGTGAAGCTGGTCGTGCGCTTGTCACCAAGCACGGTGTTGTAAGAGACTGCAAGATCTCAGTTAAAGCTTGTGCCATAGTGGATTAACATCGAGCAAGAGTACTCGAGACTGGATTAGTCCTCTCAGAGGGATACCAGTATATATCGCTGTGTCACTGAGTTTGAATTCTCTCTATTTATTTACTGTCTCTTATATCACTGCCATAGTTTAATTTTTTAATTGGTGATTATTTTCTGCTGCACATACACACTCTATTCACCCCCCTCTAGAGGTGCTCAACGGTCCTACAATTGTTATCAGAGCAGGTTATATTCTTATATAACAAACCTTAGAGAGTATATATGGCAGCCGTGAAAACAATATTCAACGGTGAAGGGCAATCCACAAATAGACCTCCCCTATTTGATGGAACAAATTATACCTACTGGAAAACACGAATGACTTTCTTTCTAAAGTCTCTCGACTTTGATCTTTGGTCAATAGTCATTGATGGTTATAAGAAACCAGCACCAATAGTGGTTGAAGGCCAGCTGGTGGAAAAGACCCATGATAAGTACACTGAAGCTGAAAAGGCTAAAGCTAGCCTAGATGCTCGTGCCATCAATGCACTATTCTGTGCAATTGACAAAACCGAGTTCAACAGAGTTTCAACCTGTAAGACGTCTCACGAAATTTGGAAACTTCTCGAGGTAACCCATGAAGGGACATCCCAAGTGAAGGAATCCAAAATTAGTAGACTGACACAGGAATATGAATCTTTTAAGATGAAACCCGGTGAGTCAATTACACAGATGTTTACTCGTTTCCTTGATATAACTAATCCTTTACAATCTCTTGGTAAGGATTACAGCAATCACGAGAAGATCAGAAAAGTGCTGCGGGCTCTAACAAAGAACTGGAATCCAAAAGCCACAGCAATCATTGAAGGAAACGATCTCACCACTATGACTCTAGAAACGCTGATGGGCAAACTCATGACCCATGAACTCGACTTGCAAGATTTTGAAGAAGCAACACCAAAGGAGAAATCTATTGCCTTCAAAGCTCAAGCAAGAAAATCAAAGTACAACGATTCCGATGAAGAATCGTCAAGCGGTGATGAACAAGCCCTACTTGTGAAGAACTTCAGGAAGTACCTAAAGTTTACAAGCAGAAAGAAGAAAGATATCCAAGAAAGCAATGAAGATGAAACTATATGCTTTGGATGTAAGAAGTCAGGGCACATGAAGAAGGACTGTCCTACCACCAAGAAGAGCAGTCCATATGACAGATCAAGATCAAGCAGAAAAGCAACAACCGGTCAAAAGTATGCTAACACAAGCATCTGGCATGAAAGTGATGCCAGTGATTCTGAAGAAGAGGATAGACCCTGCAGCAATGCAAATGTCTGTCTTATGGCATTTGATAAGGTATCGTCAAACCCTCTATATGATGATTTTACTTTCGATGAGTTAGAAAATGCCTTTAGCGATTTACTTGAAGAACACAAAAATGTGCTTGACAAGTATAAGCAATCTCGAAAAGAGATTAAGGCATACACAACCGAGTTAGCTAGAATGTCCAATCTTATTGAAGATATTAAAGAGACGTCTACTACCGGTAACACGGAAGAGATAGCCAAACTCAAGGTAGACTATCATGAGGCTATCCTCAAAATTGAAAAGAAAGAAAGAGATTATGTTAAGATGTAAAAGTTGTATGACACAGAGAAGAAGATGCACTTTGTAAAAGAATATAGACTCTCAGTTATGACTGCTAAATATGAAGAGTCTATTGCGATTTCTAAAAAGTTAGAAATCAAGTTAGGCAAACAGGCAGTACCTGTGACACAGCCTAATTTTAGTCCTAATGCAAAGCATACACCTAAGAGGACTAAAATAAGAAAGTACAGAAGAAACACGAATATCATCATGCTTTCACTTATAGGTTCTCCAAGAAACCAAACAAGCATGTAAACACAGTTTCAACCACATCTGGTTCTAAACTGACTTGCACTTATTGTGGTACGCACGGACACATATCACAGTATTGTTTAGCAAGAAAGCTTGTTGACAATCACACTTTAGTCTGTAGACCTAAAGCTAATCAGTATAGACCCTACAGAAAATGGGTACCAAAGGATTCATCTACTTGTCTTGTAGGTGGACCCTCAACCCTCTCATGCTAGAAGCAAATGGATCCTCGATAGCGGATGTTCGCGACACATGACTGGTGATGCATCTTTATTCGCTACGCTATCGATGAAGAAAGAAGGATACGTCTCCTTCGAAAATAACTTGAGAGGTGATATAATAGGTAATAGTACTGTAGGTATTTCTCCTTATCCAATAATAAAGGATGTTTGTCTAGTAACTGAATTGAAACATAACCTACTGAGCATAAGTCATTTGGCAGATAATGGTTATGGTATCAATTTTGTGAAAGATAAATGTACCATATATGATATGTCATCTGGTGATCCCGTATATAAAGGGATTAGAGAAGACAACATTTATGTTTTCTTTTTGGAGAATACTAATAATGCAGGAAGATGCCTAGTAGCCAATCTAGATGAAAGCTGGCTATGGCACATGAGACTAGGACATGCAAACATGGATACTATCTCACGTCTAAATACTAAGAAGTTGGTAAGAGGACTCCCTGAAATTCCATTCAAGAGAGATATGGTATGTGTTGACTGTGAAAAGAACAAAGCACATAGGTCTACTTTTAAATCCATCAACGCTGTAAGTACTTCGAGACCTTTGCAGTTAATTTATATGGATTTATTTGGTCCTAGTAGAGTCGCTAGTCTTGGCGGTAAGCTCTACGCTTTTGTTATTGTTGATGATTTCTCTCTCGATTTACTTGGGTTTATTTCTTATCAAACAAAAGTGATGCAATTTTTGAATTTCAGATATTTTGCAAAAAGGTACAAAACGAAAAAGGCTTCATGATTACTCGTATCAGAAGTGATCATGGTGGCGAATTCAAAAATTCTGATTTCAAAAAGTTTTGTGATGATAGTGGATATTACCACGAATTTTATTGTCCTAGAACTCCCCAACAGAATGGTGTTGTGGAGCGGAAGAATCGTACTCTAAGCGAAATGGCTAGAGTCATGCTGAATCAGTATAATCTTCCTAAATATTTTTGGACAGAAGCTGTTAGTACAGCCTGTCATGTTTTAAATAGGGTGTTAATTCGACCAATCTCGAAGAAAACACCATATGAGCTTTGGTTTGGAAGAATTCCAAACATTTCTTATTTCAAAGTTTTTGGTTGTCGCTGCTTTATCCTGAACACCAAGGATAACTTGGGAAAGTTCGACTCCAAAGCAGATGACGGGATATTTCTCGGATATGCTGCTAAGAGTAAGGGATATAGAATTTTCAATAAAAGATCTATGATTGTTGAAGAGACTATTAATGTTACCTTTGATGAGTTAAATAGTCACGGATCTAGCGACAGTAATGATGAAAATACACATACAAAGACTAAGAAGAGTTCTGAGAAAGATCTGACTCAAGAGGCAAGGACTGATAAAAGTTCCGAAGATGCAGGAACTGAAAAGAGCCTTGTGAAAGGTATGGCCCAAAGATTTGAATCATTGAGATTCAAGCCAGATCATCCAGAAACTCTCATTATAGGTGATGTATCCAAAGGTGTAAGTACACGTTCATCTCTTAAAGATTCTGATATAGCAGCAAATGTAGCATTTATTTCACAAATAGAACCTAAGAATGTAGATGATGCTTTCACTGATGAGTTTTGGATTTCTGCCATGCAAGAGGAACTTAATCAATTTGAGAGAAACCAAGTTTGGGAACTTGTTCCTAAACCTATTGGTCAATCGATAATTGGTACCAAATGGGTGTTCCGAAATAAACTCAGTGAAGATGGACAAGTTCTACGCAACAAAGCACGTCTAGTGGCACAAGGTTATAATCAAGAAGAAGGAATTGATTATGATGAGACCTATGCTCCTGTTGCTAGACTAGAAGCCATCCGTATGTTTTGTGCATTTGCATATTTTAATAATTTTAAACTTTTTCAAATGGATGTAAAAAGCGCATTTTTAAATAAATTTTTGAAAGAAGAGGTTTTTGTGAAACAATCCCCTGGTTTTGAAGATTTTCAAAAACCTGATCACATCTTCAAGCTTAATAAAGCACTTTATGGACTCAAACAAGCACCTCGTGCTTGGTATGAACGCCTAAGCGCCTTCTTACTTGATAATAGATTTTCAAAAGGAAAGATTGATACTACTTTATTTATTAAATCCATGAATGATGACATTCTTCTAGTGCAAATTTATGTAGACGACATTATATTTGGTTCTACGAATGAAAAACTCTGTCAAGATTTTGCCAAGTGTATGCAGAGTGAATTTGAGATGAGTATGATGGGAGAGCTAAACTTCTTCCTAGGACTTCAAATCAAACAGCACTCGAACGGAACATTCATCAACCAAGCTAAATATACGAAGGATATACTAAAAAAGTACAACTTCGAGAATGTAAAGCCAATCGGGACGCCTATGGCTACATCTACAAAGCTTGATGCTGATGAAAGTGGCAAACCTGTCGATCAACATAAGTATCAAGGTATGATTGGTAGTTTATTATACTTAACTTCTAGTCGCCCTGATATTATGTTTAGCGTTTGCATTTGTGCACGTTATCAGGCAAACCCTGAGGAATCACATCTTAGTGCCGTTAAGCGTATCTTCCGATACCTTAAAAGAACTTCTACAGTTGGCTTATGGTATCCCAAAACCAAATCCTTTGACCTGATAGATTACTCGGATGCGGATTTTGCTGGATGCAAAGTGGACCGTAAAAGTACCAGTGGCACATATCATTTCTTAGGAAAGGCCTTAGTCTCTTGGTTTAACAAGAAACAAAATTCAGTAGCATTATCAACAACTGAGGCTGAGTATATCGTCACAGGACGTTGTTGTGCTCAGATTTTGTGGATGAAGCAAACCTTAGAGGACTACAATCTGCACTACACAAATGTTCCTATTTATTGTGACAACACCAGTGCTATAAATCTGACTAAGAACCCTATTTGTCATTCACGCACAAAGCACATAGAAATTAGACATCATTTTCTTCGTGATCATCAACAACACGAGGATATCTGCCTAGAATTTATTGACACTGATCATCAACTAGCAGATATATTCACTAAACCATTGGCTGAAGACCGTTTTAACATTTTGAGACGTGAGCTCGGCATTCTTGAATTCTCAGACTCATAATGTATATGGTAATTAAAATTGAATTTATGACTTGATACTTTATTATTTATTTAACAAAAATTATTTTTGGGTACAAACTTAAAAAGGGTATGTCTGTCACCACGGCTACGGCCGAAGCGAAGCGGTACTTAAGAGTTCCCCGGTGAACCTCCGTTAGCTGGGACAACCCCTACAGTTAACCCAAAAATAACATTCGTTATTTAATATTACAGTCAAAGTTATTAAATTCTACTTTTAAATCTACCAAAATGCATTGACTGTCTCGGGAATGCAAGTGGCCGAACTCGGCCCAAACTCTGACCGAGTTCGGACCGAATTCGGATCGAGTTCGGTCGGCGCTGTTATGGTTCCAGAAACGAACAGCCGGCCCTAGTGCCTATATAATCCATCTTTCCTTCCACTTTTTCCACACAACAACTCGTGGAAATCACTCCTCTCTTCCAAGAAGCCTCTCCTCCTCCATCCTAGCAAGGTTTCGAAGAGATCTAGTGGGCGCTCATCTTGTTCCTCCTTCCTTTTTCTTCAAAAGGTACTTTCTCTCTACTTTCTCATGACCCCCAAGCGTCAAAGAGGAACCACTTCCCAAGGTGCCTCCTCTTCCTCTGAATACACTCCTGCAAGTTTATTCAGTCCAGCACGACCTAGAGATCCCGAAGAATATGACTCTACTTTGTTCCCGGACAAAGATTTTTCGGATCTCTGGTTCGACTCTTTTTCTGGTCGTCGTATTTGTACTGGAGCTTTTGTGAATTTTACTACTTTCTTTGAGTACGCTCCAACTTTTGACCAACTTGGTTACCGAGATTTCTTCGAGGTAAAAGAAAATATTTTTGGCAATGCCGTCCGTATGTTTTACTGCAACCTGCAGGTAAAACCAAACGAAAATTTCTATTCTTGCGTTGCTGGACAAGAGTTAGAATTTAGCGCCACCGACATCAGCGAATTCTTCCATATTCCTGATCTTGGTGATGCCTTGGTTGACATCTATCATATTCAATTTCTTGCTGATGTCACTCTTGCTTCCTTCAGGGAATTAATTTGTCATCCTAACCCTGTTCTCCGTAGAATTTTTGCCAAACATTTGAACCAAACTTTCTATGAACTTCATCGTATGGTTTTCTCCGTTCTTCTTCCAAAGAAAGGTTCAACTGATGAAGTAACCTTTTTGGAACTATCTGCTTTATATCATATCCACTTTGGCATCCCTTTCTCCATTCCCAAAACTGTGATGTCCTGGATGCTTAACTGCAAAAATGCAGGTAGGAATCTAGTATATCCAATGCACTTAGCATCTATCTTTCGACGTTTCGAGATTGATCTTGAGACGTGTGCCTTCTCCTCCACTCCTGTCGAGCTGACTAGATCTCGTCGATTTCCAGCTCCACCTCTGCCTCCTGGAGCTCATCCTGCTCCAGCTGCTGATGCTGAGGTCCCTCCTGTTGATGCTCCTCCTGCTCCAGCCCCTGTCCCAGGATTTGATCCGACGTTCTATCAGCGTTTTGATGATTTTGTTGCTGTCTCTACGCAACGTCATCAGGATTCGGAGTTCCGGCACATTTCTCAGGCCCAGGTGCTGAGAAATAGCATTGCTGACCTCACTACAGCCTGGCTCATGATCCTGTCCATCCAGTCACCATCTTACCTCACCCTACATTTCCAGGTCCTCGATTTACTGATGAGGCTTCCTTTCAGTTTTTCGACCCGACCACAGCTTACTTTCCTCATGAGACTCCTGGTACGGACGACCCTACGATGTGACGTGGATTCAGCTATGGGCTAGTGGACATTGATTAGATGATGATCAGTTGATGTAGTTTTTTTTATTTTCATGTCTAAACTGATTAGTTAGACATTTTCAGTTGTACTTTTGGATTATTAGTGGAAATTTTCATGACTATTTCAGTTTAGTACGAGATGTTTCTTTCTATATTAGTTGTTTCCATATGTTTTATGCTGTGATTATGTCTTTTTGCTTCACTTTGTCTTGTGTTTGTCTATTGTTGGCTTCACATATTACGGGGGAGCCAAGTCATTTTACTACTTGACAAAGGGGGAGAAAAAGAGTACCATACCAAAAAGCAAAGCATATAAACAGATCCAAAAACAAAACTTCATTTTTTTCAGGTACTTTTGTATTTTGTTCTATTTCATATAAATATATTTTGGTATAGACTCAAGTTTGTCAATTATCAAAATGGGGGAGATTGTTGGCCCATTCCATGGTCACACCCGATTTCGATAATCAACACATACTTAAGTCAATACACAAAATATAGAAAATGCTGCTAATCATTTCAGGATACATGAAATCAAATTCAACGGACAATGTACTGCATCAATCATAGCGTCAACATCATCAAATCTTCAGAAGACTCATTTTTCATTTTATTCTGTATTTTATATTTTATTGAGTCTAGGAATTATTATGTAAAATCAATTTTGGTAATACTGGCTTAGGGTTAAAACTGTCCACATTCCAAAAGCCTACCTATTCGTATTTTATTTACAAAATATTTCAAAAACATTTTTTTTGAAAATAGCCTTTACAAATGATTTTACAAATAACCAAAAACATAGTTTGAAAACTGTTTTTGCAAAAGATTTTCAAATATCTCCTGACAGAACTCGTAACCGAGTTCGGCCCGAGTTCGGTCCGAACTCTGACCGAGTTCGGTAAAAAATGTTTCAAACTTCTGTTGCCTCCAAATCAGCGAGCAACGTCTCTTTACGAGATATTTGCACCCGAACTCTGCCCGAGTTCTGCCCGAGTTCGGTTGGAGAAAACACCTATAAATAGAGAAGAACTTTTCATTTCAAATCACTCACTCATTCATTCTTCATTCTCTCTTCTCTACTACTCAAGTGTTTTTAAACGATCTAAGATTTTCAAATCATACCTATACATCTCTTAGCCAAAAGCCAGTACTATCAGAGTTGATTTAGAGTCTTTTGGTATTCCAAGAGTTGTAAAGAGGTCGTTCTAGTTCAACAACCTTTCCTGTTGTGGAGCTGGTCGTGCGCTCGTCACCAAGCACGGTGTTGTGAAGCTGGTCGTGCGCTTGTCACCAAGCACGGTGTTGTAAGAGACTGCAAGCTCTCAGTTAAAGCTTGTGCCATAGTAGATTAACATCGAGCAAGAGTACTCGAGACTGGATTAGTCCTCTCAGAGGGATACCAGTATATATCGCTGTGTCACTGAGTTTGAATTCTCTCTCTTTATTTACTGTCTCTTATATCACTGCCATGGTTTAATTTTTTAATTGGTGATTATTTTTCGCTGTACACACACACTCTATTCACCCCCCTCTAGAGGTGCTCAACGGTCCTACAAGTCGTTGACTCGAAGAGTTGCGTTGACCCGATGAAGTATCGATGCGAATCGATGCAAGAGTTACGTTGGCCAAAGGTAAGCTTTGAGTCAGTTGGAATCTATGAATCGAATCGATGCAAAGGATAAGTCCCGTTTGAGCAAGTGCTGACTTTAGTTGATCTGGTGTGTAGGCTATGCTTTTACGCTGGACGATAAGAGATCGACATTTTGCGTTATACAATAAAGTGTCCGCGAAACCAAATCGTGGCCTTGCAACGGATTGTGGCATGGGCGCGATAGGCCAAATCAACCGAGTAGTTCAAAGGAATGGCTAAGTCCGAGAGTTAGCTATGCGACCAAGTTATGGAAGCGAGCCGCTTCAACTCAGCAAAACGACAAGGCGTATTGGCTTAAGGTGGGCGGGTTCTTGACTCTCTCTCCCTATTCCTTTACGTCTCATAAAAGATGTCATTGTATGCGTAAGATGTTATCGAGTTAGCGAGCGTGGCTCGACGACGAAAGGTCTAAGTATCTGTTGAACATTAAGGTAGAATATTAAATAATCGAACAATTGAAGCGACGTGCATCAAGTGTACGAGTCGCGGTAGGGCGGTGATGCTAGAACATTGAAAGACAATATGAGATGTGCATCATGTGCACGGCTCCGAGAACATTAAACACTAAGCCGTTGGGCGTCGTGCATCAATATGGATGTGTTGGGGCATAACGCCGACGGAGCTCCCCATATGGATGGTAGATTATGTTTATGAGACGCGAATATGTTTATGGCACGAGAAACCGTTTATGGGTCGAGACTATGTTTATGCAACGGAGGATTTGGTTGGAATGTTATGGGTGTTTGCTTTGGTACGTATTGCATGGTCAATGGACTCGGATGGCCCGTGCACGGGTACGGCTTCCCTCGGACGGTTACGACTGGGGCACCGGGACCGTTCGGCTTAGGAGGGAATTATGTGTGGTATTTATGGTGCACAACATTCGGACGGATTGCGACCGTCCAGTGCTGTGATAAGCTATGATATCCGTAAGTTTGGGATCCTTCGGATATTGGGCTAGCAACCCGTATCGAAGTGATTGTAGGCTTACACATAAGAGATGCCAAGTCCATTACGGTGTGAAATACCGTAACCTTCATATAGTTAGGACCGGTGGGCTGAGATGAGAGTTGGGTGCAGGCGCAGGGCCTGCGACCCTTATGCATGGTCTAAGTTTATGGTTGGTTGTTGTTTGAATGATATGATTCTATGTTAAGTTCTAACCCGTGCAGGCTACGCAATATGGGACGGAGCTGAGCACAAGCACTATGTTTATATTCATATTATGGCTAACTGTATCTGCCGTAGGGACACGATATGTGACACATTTATGATAAGTTGCTTTGCATGAATATTGCTATGAAATCGATCCTAAGGCTAAATAGAAAGATCACAAATTAAGATGCATGTCCCACTAAAGATATTTAGTGCTTGGTTTGGGTGCGAGCGGGTCTTGATCAGTGCGAAGCGAGGACGAAAGCACTAATCCCCCACTAGTTTATGTGCAGGCTCAGGTTATGATCGGCTCGGGGCGGAGCTTGGCTTGGACGTGCCGAGGCATGGAGTCCTTGGCGTTCAAGAGGAGCTTCCGCATAGGCGTTCGGACTTGCGACATGGAGATGTTCGGCCGAAGACTACTTGGTGGCTATAAAGAGGCATAATGTATGGAACAATGTAATCTTTTGTGAGCTAGAGAGATCATAAGCGTTGTAGCCAATTGGCATATATGTTGGGCTATTCAGAGCCCTTGTAATCTTCAGTTTACTATGAATAAAAGAGATTCTTGTGTTATACTTTGTTTCCTTCCGCTGCTTATGTTACAAATTTGAGATAATTACTATGTGAACTGTTATCTTGCCTTGCACGAGCGCAACTCCAGGCTCGTGCGGCATCACGCCCCAGCGAGGACGGTGATTCGGGTAAAATCTAGCGAGGACGAGCGATTTCCCAGATCGGGGCGTGACAAATTGGTATCAGAGCGGTTCTATCCTTTGGACCGTGCATGAATCTCTTTGACCCTCAGTTGCTTCGCTATCGAATTCAGTTGACTCTAAGTTATTTCCGTAACCGCATGGCTCATGGATCTGCTCGACGCTACATTGGATGTTCCGTACAATAAGTCTATATTAAGTGAGTACGTATGCCACAAGTATGTCGTGACTATCACGCTATCTTCGGGTGCCATCGGAGAGTGTTGGTTGCACGAAGTGCAACGGGTTATGAGATTATGGTTTCCCGAAATGCAAGAAAGCTACGAGTCGTCGGTCGCACGAAGTGCAACGAATATGGTGATATTGGTTGCACGAAGTGCAATGATATGCGTAAATTATTGGTCGCACGAAGTGCGAGGAGTATGTGTTGTCCGTCGCACGAAGTGCGAGGAGTATGTATTGTTGGTCGCACGAAGTGCGAGGAGATATGTGTTGTTGGTTGCACCAAGTGCAACGGGTCGATATGTGAGGCGATGCATGTTATGTTGCTATGCGAACGATTATGTGTTGTCGGTTGCACGGAGTGCAGCAAGTCGTGAATCGTTCATTGCATCGGTACAACGAGTCGATATGGTATAATGTATGTTGCATGGCTATGCGGATGGATAGCGATATGTTGTACGGGATTGAGTAAAGACCTTGAGTATCGAGAATGAGTTGTTGCACGAGTGAGATTGGAAGATCGCGGATGCGATAGTAACGAGTCGAGTTGGTCTCTAAGTCGAGTTGAGTAGGCGAACGTTTATGTTGGCCGTATGTCGTATTGAGATGTGAATAAGCAAATGTTGCGGGTGTGATCGATATGATCGCCAAGATACAGTTAGAGTGAATGCTTGTCAAACTTGAGCGAACCTAGAGCTGGGATCGGAAGGATCGCCATACGGGATAGTTGATTGGCAAATAGATGTCGAACCTATGCAGAATGTGATGTCGAGTAACGACTCGATTTTGAGCGGTATATGCAATACCAATTGTGCGATCAGTGTGGCAAAGTATTGTATCGATAATGATAGGCTCGATCCTGAGTGGTATATGGAATACCACTTAGCGATAGCTACGTTAAGCCGTACGGTGACTTGCGATAGATTTCGTCGAGACGATTATGTTGTTACGATATGTTTGTCCTCAACGGACGAAGTAGTACCGAGACTTGAGTGGGAATGACTTGAGAGAAGTCGATGCAAGTATGACTTGAGGAAGTGAGTCGAACGATTATGTGCGAAGTCATATCCACGGAGGATACGTCGGACGAGGATTCGTTAAGTGTAAGTCGAACGATAGACTGAGCATAGCGAAGAAATATATGTTGAGAAAATGGTCGAACCGGTCGAATCTATGTTGAGTTAGTACGGAAGCTTGTTCGAAACGTGTTGAGTAGGTACGGAGAAATCGTGCAAACAGATTTGGGTTAGCGCGAGGAGTCGGTAGCACGATTTGGAAGTGTGAGTTAGGGATATGAGAATGGATATGTGAATTTGAAATTGTGTCGCGACGATGTTAAGTAGTTACAACTGAATGGATCTTGATAAGTGTGAGACTTGATTCGTATTCGAGTTCGGATAATGGCTATGATTTCAACGGGTTTGAGCTTATGAGAAAGGAAGATGTTCAAGTTATACATATCGACGATGGTATTGAGGCGTATCAAAGACGATATATAATAACTCGGGGATACTCTGATCGAATGAACGAAAATTATGTTGAGCATTGTTGTTGGATGAATAGGATGCAAGTTAAGTTATGGAAATTTGGATGATAACGGTAGGAGTGCTTCGGAGAATTGAGAGTGGATGAATATTGCTTGGATGAAAACGAAAGTGTCTGGATTGCTTCGCGGATCACCACTATGTTGACATTCTTGTCTTGAGCGAGCGCAAAAATCAGTCTCGCACAAGCGTCACGTCAAATTAGAACGATCATTCTGCGTGAGCGCTGGTATGGTGATTCATCCAGCGGGGATGATCGAACTTGCGAGGCGTGGCAAATTTGATATGGACTCGTGGTTTGATGCGAAGGTGGAATTGAGGATTGTGCGATAAGCCTAGAAGTGTGTCAGATATTGGCCGTGAGTGGATAGACTCGTACGAAGGCGAACAAATATTGCTCGGTTACGATATTGTTAACGGTAGTGCCTACGTGATTCGAGTAGTAACGGCACATCAGTTGCGCGAGTGAGTAGATAAATTATGGATTGGTGGATTTCATCGGATTGGATAAAGTCTCGTAGGAATTGTCGAGAATTGATTTGGCTCCGCGATAGGACATAGCATGGTTCGTTGTAACTGTCCCTCGTTGATGATCTTCAATTATCGAGCGTAGTTTCGGGGCAGATGACCCTAGAAGACTTGACCGCTAAATCAAATGAATGTTGAAGTCCCGTAGGACGACCCTAAAGAAGTCGTATGAGAAATTTTGTCGAGGATAAGGAATGATGTAGTGCATGTTGAGGATATGTCTAAGCGATTAAGTATTGTGGTTCGGAAGTCAGCGAGTAGCCTTCGACTAGATCGATATGGTTAGAAAGTTTATGATCGATCGAATGGGTACGTAAGTAGACTTGGTTGGTCGATGATCGAATAGATGTCAAGGAACGTGCTTAGCATAGCGATGCGGTAAGGCGATTGCAAGAATTCTGCAATGTGCGAGAGCGACGGATAGTAGAACGACCCTAAGAGTTGTGTCGTATATCGGTTTGAATAACGGTTAAGTTATGTGTGTTGAGCGCACCGTCGATATTACGAAACGAACTAGTCGGGATTGAATCGAAGATTGCGTAAAGGATTCGTACTCGGTCGAGTATCGGAGATAGGCGTATCGTAAGAGACCTTGGGTTGGAAAGATTGTTGCCTTTGAGCATCGTAGACTCAAGTTGACCTCTGGGTCGGGGGAGATTAAGCACGATGTCTGGACAAGTTACCTAGCAGGGGTAGCCTAGACGCAATGCATGGATAGAGCGAGAACGTGAATCATATATGGATAGTTGTGTACGAGACTTAGTGCAATGGTAGGCAAAGAAAATGGAGACATGTGGACGTAGTCCATGTCGTTAAGGCCAAGTATTATGAATGATTGGATGAAAGACTTGAGTTATGTGAGAGATAGGCAAACGGTTGGGCGAATAGGCGTTGCAGAGAATTGTTGTGATCGGATGCGCAATGACTCGATGCAATGCGAGTGTTAAGTGGCCGGCGAGAAACTTATGAGATCGAACTAATAGTTTCGAGTTAAGTTATGCGCAAGATGTTGGAAGATGATCGCATGTTATGGAATAAACATACGAGGAGTATTTTGGGAATAGGCGCTAAGATGTGACTAAGTCGAGTACGGACTGATTGATGCTTGAGGATTTAAGTTGAGCTTGTTAGTTGTCCCGATATCCTACAACTGAGCTTGGCTGAAATGCATATATTGGTGGGACGCCTAAAATATGTGTATGATCCAAACTAAGTTGTATGATTCCAACGATAGTAGCACGAGATCGTGAAACGATCTGGCGAGACACTTGGATTTAAGTGTTGGTTTTGGTTCGAGGACGAATTGAGTGGTATATTATGTAATGCCCCGCTCCGCACGGTGTATTACGATGAGTCGTTGACTCGAAGAGTTGCATTGATCCGATGAAGTATTGATGCAAATTGATGCAAGAGTTACGTTGGCCAATGGTAAGCTTTGAGTCGGTTGGAATCTATGAATCGAATCGATGCAAAGGATAAGTCCCGTTTGAGCAAGTGCTGACTTTAGTTGATCTGGTGTGCAGGCTATGCTTTTACGCTGGACGATAAGAGGTCGACATTTTGCCTTATACAATGAAGTGTCCGTGAAACCAAATCGTGGCCTTGCAACGGATTGTGGCATGGGCACGATAAGCCAAATCAACCGAGTAGTTCAAAGGAATGGCTAAGTCCGAGAGTTAGCTATGCGACCAAGTTATGGAAGTGAGCCGCTTCAACTCAGCGAAACGACAAGGCGTATCGGCTTAAGGTGGGCGGGTTCTTGACTCTCTCTCCCTATTCCTTTACGTCTAATAAAAGATGTCATTGTATGCGTAAGATGTTATCGAGTTAGCGAGCGTGGCTCGGCGACGAAAGGTCTAAGTATGTGTTGAACATTAAGGTAGAACATTGAACAATCGAACAATTGAAGCGACGTGCATCAAGTGTACGAGTCGCGGTAGGGCGGTGATGCTAGAACATTGAAAGACAATATGAGATGTGCATCATGTGCACGGCTCCAAGAATATTGAACACTAAGCCGTTGGGCGTCGTGCATCAATATGGATGTGTTGGGGCATAATGCCGACGGAGCTCCCCATATGGATGGTGGATTATGTTTATGAGATGCGAATATGTTTATGGCACGAAAAACCGTTTATGGGTCGAGACTATGTTTATGCAACGGAGGATTTGGTTGGAATGTTATGGGTGTTTGCTATGGTACGTATTGTATGGTCAATGGACTCGGATGGCCTGTGCACGGGTGCGGCTTCCCTCGGACGGTTACGACCGGGGCACCGGGACCGTTCGGCCTAGGAGGGAATTATGTGTGGTATTTATGGTGCACAACATTCGGACGGATTGCGACCGTCCAGTGCTATGATAAGCTATGATATCCGTAAGTTTGGGATCCTTCGGATATTGGACTAGCAACCCGTATCGAAGTGATTGTAGGCTTACACATAAGAGATGCCAAGTCCATTACGGTGCGAAACACCATGACCTTCATATAGTTAGGGCCGGTGGGCTGAGATGAGAGTTGGGTGCAGGCGCAGGGCCTGCGACCCTTATGCATGGTCTAAGTTTATGGTTGGTTGTTGTTTGAATGATATGATTCTATGTTAAGTTCTAACCCGTGCAGGCTAGGCAATATGGGACGGAGATGAGCACAAGCACTATGTTTATATTCATATTTTGGCTAACTGTATATGCCGCAGTGACACGATATGAGACACATTTATGATAAGTTGCTTTGCATGAATATTGCTATGAAATCGATCCTAAGGCTAAATAGAAAGATCACAAATTAAGATGCATGTCCCACTAAAAATATTTAGTGCTTGGTTTGGGTGCGAGCGGGTCTTGATCAGTGCGAAGCGAGGACGAAAGCACTAATCTCCCACTAGTTTATGTGCAGGCTCAGGTTATGATCGGCTCGGGGCGGAGCTTGGCTTGGACGTGCCGAGGCATGGAGTCCTTGGCGTTCAAGAGGAGCTTCCGCATAGGCGTTCGGACTTGCGACATGGAGATGTTCGGCCGAAGACTACTTGGTGGCTATAAAGAGGCATAATGTATGGAACAATGTAATCTTTTGTGAGCTAGAGAGATCATGAACGTTGTAGCCAATTGGCATATATGTTGGGCTATTCAGAGCCCTTGTAATCTTCAGTTCACTATGAATAAAAGAGATTCTTGTGTTATACTTTGTTTCCTTCCGCTGCTTATGTTACGAATTTGAGATAATCACTATGGAAACTGTTATCTTGTCTTGCACGAGCGCAACTCCAGGCTCGTGCGGCATCACGCCCCAGCGAGGATAGTGATTCGGGTGAAATCTAGCGAGGACGAGCGATTTCCCGGATCGGGACGTGACAGCTTATGCGGCCAGAAATGGCTTATGCGGCCAGAAATGGCTTATGCGGCTACAGGGGACTGTTCATCATCCCTGCCAGAGCCAGCATAGGCGAACCTCGGAGAAACCCAAATATTGCTTCGGCCATAACTTTCTCCAAACAAGTCGAGGTCAAAACTGTGTAGAATCAAATTTCCTACAACATAGGACCATTGGTTTTCGAAATTAGCCAAGTATGATAGTTCAAAACCATGAAAACCCATGAAATCCTAGATTTTAGGAACTTAGATCTACACAAATCTAGCCATCAAAATCAAAAGCTTCAAGAACTAAACTTGTAGAGAATGAAGAGGAGAACATTTTAGACAAATAATATCAAGGAAAAATCAAGAATGTAAAATGCACAAAATCTTCTCTTTTGAGCAAGTTGTACTTGCCTGTGGAGTGGTAGTTGAGAAAAATAAATAGAGGAGTGAATGAAGAGAGAGAGAGAGAGAGAGAGTGAGGAAGAGATATTAAATAGGGGTTGGGTTGGTTTAAGAAAACCCTAATCCCTAACCACTCCACTAATGACAAGGCTAAAAAAAGCTACATACCATCATTAATAAATAATAGACAAAATTTATGCACATGCTAAATACAGATACCGTATACAGAATTCATGAAGATTACGTATATCGGGATCGGGGAGTGACACGATCCCATTTCGGAATTCGGTATTTGTTTACGTTGCTTTGGTGATACGCGGTTATTGCTATGTAGCGGCGTATTTCTATTTTGATATATATACATATTTTTGTGCTATAGTTTTCTAGACTGGAAATATTGGATTGTGGTAGTTATTCCTGGTTTGGAATATTATGCTGTGAGTTATCCCTGGTTTGGGGATATTTAAATTGTGTTGTGGTTGGCATCCTCCCAGGATTGGGTTGTCCCAATTACAGAGGAGATGCTGCCCAAATTTTTAGGAAATATTTTAAAAAGGGATTTTCTTACAAAATTAGCAATTTGAATAAAACCTATTTTCTAAAGAAAATCGGTCTTTGCAAAATGATTTATAGATTGGATTTTGTTGGTTTTTGGATTTTATGGATTTTGTACCACCAGTTAGACGATGACCATATTGGTCGAATGAGCCTCGGCGAAACGCAAACGATACAGGATCACCTGTGCGTTGAGGTGTAAGCCGCAACATGAGATTGCACGACCAAGTCTGAGACTCTTTAATTTTTTATTTAATTATAATTTATTTTAGAACAGGTACTGCTTTTAGTATTTATGGTGCAGGACCTCGGCCTACTGTTTGGACCATTCGCGGCACTCAGAGCTCGCTTAGGATTAATTAATTTATGTAAAAAATTGTAAGGGCATAAGCCCAGCTTTTCCTTCATTTCTCTGTGACCATGTATTGTGTAGCGTAGCTTTTCCTTATTTTTCTGGAATGTTGATTCGCCGTTAAACGCGTAGAATATAAAATGGATATATATTTTATAAAAAAAGATTAATTAGTTTTCTCACAATAAATAATCTGGTAATTTAGCAATTCACATTTTTTCCTCATTTAAAGAAAAGTATAGTTTTATATATATTATAAAATACAAAGTTTTGACAAGTTAACCTATAAATCGCTATTTTTCCCAATTAACTGAATTAACCGGTTTAACCAAGTAAACGATAACCAACGTAGCTTGCGACGTTAGGCGTATTTCGGTAGTTAATTAAATAAACTTAAAACCTGACTAGGGTCTGCTTCTAGAGATTGTAACTAGCACACCTAGAATGGTTTCATTATGGTTCTAAGTCAAGGTTCTCAACTGTAGGATCTCGGAGACGTACTTGACTTCCTCCTCGGTACCGACATTCCTGATCCAGTCAATCAACAGAGGCAAGTTACGGTTATGCTATCCTATATTTTAATTAGTAATTGTCAAGTTGCATGTTTAAACCACATTGCTACACAGAACTCTCTCCTAGGGTTCAAATATTGATTGATATTGATTGTGGGGATATTGGGGGAATAGTGTAGCGTCTATGACCAATACCCCTCATATTGCATATTGTTATTGTACGAGCTTACCCCTCTTACACACGGGGATAAGCCATATCGCGTCGCTAGGATGCTATTGTACAACCTAAGCCGGTCATAGACGTTACATATTCAAATCACATTGTCTCAAGTATTGAATTGTTAAATTGCTGGAAAATATTGTTCAACTGTTTAGCTTGCACTTTTTCGTTATTATTTGAAATGTGAGGTACATATTCGTACTTGCGCCCTCCTGACTGGAGACCAACATTTTTAGGTGACATTGAGGATGCTAAGCTATTGTACAATAGCTACTATGACCCGGTGTTGTATCCTGTGGTGTTGCCAGAGTCCCCCTTGGAGGACGCAGAACCAGAGGCTGATGAGCCGACCGTCGAGCTAGTTGTTTTTCAGTTATCTAGTTTTATTGTATTGGAATTTGTTGATTTGAATTAAGTACTTTCATTTCCAGTTGTACTTTTCAATTTGTTGAATAAAAAGTTTTTTTAAAATTTTCGTATATTTGAGTTGTGACAAATGTATAAATGTTGTTGTGAATACCTGCATATAGAACAGCTTACTACCGCCGTCTCACAACGGTACAGGCTGGGCATGATCCGGTTCGACCCAGTAATTTGGGATTGGGTCGTGACACCTCTATCTCACATTTTCGTCTCCTTTTCGGGTCAAGGCTCAAGTAGAGGCCACACACACACACACACAAAAGAGAGAATTTGCCGTCGTGACCTTCTTCGCGTAGTCTTACATCGCAGAATCCTTTTTAAGGATTCTAGGAGAAGAAATTGAAGAAAATTAAAAATTTTGTATTTCAATTATAAGCAAAAGAGAGAATGAAGAGAGAATTAAAATGAACAATTTTTAAAAAACTTATTGCTAGTCGTCTGGAATCGGAAGTGACGTGAAGAACCTTTTTTTCCTCTGAAATGCAAAAGGAAATCTAAAGCGATAGGAAGACTAGTTTTTTCTTTGAAATTAAAGAGTCGGACCGCTATCCAATTCCCAAGCGCCATGTCATATTTGTTGAATTGCTTTAATGATTTTCTTCGGACATTGCACTTTGAAGAATAAATCAGAATAACAATGTTTTATTATTTATTACTATTACTAACTTTAGTTATTTCCCATGTCTGTTTTTTATGTTCTTGCTATAGCAACTGTATTTATAGACCATGACAGGGTCTCTATTTTCTGCTATTTATTATCAATAGATTCATCTATAATATAAATAAATAAATAAATATATATATTATATATATATATATATATATATATATATATATATATATATATATATATATATATATATATATATATATATATATATATATATTTTTTAATATATATATATATATATATATATATATATATATATATATATATATATATATATATAATAATAATAATAATAATAATAATAATAATAATATAATAATAATAATAATCTTTTTAAAATATATATATATATATATAATAATAATAATAATAATAATAATAATAATAATAATAATAATAATCTTTTCTAGTTTTTTAGTTTCATTTTTTAGTTCTTATTTCATATTTTTTTTCATCTTTTTACTAATCTTTTCTAGTTTTTTAAGAGTGACTTTTATTTTCAAATTTGTATAGTTTTTGTTTTGTCTTTTTTCATTGTTTAAGGTTTGTCCTCATTTTTTGGTTTTTTGGAATATTTGTCTATTTTTGATTTTTTCCATATTTTAATAGTATTTTTTGTTTTTTATTTGGTATTTTTTTCCAGTTTTTCATCATTTCTATTTTTTAAGAATTAATTTTTTTTATATTTATCAGTTTTGTTTTTCCCAAAAATATTTATATATTTGTTAAATAAAAAATAATTTATGACAAAATAATTTTAAATAATATTTATCCACTTTTTTGACGGAACTAACCGTTTTTAACAAGTTAATATTTATTAAAATAATTTTAGATAGCCCAGGGGTAAAATGGTCAATACAACCCCATTTTAACACCCGTTAACAGATAAGTTAGATTAGGGGGTGATTTGAGCATTTTCATAACTTTTTGGATTTTTCAAATCAGGGAGTCTTTAATTGCGTTTTCGTAACATCTGAGGAGGGTTTAAATGCACTTTACCCAACATATGACTTATTTAGTTTTTATTATTATTAGGGTAAAGTGCATTTAAACCCTCCTTAGAGTTGCCTCGTTCGCAAAATAAGACCTTTTAGAAAACTTAAGCAGTTTGCACCTCCCGCAAAACCGTTTTTGCTCGGAATGTCCCTTTCTGTCAAAATGACGTTAGAACTAGCCGTTATAGCCCATATTTTGATAAAATAAATATGCACTCCCCAAAATACTCCTAATGCTTATATTGTGGCTGCTGGTTCTCTTTCATTCTCTATATATCAGAATGTTTGTTTGAAACATAAAACCTAAGTTTTATATTTTCTATTTTTTGACCGGTTGGTTGGAAGAAAAAATAATATTTAATTTTTTTTTATATATATATATATTTTTTTACTTATTTGCTCTCATTTAATGTATTAAAGCTTTTTCTTACCTACAGATCTCAAATCAAACTGCAAATTTTTTTTATATTCACTTTTTTTTTACTTATTTGCTCTCATTTAATATTTGAAGCTTTTTTTACTTATTCCTTTTTTTTTCTCAAGACGTCCAAATAGAAATTATGGAAACCTATTCCTAGATAATCGACAAAGGCGGTGGCAGCCACTGAACCCGGACAATGCTTCGACATACATGTTTTACAATTTATTTTTGGATTTTGACACGTTTAGTAATATTTAAGTTATTTGTTTAAGTAATACATGTGATGAAAATAAATTTGTACCAAGATTTACAATCTCAGTTAGAATTAATAAATAAATAATTACGATAATAGTCATGACTAATAAATTATTAAGTAAGACTATAATGATGATTACTAAATTATTAATTAAAATTATTATAATATATAAATTATTAACTATAATTATAATTATGATTAAATTATTATTAATTAATATTATAATAAAATTGTAATTAATAAATTATTAACTAAGATTATAATTATTAATTAAGATTATAATTATTATAAAATATTAAATAATATAATATTAGTTACAGTTATTTAGTTCCAAATACGGTTTAAAAAATATGCCCTAAGTTAAATGGCTGGATAGTTCAGGACTAACCGGACATTTGTTAAAAGATTTTTTTTTTCCAAAAAAAATTTAAGATGAAAACCTACTATTTAGATTATAAACATTTATTTTCGAAAATGACGTCAAGCATGAAAATTCTATCTTTTTAAGAACGGGAGGTTATTTTAATAATTGGTTTTTTGTTTCCTTTTTTTTAGTTCTTATTTCATATTTTTTTTCATCTTTTTAATAATCTTTTCTAGTTTTTTAAGAGTGACTTTTATTTTCAAATTTGTATAGTTTTGTTTTTGTCTTTTTTCATTGTTTAAGATTTATCCTCATTTTATGGTTTTTTGGAATATTTTGTCTATTTTTTATTTTTCCATATTTTAATAGTATTTTTTTGTTTTTTATTTGGTATTTTTTTTTTCCAGTTTTTCATCATTTCTATTTTTTAAGAATTGATTTTTTTGTATTTATCAGTTTTATTTTTCCCAAAAATATTTATATATTTGTTAAATAAAAAATTATTTATGACAAAATAATTTTAAATAATATTTATCCACTTTTTTGACGGAACAAACCGTTTTTAACAAGTTAATATTAATTAAAATAATTTTAATAAATAATTTTACTAGCAAAGACCATTTTTCCTTTGTTAATATTTATCCACTTTTTAACAAGTATTTTTGCGTAACCGTTTTTAACAAAATAATTTTAGAACTAACCGTTTTTAACAAGTTAATATTAGATAGTCCAGAGGTAAAATGGTCAACACAATCCCATTTTAACACCCGTTAACAGAAAAGTTAGCTTAGGAGGTGATTTGAGCATTTTCGTAACCTTTTGGGTTTTTCAAATCAGGGAGTCTTTAATTGCATTTTCGTAACATCTAAGAAGGGTTTAAATGCACTTTACCCTTATTATTATATTACTTAAAGTTGGTTTCACTTGCACTTTCTATGTAAAAGGGGATGGGTTCAATGCTTAGAGCATCTCCAACCCTATTGTGAGTTTGAAAAAAAATGGTTGCCACATAGGAATGACAACCATTTTTTCCAAAAGTACTTCTCCAATGCAAATATGAAATAAAGTGTGGAGTTGACATGGCAATGACATGGCAAAGACAATGTGAAGTTGGTTGTCTAGATCTAGACAATGCACTTCACAATGTCTTTATGTCCACATCATCATTTGTGAATAAAAAATTTATAAAAAAGAAGTAGAAGAGTAAAAGTTGTCTTGGAAGTTGTAAAAAATTATTTGTATTGTCTTCTCAATACTTTTGCATTGGAGATGACTTTTTAAATCCATTGTAGTTTGTGAATATAACCTTGCCACCTATACAAGACATTGTCTTGTCCCTCATGCCACATAGGATTCACAACACAAAACAAGACAATAGGGTTGGAGATGCTCTTAGTGCCTTGTTTTTTAGGAGCATTTCAGTTTTGAGAAATTTTGAGTTACCCCCCACTTTGATTACCCAAATTAAGGATGCACCCCACAGTTTTGCATTAATGAAGAAATGCCCCCACTTTGGACGGAAACCGTCTAGGGCTAACGGTCAAAAGCTTTGACCCAAAAAAATTGACGAAAATACCCTTCACATTGTCTTCTTCCTCTCCCCTCTTCTCCTCCTCGCCGCCACTGCCCCCCTCCTCCTCCCCGCCGCCACTGCCCCCCACCTCCCTCCCCGCCGGCCACTGCCCTCTTCCCCGCCACTGCTGTTACTTCCCCCCTCCTCCTTCCCGTCGCCGGTCGCCCCCCCCTTCCCTCCCCGCCGCTCCCCCTCCCCGCCGCCCCCCGCCCCCGCTCCCGCCCCGTCCCCCCGGCCGCTGCCCCCTCCCATTCGCGCCATTGTTGCTGCGAGACTATTGCTGCCAACGATGTTGACCCAGATGGAGGGACGACGTCGGCCGGCGAAGGGGGAGCGCAGCGGCGGGCGACAGGGGGGTGACGACGGGGAGGAGGGGTCGCAGCGGCCAGCGGTGGGAGGGGGGTCGCAGCGGCCGGTGGTGGGAGGGGGGTCTCAGCGTGGGCAGGGGTCAGAGTGGCCGGCGTGGGCAGGAGGGTCGCAACGGCCGGCCGGCGGTGGGGAGGGGGGAGGTGCAGCGGGAGAGGCGGTGGGGAGGGGGAGGTGGCAGCGGGGAGAGGCGGTGACGACGGGGAGGAGGGGACAGTGGCGGTGGGTGGAGGAGGGAGACACACACAGGGAAGAAGGGTATTTTTGTCAAATTTTGTGGGTCAAAACTTTTGACCGTTAGCCCTAAACGGTTTCCGTCCAAAGTGGGGACATTTTTTCATTAATGCAAAACTGTGGGTGCACCCTTAAATTGGGTAATCAAAGTGGGGGGGTAACTCAAAATTTCTCTTCAGTTTTTGTATAAATATAATTTTTAGGTGGTACACCATCCTAATTTTTGTCTCGGACACCCAAAATTTCTGGACCGACCATGTATGTCATCCTAGTAAAGACCCTCCACTCTTTTTTGAAGGAAAAAATATAGATGTGTGTAAATTCAAACCCACTTCAAATTCAAGAGGCGCTACTTCAAATTCAAACAAACCCACCTAAACTATATACGAAGCTAACGCGTTTGCGAAACAAACTAAATTAATTAGTCTCGATAAGTTTGTTAAAGAATATTTAATATAATTTATATAAATATAATCCAAAGAATGCATGAAAGTGCAAGGATATGCAAAATTCAAATTAATAAAGCTGAATGGTAGGAAAATGCTTCGACAGTTCACCCTAATACAATATGGGACAAAAGTTTTGTTGTTGTTGGCATGCACAACACTACATTATGGCCCGAGGGAACATTTCTCCTCTTAACTTCTGAAAATTTTGAGAAGTTATATATATATTTTTTTTCTTCTCCTTTCCAAACTTCTATGAGAATATGTGTTTATATTTTGCCGCCGTCGGTCTAGATAATTTTGCAAATAATGCTATTTGTCCATCTAAATTGTACTTTCAAACCGTTCCTCCTTACGTGGCAGCTGACGTGGCATGTTGATTTGACAGCTGACGTAACAAATTTTAAAAATAAAAATAAAATTAATATTAACATAAAATTAATGTTAACATTAATATTAACATTAACATTAAAATTAATATTAATATTAACGTTAACATTAACAATAATATTAATATTAATATTAACATTAAAATCAACATTAACATTACTTAATATTAATATTAATTAATGCTAGTATTAAATTAAATTAACATTAATATTAACATTAATTAATATTAACATTAAATTAACATGGACAAAATTGGGTAGTTAACTTTTTGGGTTAAAATTTGTCATGTCATCGGCCATGTCAGATAACACATAATATTATTTAACATGCCACGTCAGCTGCCATATAAGGAGAGATGTATTGGAGGGGTACAATTTGGAGGTACGAATAGCATTACTCTAATCTTGCACATGGGTCAGTCAACTCTTTTTTGGAGTATTACAGAACCAATGGGCCCTAATTTGGGCTTAAGGCCCATATGCTTCTCAAGACGGATATTCGGATCTGGATGTCGGATGATCCGGATCCGGATCCGACTTCCTTCTTCCATGAACGTTAGTCGTCATTAAAAAATCCCAGAAGTCGCAATTTGGAGGTCAACACAAAGAAAGAGAGGCGATTTTTAATCGAGAGGTGAAGATTGGCTTCTTCCTCTGTGCTCATCCTCCTCCTCATGAAAATTAGGGTTTCCAAAAATTCCCCAATAGAACCCCCAACTCCTCCTAGATTTCTCTCCACAAACCCTAATTGGAGCTAGATCCGTAGAAGATTCTACTGCTAGCAGCACAAGAAGAATCTCCTCCTATTCTCTTCTTTCGCTCTCTTCTTTTTGTGGTTTTTTTCTTTTTCTTTTTTCTTCCTCAGCTTCTTATGGGCCGGTTCCTTTCCATACATCATCTCATGGATCTTCGTGAAGGTTTGATTTTTCCTACAGATCTGCTCTTTTTTTTCCCTCTTTTAGATTCGAAGTTTGAGGTGATTTTGCTGAATTTTGCGCTTCAGGGGATTAATTTCGTCCACGTTGACGCTTGTCGCGAGAGAAAGCTCCTTAGTTTAGGTGGGTTTCGTGTTTGAAGCTTATATGGCTGTTGTATGTGGTGGTTAGGGAGTTCACATATGTTGATTTGAAGATTTTGTTGGAAAAAGTGCGGATCTTTTAAGAGCATTAGTTCTTACTTACATTAGAGCAAACTATGTTTCGAATTTGATTTGGAGTTGGCATGTAATTAGTATTAGGAAGCACTGACGCTTGAGGGGATCAATTTCGTTCATGTTGACGCGACCGCGAGAGAAAGCTCGCAAATTTAGGGGGTCTTCGTGTTTGAAGCTTATATGTCTGTTGTATGTGGTGGTCAGGGAGTTCATATACGTAGACATGAAAATTTTGTTGGGAAAAGTATGAATCTTTGAAGAATAATAGTTCTTACTTAGATTAGAGCAAACTATGTTTCGAATTTGATTTATGCGACAATATCGGAGGCGTGGAGTTGGCATATAATTAGTATTAGGAAGCACAACGCTTGAGGGGATCAATTTCGTTCATGTTGACGCTGGTCGCAAGGGAAATCTCGCTAATTTAGGGGGTCTTCGTGTTTGAAGCTTATATCGCTGTTGTATGTGGTGGTCAGGGAGTTCATATATGTGTATGAGAAAATTTTGTTGGAAAAAGTGCGAATCTTTGAAGAGTATTAGTTCTTACTTACACTAGAGAAAGCTATCTTTCGAATTTGATTTATGCGACGATATCGGAGGCGTGGAGCTGGCGTATAATTAATATTAGGAAACACTGACGCTTGAGTGGATCAATTTCGTTAATGTTGACGGGACCGCGAGTGAAATCTCGCTAATTTAGGGGGTTTTCGTGTTTGAAGCTTATATCGCTGTTGTATGTGGTGGTCGGGGAGTTCATATATGTGGATGTGAAAATTTTGTTGGAAAAAGTGCGAATATTTTAAGAGTATTAGTTCTTACTTACACTAGAGCAAGCTATGTTTTGAATTTGATTTATGCGATGATATCGGAGGCGTGGAGTTGGCATGTAATTAGTATACGGAAGCATTGACGCTCCGAAATATAATTGGACACTAAAATCGGTGTATCCACGAAGTCTTGTTTCCTTGCAACATAGCTTAATACACTTGAGGTTAATTTATGTTGATTTGCTTCAAATTTCATAGGTGATGTGGTTTGTTTATACTATAATCTCCGTTACTTAAATTATCTTAGGAAGATAACACGATAGCTAGGATTTCTTAGCTTACGGAAACCCAAATGGATAGACCATTGATCTCTTGATGATATAGGGACATGATTTTTTTTTCTCCCCCTATTGTGATGAAGGGGCAAGGTGCGGATGCGGTAAGGGGAATTAGATTATAAATTTCCTAACTCAGCGAAGAAGGTAGTTGTATACCATAGGAAGATACTTGAGAAAAAAGAGCTGTGTCATTCCATTCGCGATTGTTTCCGGAAGGCTTTCTGTAATGCCTTGGGCCCTTGTGGTCGGTAACTTTAGCATTTATTCTTTGCTTTAGTGTGATACAAATTTACACCTATATCACATCTGCTATGTGTTCTCATATGACTGATTTACATTTACTATGATGTACAGTTAGTTTATATATTGAACTACAGCTTCACATACAGCCCTTTTGGGTTATATTGGAAAATATATTGTAACCTTTCTATATGAAAGACCCTTGTGTTATCTTTGTTTTATAGTAGAATTTTGTCGTCGTGCGAGTTATTTGTATTATATCACATCACACGATTATATTATTTATACGCTTCACCTCCACTTTGTGTTTTATATGTGTAAATTCATTCTTTTCTTTTGGGAGCATAATTGTATTTTCGCATCTCTTGTGAAAATTGCATATTGCAAGTTGTATGAGCAAACTGTCGACTGAACATTAGTATTCAGTCTCCTCAATGATTTACCATCTACCTTCTATCTACAAGAGTATACACTGATTACTGACATGTGCTTGAAATTCTCAAGTGCACAGATTATGAACTTATAAGGTGAACGGATACTGAATTGCGTGATAAAGTGGTGACATGATAGAGAAATATTTGTTTTCTTTGGCTGCTAAAGTGGAGGGAAAGGAATCAGAAATTGTATCGTGTTACTACATGCTTCCTTTTCTGTTTCCTTTCTCTTTCTGCTGCACTGCACCAATACAACTTCACAGATGTACTTGCCTATTTGGCTCTCTCTTTTCCAGAAGTGGACATAAAACAGCCTTTGTTAGATAAAAAGATAGGTGTAGTTCTAATTGCTAATCAATGCAATAGTGGTTCTGATTCTAGGGTGGTAGAACTAATTGTTAGATGCAATTGTGGCCAGTCTTGTGATGTCCAGAACTCTGGGTACGATAAAGAAGCAATGATATAAGCTTCCTGGTGGACTTTGGTTCAGGGAGTAAATGACTTTCTTCGTATCACAAGTATCTCATGTATATGGTCTCTTTTCTGATATATGTAATTCTAATCATTAATGATGCAGTTATCATTCAGACGCTAAAGCTTATGATTGATCTAGCATGTCATTTCATAAATAGTTGCCAGCCATTGATATTTATTCTTTATTTCACTATGTTAAATAAAACAGTTATAGTCCGTACACTTTCATGTAATTGAGACAATTTTAGGCAGTGTTTGGTTGTGTTTTTAAACTTCGTTTTGTGATTTTAAACTCAAACTCAAACCCAAACTGCGTTTGGCAGCTCCCATTCAAATATTGCTTTCCCAAAACTTTTTTTCAAAACTGAAGTTAAAAACCTGTTTTCGAAAAGGAGAAAAAAACCTGCTTTTAGAAAGCTCATTCCCAAAACTTTTGGCGGCCCCCACCCACCCAACCCCCTCCCCCCACGATTCTCTCAACCCTCTCTCTCTTACCGATTCTTCATCCTCTCTCCCATCCTCCTTCCCTCCCATGGCATACTTTTTTGAGACTTCGACCAAGTCGTCTCGACAGCAGCCGGCGCGGAGCTCATTCCCAAAACTTTTTTTAGACCTCGACCAGGCTCGGCCGCCTCAAGCTCGATGAGGGATGTCGAAGCCAGGCTTGGCCAGTGGAGCTCGTCGACGACGAGGTAGGGTTAGGTTTTTCTCGGCGGTGAGAATCGAAGCAGGCCCGACCGCCAGCGCCTTCCCCAGCGTCGAAGAGTGCGTCGGTGTGGTGGTCGCCTTCGATTCTGGCCCAGTGCGACGGGGGAGCTGCCGCGAGGGAGCCGTCGTCCTGGCAGAGTCGAAGTCGCGCGAGGCCCGACAGCGACGAGGGAGCCGCGGCGGCGGCGGTGGAGCCGGTGTAGGAGAGCCAGTAGACGGCAGCGTCGAAGTCGTCGACAACCTCTTACTAGCACGAATTGAGTAGGACGACGTTGAGGGGCCAGCGGCCGGGTGAACAACGACCTGATCCGGAGAGTAGTATTTGTGTCAGACATGAATTGAGTGAACATGATACATATATTTTGTTGGACACAGAAAAGTTTTGGTAGCGACACAGAATGGACACAGACAGATTAATTTTAATACAAATATTTTATAAAATTTTAATACAAAATTATTTTCACAAAATATTTTAACAAACATAATTTGAAACTTTTTTTTTTTTTTTTAAAAATTCAGATGAAAGTAACCAAACGCAAACCCAGAATTTTTATACTCAGAAAACAATTTTATAACTTACTTTCAAAAAACTGTTTTCAGAAAGTTATTTTAGAAAGACTATCCAAAAGGACCCTTAGTTTGTCTACTTTCTGATGGTAATGCAGAGAGAGCTCTGGTATACTGTATGTCTTAGCTGTTTCTGTACTTTGTGGTTCTGATTTAACATGTTCATGTATGGTCGCAATCTTTATATTAAACAATTTTATCGTACATAGTTTGCTACGCGTTATGCATCTAACGCATCAATGTTACTATGCAGGGCTAGGATAATTTCTTATGTTGCTAAGAAGGCTTTGTATGTAGCATATTATCGATATATAAAATGAATTTATCTGGCGAACTTTTCTCAAACAACAAAGACGGGAAGCTAAATGTACCAAACAAGGTTACTGCGTTAAATCCCAATGCGGCAGAATTTGTCCCTTCAGCATTTAGATTGCAGTTTGGAAACACAAATGGTGCTGATGTTACCAAGTCGGATGCACCCGGTCCTTCAAAATCAGTATTAGATCGGGTGGACTCGAACATTTCAAATAATTCAGATGATGAGGCACATCAGTTTTGGCGGCACCAGCTTCCAGATGATATCACTCCTGACTTCACAAGTATGGGAGAAGAGGAGTTGTACACTCCAGGACAATTGTCACTTGACAGTTTATCATTACATGGTAGTGTTGATGCTTACAGGTTCCCTGCATCAGGGAACAACCAACTCTTTGGTACAGTGCAAGATGTATCTTCTTATGGTATTACCAATCTAAACTCTGGTGGAAAAATTGGATATCCAGTATCGACTTATATGGAAAATCAGTTGCCAAATGATATCATGAAATCGTCTACCACAGAGTGGGACAAACAATTTATAAATGGTGGTGATCATTTTACCAACAGAAAGGAGGGCTACCATTATAACGAAGATTCTACTGCTGGTTTACTAACTGATTCGATTAGTGAATATGCTTCGCTAGAGGATGCTGGCATCAATCCTGTAGATTTTTTGACATCCCAGTTTCCTGGTTTTGCTTCTGAAAGCCTTGCAGATGTGTATTATGCAAATGGTTGTGATTTAAACTTGACTATTGAGATCCTCACTCAACTTGAGGTATGTTTTATGTATTTACTCTGTTATATATGTACTTTTTTTTATCATGGACGGTCTCTCAGTGTGTCTATGTTTTTCTGTCCTCTTAGTTTGATTTATTAAGACACATAAAGAACTTTGATTAGAGAATCAACTGATGGGATTGTTGTTAGGGCAGTTTCCTCTCTAACATTAGCAGGTACCATTTCAGTCTCAAACCAAGTTCACTTGGGCGTACCTCTTATCACTCCTTGGAACCAGGGGCGGACAAATCCTAGGCCAAAGGGGAGCGCCCCCCACCCCCCCCCCCCCCCCCCCCCCCCCCCCCTTTTTTTGGTTTCCCTATATATATATATAGTCTTTCGTTATGTTATAGAAATTTTATTTCCATATGTATTCAATGACCAATTAGCTCAATTGGTTAAAGCTTGTTAACCACATTAAAAAAAAACATTTTTATATAACTTCTATATGATGTCCACTTTTTTTAGTTACTGTATTTTTTGCCCCCCCCTGAAAAATTTAGTATATTTTTGCTCCCCTTTGATGATTTTCTGAGTACGCCACTTATTGGAACCACTTCCAACTTCTCATTGTTACAGTCAATCTTACCCTTTCAGTGTATTAACACACATCCATCTCAGCAATGATATGACGGCAGAGTAAGTAAATAATCACATTGACAGATTAACATATTAATTTAAATACTTAACGGTTGAAATTCAGGTCTACAGTATTGCGGAAACACATTGCCAACCACACTGATAATGGTTCAAGGTTGTCCTTCTCACTTTTAGGAAACACTTACACTGATAATGATTCAAGGTTTTACTTCTGAAATAAGTTCAGGTGGAGGTACTAATGCCTACAAAAAAAAAAATACTGGAATTAGTATAGTAATAATAGACAACTTGTCACACTAATCCAAATTTTAATTATGTCCTTTGTGGAATTATCAAATATGATTTATAGATGGAATTCTCTCTTCCGATCGGTTGAACACCTTGCTTACAATAGTGTTCCTCTCTTTTATATGTTTTATAGAAGATGGTGATTACATTGCAATATGTATTAATTATCTCTTCAAGTTCAGCGAGCATGAAATTGGGAGGTTGGGAAGAGGGGGTTTGATTCTTGTCACCATCTGAGCTTTGAGATCCACAGTTGAAATGGTAGGAGAATTTGGGCACCAGAGAAGCCTAGTTTGGTGAATAGGAACTAGGAAGTTATATCAATGTTTGGATGCTTGAACTGGAAGTGAAGTACTTGAATGTTGCACATGTTGAATCCAAGGTTCGCGTTATTTGCCGATACCGATACGGATCAGCATATCGTATTGGTTTTGGCATGTCAGATCCAATAGTGACCCCTACCAATACCGTCCGGTACCAAATTGGGGTTTTCTTTTCCGGTTAAATTAGCAAAATAAAACATAAAAAAAAGAGAAATAGTCAAAAAGAATATCAATAGAATGTTTCGGTCGCGCTGAAGATCAAAATGCTACAATCTTATTGACACATTGGAACCATTACCCTTTCTCAAAGTTGTATATATAAATTCACAACATTATCCATTTTAATATTATTCCATTTAAAACTACCTATTTGCAAGGATACTTTGTAAAAGCAAATAACAAAAAATATCTATTGTGGATAAACGATTCAACAATGTTGAATATTGTGATATTCAAAGCTAACGGGAAAGAAAAAAATATTTTGTGTAAATTTATCAATTCTTTTTACATAGTTTTTCCGATAATTTCTTATTATGTTTTGGCTTTCGAAACAAAAAAGTCCTAAACTCTGTTCTGGAATCGCTGATATCTATAATCATAAGAGGGTCCGATGCCGATTCAGATATGGATTCCGATATCGATACTGCGAACCTTGATTGAATACCATAGTACGAAATAGCCGGGTTTATTTACTACTAGTTCTTTTTCTTATTTACTCTCTACTTAGGTAAGAACATGATTTCAACTTTATAACATGATGCACTAGATGTGTCACTTGTGCAACTCTTTAGTGAGGTGACAGAATGTGGGCAGCTCTCTGCAGCTCCCGTTGTGCTGCATATTGATGCAGGAGCTTCAGACAATGCAATACTAATTGGCATAATAGCCGTCATTTGCCTAATGTAATATTGTGAATTTTCGTGTATCACATTGATGTAACTATGTCTATGTATTCCTATTTGTTAGTTGCCGATGAGACTTTCTTGTAACATTATTGAATGTGAAATACAGCTCCAAGTTGATGCTAATTTCAACCACAATATGAACTCGAAGGCCTCGGAGTCTCCAAGCTTCAATGTGCTAGACTTTCCTGCCCTTTCTGCAGCAGAGACCCAAAACGGGATGTCAAAATTTAATGGAGGGGATCTTTTACAAACTTCTAATTTGTACAGATCTTCCAGTACATCTAGAGGAACAACTGATTTTGCATCAGCTGTCCGTAAGCTTGCAGCACAGGATTCTGCTCAGCAGAAGTATGAGAGAGGCAGGCCTGCGGTTGGAAATATAGGTTCAAGCAAAAGTTCGCAGGTTTTAGCTAGCTATAGTGGTCATGATAAATTGGCTTATGAAGATAAAGTACGAAGTTCTGCTGCTGTTAGGGCTGCTCCTGTTTGGCTTGAGACGGGGGAGGCAGTGGGTAATACTCATTTGTTATTATTGCACCTTATCAATATACCTTGAATATGACTATTGGTTCCTTTTGAACATATATTTTCCTACCAACATTGATATGACAGGAAATATGTATACGGAACTAAGGGAGGATGCTCGTGATTTTGCTCGCCTTCGCAATGTATGCTTTGAACAGGTATTCAATGACGACTATCTAGTTTTTTCACTTGAATTATTGATATGCAACTTCTATTAGTCATGCCTATGAAAGTTGACTTTATGATTCATATCTCGGGGTTTCGGTGTTAGAATATTTTCACGAATTAATCAAATTAGAATATTTTCACGAATTAATCAATTGACTTCAATAGTCTAGAGGAAAAAATTAATCTCGAGGCATGTTGCCGGCATAGGTAACAGAAACTGGATATGGATATAATGCCTTACATGTAGATATGATGGCAGTCCCTGAAAAAGGTCTTAGTGAGACATTGATAAGACAGCTATTATGCATTTGGATAGACTATCTATTATGTACAAGTATTTATTAACGTTCACCATTCACAAATTTTATTTGGGATTGTCATTCCTTTACTTTTTGGCTTAATGTGTCATAGAGATTAATGCAATTTCCTATAGCAAATTGTATCCTCTTGCCTCTTCATTTAGCCTCTTTATAGTCTAGGAGAAGTTGGAGGCCGCTCCTTGGTTTCATTAGCTTAAACTGCAATCCAAAAGGTAGGCCTACCTACACGCGAAGTGTCCACCTAGATTTTATGGCATTGCCCTGTCATGCTCATAGCTACCTTAGCTACGAATTTGGCTCTAACATAGAGGGTTGACGCCATGATGACACTCGGTCATAAAATTCTGTCAAATCTTGTATGGAGGTTTCTTATGCTCCATAGCAGACCCCATTCTAATGGGAGAAGGCTTGGATGATGATAATGATGATGACTATTCACAAATTCCATACCAATAAGTTGTATGGGCTAAAATCCTAATAGAAAGGCCAAACTTTAACAATAATTATAGAACCCAAATCTAAGTATTTTGATGGGTATGTAGAAATAGCTTGTATGTTAACTTGTTAAGCCTATGTTGCAGGAACATATATACAACAGAACATGATATGGACATGGTGACACATACTGCACCAATTTTGGCGTCCTTGTGTATTTTGGAGTCTGTCCATGTCTGAAGATGGATACTACACCAATTTTGTACCCTTTCCAAGCTATTAGTAGTTGCCACAGTTTGGATAATTGATGGCGACAAGAGCAATCTCTCTCTCTTTCTCTACTTACACCTCCTTTCCCCCATTTTCTTTCTGTTCTCCATCTGTTTCTTTTACTAATGACTCAAATGGATAGGGTTTGGGTCAGGCTGGGTTGGTTCTGAATTCAACCTGAACTATCGACAAAAGTTGTAAGACATTATAACTTAAACACGGAAACCCTAACCCGATTTATGACCACCCTTGAAACATAAGTCACATTCAGGGTCGAGCACTACTCCCTGACCATGTTATTGACATGTTGTCACCATATTGGTAGCATGCTGCCGTTAATGGGGTTTCTTTTGTAGGTCAGACATGAAAACATGACCTATGATCTTCCTATGATCTTCCCACATACCACATGGGTACAAAATCCCTAAAGCCTTGTCCATGTTTCCGAGATTATGGCACTGTAATGTGTTCCATGGAAGACACTGTTCATTAGCTTTTGTCAACATAAACCGATGTTAGATTAAATTGTGGGTACAGGTGTTCACCATTTAATCTCTGTTACCTCAAAAATGTTGTTTATTGAGCATTTCTAAATTAAATTTCCTATTTTGTTTCCTCAAGTCTTTTCATATGAAACTTATTATTCTCATGAGTATTTAAATGAATTCGTTAAAATATTTTCCTTGCTTCTAGGGGAACTTTATAAAACGCATTAACAAGTGATTCTAGGGAAGATATGGAAGAAAATCCATAAATGAAATATTCGGTCTAGTTTCAATTGGATTAGTCATTTTTCATAGCTTTCAATTATCATTTATAAATGTTCAGTTCTTCCTCTGTTAGTGTTAGAAATTTGATGTATATTGAATTCTTATCAACTAAGATGCTTTTAAAACCATTTTAAAACTGTTAGATAAATTGAACTGTAGTGATATGAAAGACCAAGCATAACGAAAATTTACTCGAAGACGTTTATAAAATGAAGTTCCTTTACTTTCTTGTTTACTATCAGGCAAGACAAGCTTATTTGATTGGTAATGGAGCTCTTGCGAGGGAATTGAGTCGTAAGGGGCAGTTGTACAACATGCAAATGAAAGAAGCTCATGGAAAAGCTAGGGAAACAATTTACCGTCAAAGGTGGGTCATTTTCTGTCTCCTATTATAAGCTTTGTACCTGGAACATGTTAGGCATAAGCGTCCACTTTTGGAAGCACAGTACTTTGGGTAAGTTCCATTTGTTCTTCTTTGTTCCATAAATGGGTAGTGAAATTTGGCTACATCAACTGTCAATATGTAATCTCTCTCTCTTCATATTAAATTCATGTTATCTTTATCTATTCTGTTATAAGTTATAACCATTGAAGCATCTAATAGTCTAAGCAAATTCTAAACTTTATATTTCAATATTCAATTATAATTACTGCTAAAATTATTTTAAAGTTGCCACTCATTACAAATTAATATTTATCACATGATACTTCCCATGCACTTATATATATATATATATATATATATATACACGGATTGGGAGCCCCGTCCGCGGAGCCCCGTCGCCCTCGACCGTTGGATCGAGCGGGCCCCATGCGTCCCGGCACGCCCGCTCGATCCAACGGTGCAGGAGGGGGGGGGGGGGGGGGCTCCGCCCCCTTATATATATATATATATAGAGAGAGAGAGAGAGAGAGAGAGAGAGAGAGAGGAGTGATCTAGAACACCCGGGTGGTTTCATATTATGGAACAAATATGAAACCACCCTATTTTATATCACTTGAAATATGGAACCACCATATTTTATATCACTTGATTTGCATTGGGTGGATGAGATTAAAAGGTGGTGGTGTAACATAGGGTGGTTCGATAATATGAAACCACCCGGGTGGTTTTGGAGCATTTTTGTATATATATATATATATATATATATATATATATCACTTAACAAGTTATATATAAATGGGCGCGCGCGTGCACACACGTGTGTGCGCATTTATATATACACATAACTAGTTATATATAAATGGCACACGTATGCTCATGAAAATATAAGCATAATCAAAATATCATTAAACAGATTAGTCAGATGAATAATTTATGAATATTTCCTTAGTGAATAAACCATAAAATTGGCAGAATTTTGACTAGTTCACGTAAAATTTGTATGGGAAATGATTGAGAGAACCATACTGAGAAGTTTTCATTTACAGGAACCCGGCTGGTCCTGGGAGCCGGACAAAAGACCCTATGATAGACCTCCATGGCCTTCATGTCAACGAGGCTATTCATGTTTTGGAACACGAGCTGCGCATCTTGAGGAGCGCCACAAGGTCTGCTGGCCAGCGATTGCAGGTCATGATCTGTGTGGGGACGGGCCATCACACCAAGGGTGCACGCACTCCTGCCAGGTTGCCGGTCGCTGTCGAGCAGTACCTTCTGGAAGAAGGCCTTCACTTTACCCAGCCTCAGCCCGGGCTACTCCGTGTTGTGATATATTAACACCCTGTATGGTATACAAGAAATGGAAAAACCCAGGAAAAAAAAAAGGACGAAAAGGGGGAAAAAGAAATAAAAAAAATCAACAACAGTAAAATTCTTGTATATGGGATGTAGGAAGGAAATCGTGTAATATTAGCAAATCAGCTGTCATTGACATCGTTTTTTTTTCTTTCTTTTTTTTTGTAAAAGGCCCGAGACGGGCACTGGTGAGATGGTACAATTATTTTTCCAGTGATCTCTGGCAGGTTTACAATTATTTGATGTAATTTAAAAAAATATATATTTGATTTTCAGAGGGCCATGTTTAGAAGCATCTGGTAAGTGGATAAGTCTGAGAATAGGCATATTCTGCACTTTGTAGTATGTCGTTAGTCCGAGAATAGGCATATTCTGCACTTTATTCTTGCTTGACTTAACGTCTGCATTCTGCCTCCATCTGGTTATATATATGAAGTAGTTTCATTTCTTTTGCGGTTGATCCCAAACTCTACTTTCTGTCTGTGTGGGTAAGACTGTCAGCAGGCTGGGTTTTTTTGTTTGTTCGAGATGTCCGACGATACGTACCGGAACTTCATGCACATTGCACTGCATGTCTTGTCGGATCCACTGTCTTAAATAGAAGAAATAATTAGTTCCGGTGGTTCAATCCACTAATCTTTCGTCACCCAGTGATGGTTTTATACCTCTCCTCTGTAACCACGAGAGTTTGGTAATGGGTTGGGTTTGTTAAACTCTGAATCTGATCCAAATTTTTTTCGGGTTCCAATGCCCATATCGGATTTCATTTTGAGATCAGTTTTCCATACTCAAACCTGAATCTGACCTCAAAAAGAAAGAAAATAATTCAAATGTTTGAACAACCACATGCTAAGTTGGATACAAAGTTGTCGATCCAGAAATTATTTTCGATTTCATATTTTGTATCTGAACCCGGCTCGGAATTAACTTGGGTTTTACATTTTTCATCCAAACATGATTTTTTTTTTATAGCAAAATTGTGGATCATCTAATGATTTATCAGTTAATGTTGACAGACATAAATGTGGAGGATTTATTAGCAATTCATGAGTTTGAATTTTTTTTTATATCAAAAAACATATTTAGATTTTGGGGACTTATATATAAAAAAAAACTCTTGTACAATAAAAAGAAATATTTAAACACAATCCACGTTTTCTTTGGGAGTGATGGATTATAATAGGATCACGGATTAAGTATTAGAAGTGATTATTAATGTATTAATTATAGAATAATAGTTTAACTTGGACTTATAATATAAAAACTTATAAGAACCGCATTAGAATTCTTTCAGAAATGTGATAAAATCACATGTTTATCTTATATATAATAGAAATTTTTTTCGATTCATTGTGAAACTTTCATATTCCAAAAATATTCTTCTCATATATATATATATATATATATATATATATATATATATATATATATATATATATATATATATATATATGAATTTTTTTAATACATCTCATGTAAAAAATTGTATCGATACATTCCAAATCTGAATCATTGGATGTTGATCTAATGGTTCAGATTAATGTCGAAGTCAAAGTAACAGGTAAAGTCAAAGTCAAAAGTAAACACCTTTCACAATTTTCAATGTATTTTCAATGCAATTGTTTGGGATGTATTGATACATCCCATGTATTGTAGAAGGACATATATATATATATATATATATATATATATATATATATATATATATATATAGGGTCGTTCTACAATACATCCCCTGGAAAAGGATGTATCGATACATCCAAAATCTGGACCGTTGGATGTTGATCCAATGGTTCGGATTGCATAATAGAGTAGAAACATCATTTAATGTTGATTTAGACTTTTGACCTGTTGGTAACTTGCTTTAGCAGGTCATTCTTCACTTTAATTTTTTCAACGAACACCCTAAATTAACTCATATTTACTCTCTCTTTCGTCCATCCAATTTAATATTTTGTGCATCAACGTATAAATTCCGATATTTTTTTTGTTACAGGCCGTGGTGGTGGTGGTGGTGTTGGTGGTGGTGGTGGAAAGAGAAACGGAGTTGAAGAGGAAATAAGAATCGGTCCGGATCGCGTCGAACGTCGTCGAGCCCTCCTAGAACAACGAGGAGTACCAGCTGCACCGAGAAGAATCGGTCCGGTTCGCGTCGGACGTCGTCGAGACCTCCTCGAACAAGGAGAAGTACCAGCAGCGCCGCTCTAATTTTACTGTCCATGCCATTGTCAGAAATTTTATTTTTCATCTAACAATTTAATATTTTGTTAATAAAACTACATGTCATGGTGGTGGTGGTGAACTGAGAAAACCTGCTTCTGAGGTCGGGCGGATCATCTGGAAAATGGACAGTAAAATTGTTAGATGAAAAATAAAATTTCTGACAATGGAAGTGTTTGAAGGCCAACTGCCAATCAAATAAACGCTGGAAGGCCAACTGCCAATCAAATAAACGCTGGAAAAGGATGTTTGAAGGCCAACTGCCAATCAACATCAAATGTACCATTCTCCATCCTAAATATACCATTCTCCGTCCTAAATATACCATTCTCCGTCCTAAATGTACCATTCTCCTTCCTAAATGTACCATTCTCCGTGTTAAATCATGTTCAAGAAAATCTGAATATCATTTTATCAGGCTTCCACTGTATGGCTGCACAAAATTTCTTGCGAGTGTTTGAATATAATTAACCTACTATCAAATTTTTTTTCTTCTTACATTACATTATGCATTACACTGGCATCGACTTCATACTGATGGCATCGATGTACTGATGGCAATAACAAAGGATGAACAGGCAGAATTACAATTATGCTTCAGCAATAACAAGGGATGAACGGACAGGATTACAATTTTGCTTCAGCAATAACAAGGGATGAACAGGCAGGATTACATTATGCATTGCACTGGCATCGAATTCATACTGATGGCATCGATGTAATAATTTTTTTACAGAAAGCAAAACACATTACAATCAAATAAAGTTTTAGTAATCCCATGAATGCATCCATAATGAGGCCATCTATAAACCCTAGGAATGCACCCAGGACTCATGAAATCTGTGATGGGGCATCTGCAAATCAAAGGAATACACCAAAATATCAATATCATCTGTGAAGGCCAACTGCCAATCAAATAAACGCTTCAACCAAAAAAATCATAATCAAATTAAGTATACTTCATTCCAAGTCCAATAAACTGCATAATCCACGTTACAGTAATCTGTCCATTAGTAATTCAACATAAAACCTGCATAATTCACAATACAATAATCCAAATAAATATCAGACCTACTCTAAATTCAAGACCATATTACATTTTCCAAACAAATTACGAACTATGCACTTAGTACAAGCGAAAAGTTTAGTCTTACAATATTTCAAACACAAAGTTTAGTTTGACCGCCATGACCAACAAATATTCAGAACCATATTACAATTCAAATATTACTTCCAAATTGAAATAAAAGATTCAAAACTTAAAAGATGAATCTTCATAGCCATCTCCATCTTCTTCTTCTTGTTTATTTTTTTTTTCTTCTTCTTCTTCTTTCTCAAAATATCCTTCACCTACACCTTGAGGGACGGAATAAGAAAAATTATAGTCAGTATGGACTCACTGTATATGTAGAAATGACATCCAGAAACATAAATAGAAGTATCAAAGTGATGGCTAGCATTAAAGTGTCAATGTGCACAGTGTGTATTTTTACATAAGAGTTTGGGCTAGCCCCATTTACCTTCTTCACGAGGGAAGGAAAATCTTATTTTTGGTCAGCAAATTCAACCTCTATCTGGTTAATCTTATCCAGAATTAATTTTTGGTTGTCGAATATAGTCTTCATCTTTTTGAAGACATTCTCAAAGTTTGCAGCAACAAAATTTTATCGATCATCAACCCTGTCCTTAGTGTTTTTGATTCCATAAGTTGATGGTTTGCTTGCAGCTGCTACCCGTTTTCCAAACATTCGAGTGAAGGTTAGTTTTCTCATGGGACCTTTGTTTTTAATATAAACATCCCCTGCTAAGCTTGGGACAGAATGTTTACTAGCCATCGAGCATACAAATCCTCCGAAAAGGAGAGCTGTCCTTGCAGTTGGTTTTTTCACGAGATGCATCATTCTACTGAACATGTAGGAACCTATATTCATCCTTTTTTTCTTCTCCATATAATAAAGAAATTTTACTCTCTCGGGATGGATGGAAAACTCATATCCAGTAGGGTTGAGTGTTTGAGGTACGTAGGCATGCAACATTTTATACAAAGTTTTTAATTGATCTTTGTATACATTTTGAGGGGTCTTGGCACCCACTGATACACCTATAATCTCATGAATTGCATCCGTCATGGAAACATTATCAATATCTTTCATATCAAACTCAGGAACTGGATCAAATCCATAAAATTCGTTGATGACAGCAGCATTTACCCTAATCAGTTTCTCTCTCAGAAACACCAGTTGTTGATCCTCTTCTTTTTCTTTAATTTCAGCCGGAAGATTTGAGTAAAATTCTCTTACTATTGTTTGGAAGATTTTCTCAAGAAAGGATTTGTTCAGTTTCTCCAATTGATAAAATTTTCATATATCTAGGAAAGCTTCGTCTTCGACATCACCATCTTAATTGATCTTTCAGGCATAACAGCCTTTTTCTTAAAATATTTAATGTAAATCTTCTTAGATTTAGAGTCTTTAAAATTTTTTACCTCCTCTCCATCCTGAGACTTATTTGATGATTGCTCTTCCTCTTCATTTTCCTCTTCTGATGAGGATTCAAAATCCTCAGAGTACGCTGATGACTCTGTATCCGTTGCCACTTTAGCCTTCGCTTGAGTACGCCTTCGATCTTCATAAGTTGAGTCTTCCGACGACTCTGTATCGAAGATAGATTTTTCGGTCTTTGTCGAGCAATGAATTTTTTTAGCCTTTTTTGCAGGTGGCTTGGTTGTCGCCTCCGCTTTCATCGTCGTTGTCGCCGCCACTGCCCTTTCGGCCTCTGCCCTAGCGACCATAATCTTGGCTTTCGCCGCCCTTACAAGTTCTGTCCTTCAGGCCTGTATCGCATCCCTTTGTGGATTCTTCCCTTTCGGAGACGGTCATTGTTTCTTCGACGGCATTTTGATAAGAAGAGGGTTTGGGAGAAGGAAGAGGGTTTGAGAGAAGAAGAGGGAAAATTCGACCGTCTTATATGACATTGGGAAGTGAAAAAAATAAGAATAATTTTGAGTCTTAAATTAAATTTATTACTATTATTACTAGTATAAGACGATCGAATTTATTACTATTAAATTTAAAAAACTACTTTCCAAAATTAAATTTATTACTATTATTACTAGTATATATCCATGTGAAATCACTACATAAACATTTGGAATTTTGAGACCCTAATTTTAAAAACTACTTTCCAATATTAAATTTATTACTATTATTACTAGTATATATCCACGTGTTCCGTATAAATTATTGAAAAATTTGACAGAAAAAACGTGGTGGAAACATGTTTAATTAACAAAATTTGACAACATATTTAAGAATGTGAAGTTTAATCTCAATATTTCCGTTTTTTTGAATATTTGATTAAATTTTTGAACGTATTTTGTTTGCATTGAGCCGTTCTGTACTCATATTTTTGCCATTCCAAAATTTTCACGTTTGACGACTTGGTAACCAGACTATGTACTTGAAAAGAGTAAAATTGAAACACTCAAAGTTGTCCTCTAGTTTACTTTGTAATCATATTTAAGATGGATTTGACGGCAAGATTGACGCTGGCAGCATAATCAATTCTATGACGTAACAAGTCATTGATGGGGATATCGTCGCTGATATATGGATTTGACGTAACATGATTTGTTAATTAAAAAATAGATAAAATAGTTAGTCGCTTGTAGCCGAAACCAAATTGAGTTAACAAAATATTATATTGTATTAAATCCCAGCTTCGTTGCCGGAACATTCTCCGGCGAAGTATACAAGAGGAGGACAAAAAACTGTAAAAAATGAAAAAGAAAAAGAAAAATAAGAGGTCTACCCCTCACTGGCCTCGCGGAGGATCTCCGCAAAGTCCTGCAGGGTGCGCACACCCGCCCTATGGCACAGGCGACGAAACGCTTCCCTCTTCTCCAGAGAATCTTGTTCCTCCGGAGTGATCGACAATAAGTCAAAGTTGGGCGCCGGATGAAGAGGTCGAGCGATGACCTCCAGTGACAACCCGCAGGAGTCAGGAAGTCCGCAGCCGCTGCCAGCCAGTCATGGGCCGGAAGCGGCGCAGAGGGTGCTCTATACGGAGAGGCTCGACGACGACTGGAAGAAGACTCTGGCCATGGTTCCCAACCAGATAATCTTTTTGGAGCCATATTAAATGTGCAACCTACTCAGATGAATGGGGACCCCTATGTATATATATACACGTTCCTAACCGACTCTTCTTATTCCTTATTGGAAGTTGGGGATATTCAATTTTTTATTCCTTATTGGAAGTTGGGGATATTCAATGACCTCCAGTGACTCTTCTTATTCTAAGCTTAGTTGGTTGTGCTATTTGGCTTTTACATGGAAGGCCTAGGTTCGAGTCTGGTGTTTGAGTTCTGTAGAATTTTTCTATTGGTAACATTTTTTGGGTGCTATTATATGCTTTTAACTTAGTATGGAACAATTTGGGACTGTTAATGGCCATTCTCCGTTCCTCTAACACGGAGAATGGAACATTTAGGACGGAGAATGGTACATTTAGGACGGAGAATAGTACATTTAGGACGGAGAATGGTACATTTAGGACGGAGAATGGTACATTTGAAACTGTTCTGTAGGGTTGTAAATTTTAAATAGTTTGGCTGTTTAGTTTTGTTTTGAATCTATATAAATTGGTTTTGAAGGCTGGTGAAGATGAATAATTTGGCTGTTTGGCTATATAAATAGTTTTTAAAGGGTTGTGAAAAAGAAACCAATGTTTTCGTATCGATCATCATTAATTATGGTGAATGGCACTGATACCACTAATTTGAGTAAAATTTGCACCGCCAAAATTCATCTTGAAGAAGGTAAAATCTGTGTTGGGAAATGTCAAAATCTCTTGGATATGATTACACTGAGATGTTGTATTAATGTTAAGATACTGATAGCATATCTTCCACTATATAATGAGATTTCAAAACGGCTCAAAAGTGAGCCGTCTTAGACGTCATTATATCACAGCCCATTTTATTTAAAAAAAAAAATTAATCTTGTAAAAAATTGTTGACAAAAGAAATTTTTTGTCAAAATGGAGAATCGAACTCAAAAAAAATATCTAGAGGGATTAAACTTGAACTCAAAATGGAGAATCGAACTCAAAATACCTAACAAAATGGAGAATCGAACTCAAAAAAAATTAATCTTCTATAAATAACAAACCTGCAATTAAGGTAATCACAACCCTAAAAATGGATAATCCTTCTCAACATCTTCTTGTTGATTTAAATCAATCTCCCACCAATTCTTATGAGCCTTTTTTGCAGAGGGGTTAAACTTAAGTGTCTTTTCAGTATCCGTAATTAAAGCTCAAGTATATTTTCAAAATGCAACTCTTAAATGCATAGAGAATTGTAGAGTTTATCTTGATATAATTGTAATTTAAATAAGGCTGAAATTGTAAATAACTCCACAAACATCCATTATATATAAATAAATGCTCTATAATATGGGACAAACCAAAAAGGAAAGTGAGACTATATTTTTGGGACGGAGGGAGTATATAATAAGAAAAGTTGGTGGTAAAACTTTTGAATTCCTAAAATTCCCTTGAGTATTTATAAACATGATATTATTATGTCAAATTGCATGCCATTTATGTTTAAGAGTCAAAGAAATAAAGTTTGCATGCAAGTTTCATTTTTCCATATAACATTATGTTCCAATGGTAATAAATTTTTATGTCATTACCATTTTCTAAAGGTTATTAGTCTCAATAGAAATTAAAAATTAAAAAAATAATTGTACTTTGAATCCCTTGACATATAAATAATCACCTGAAAAAGACGAAAAAGATGACAACTGACTTTATAATATTCTAATTAAAATACGTACAAAGTACGTATATGTAGACTAGTGAAAAATATAAAGAAATGCATGCATGCATGCTAATGTCAGAAGAACCATTCACCCCAGGAATGATTGATGATATCTAAATCACTATACCAATCGTATCCAGGTTCCCCTGGGATTACATCATCAAAGGGTCGTTTAAACGTCTGTATGAAATCATAAATTTTCTAGAGGTCGTCGTCGAAGTGCACGTTGAAGCACCCACGTATGTCGAGCACGTGAAGACCCTTGCAGTTGCATATGATAGATCGCAGCGTGTCTCCATTGAACATGCCGAATCCTATCTGTAGGTGCTCGAGACGCGGCATCGAATCAGCCACGGCCTTTCCCTCCGTCTCGTTCTCCGTGTTCAGCACGAATCTGTTCCAGAGCATGAAATTTGGAGGGGGCATGTTCCTCCTCACCTTGACCAGACGGTAGCAATACTTTCCGGCAAAAAATATTCCAGTCGACGTGATATACAGGCAGTAGCTAATGTCGAGTTCTTCCAGCACCGGGAGAAACTCCAAGTGTCTCACGAAAGTTTTATCACTCACGTCGCACTTCGGAATGCGCAGCACCCTTAGAAATTTCCTACTGTATTATAAAAATTGAAAAATATCAATACAAATTAACAAAAGTATACGTAAAATTTTGTAATAGAAAAAATAAAGTATTAGAATAAGACCAAATAAAATTTTGCACAGGCCTTAAACATGCAAAAGGGAAGGCTGCTTCGTCGAGCTTGTACGCGGAGAAGGACTGTAGATATCCCCCACTGCGAGCCACGAGCTTCTTTACGGTCAAACTCTTCTCAGCGGTTTGTTGGGTTTTCCGGCACTACTGTACCAAGTCGACGTTGGACCAATAGTCTACGGGACCGTTGAGCGCCTTCCACCACGAACGGCAAACTGGGGCCATGTTGCACATTACCTCGTCCGTCGGCATTCCCGACGGTACCAGTACCATCGAAAGAATCTCCGTAGGGATGATGGCCCATTCGCTCCAGTTGATCTTGCTCTTGCTCCCCTCCATTGCGACTGTTCTTCTTCTTCTCTCATTTGTTTCTCTCTAGTCGGAAAAGGCTATTTAACCCGTTCGTTTCAGGGGTATAACCCGCTCGAGGAGGGGTGTGACCGTATTAATACTAGCATATGTGCACGTGCCTTGCACGTATTTTAACATTCTTTTAATTAACTTAGGAATATTCTTTAGGAAGACCAAAGGGTAGTCTTCGTAATTACTAAGTTGTCCTTATTAAAATTAATGAACCATTTTTAATTAGTATAGACATGTAAGGATATTTTCGGAATCAAAAGTTTCACCATCAAGTTTTCCTATTATATAATAGAATAGAGGAATATATTAGCAATTAGTCGATGTGGCTCCCAAAATATTTGGGTGATGCCATCTTCCATTATGTGACATCTGACATGGCAGATGACATAACAGTTGACATGGCAAATTTTAACCCAAAAAATTAATTACCCAATTTTTTTTAATGTTAATGTTAATGTCAATATTAATATTAATATTAATGTTAATGTTAATGTTAATGCTAATGTTAATGTTAATATTAATATTAATATTAATATTAATGTTAATATTAATTAATGTTAATTTAATATTAAATTATTTATTTAATATTAATGTTAATTTTAATATTAATTTTATTGTTAAATTTTGCCATGTCAGCTGTCATATCAGCAACCATGTCATATGCTACATAATTGAAGATGGTATCACCCAAATTTTCTGGGAGCTAAATAGCATTTTTGTAATATTAGTTTCAATTATATTATAAATTATAAATTAACAGAAAAGCCACTATAGATTTAATATTAATGCTACTGTTAAATTTTTTCGATCATACCTCGATACTTACGAATGTCGACCGAGATACCGTCTTCATCATTATCATGTTTTGTCGTTGTTGCCATAGGAGTCCCCATTGACTTGGATGAGTCAACTGTTGGGAACCCTTCGCAAGCATCCAATCTTTGTCCCCAAACAGACTGGGAATGCCATCATCTGCCAGCCTCCCTACCGAAACTAAGTTGTAGCACAAACTCGGTACATGGCGCAGTGTTTCCATCGCCCAAGTCATACTTTATATGACGAGCTTTGTGATTGTTGTAGTGCCCCGTCCCTACATCGTTCCCCATTTCCGTCCACGGGGTGTGCGAGAAAGGAACAATGTCGCTACCGATTCGGTCGGGACTGATAGGTCGGAATCGGCCGGGTCGATCGAACGGGAACGGTTGAATTAAGATCCATTCCACGTTATGAAATGGCTTATTTGAAACCAAGTCCCATATTCAGCGGGTTACGCCTCAAGGATTGGCTCTGCGGCTAAGTCGGGAGAGACCTCATGTTGCTCTGATATTCATGCCGCACATGATTTGGATTTGGCTTTGGTTTTCGTGAATGTGTTTTTCGTGAATGTTTCCAATGGGTTTTCGTGACTTACGTGTTCGAGATTCGCATTCATAACGAAATTCCTTGAATTACACAACGTTCTAATCAGTTGCTTATGCGGTTGTCGGTGATCGCGTAAGCGACGTCAGTGCAGCCAACCAGTCGCTCGCTTGAAGCAAGTCTAAGGCGAGTGGCTGACCTTCTTTGCCTCGTCCCTCTACTTCAAAATCAATATGTGAAGTAAATGAATGCTTGTCATAATAGTGTAGAATCAAAGAAAACTCCGAACTTCTGCGACGGTGCTAGGCACTGGCCATGTCTCTGTGGCTACTATCTTCTGGGGGTCCACTTCCACTCCACCTATGGTGATGATGTCACCTAAGTACGAGATACGATCCAGCCAAAACTCGCACTTACTGAACTTCGCGTACAACTGGTGTTCCCTGAGTATCTAAAGAACTACACGAAGATGTTGATAATGCTCTGCCTCACTCTTGCTATAGACTAAGATGTCGTCTATGAACACTATTACGAACTGATCCAAATAGGGCATAAAGATACGATTCATGAGGTCCATGAATACGGCTGGCACATTGGTCGCTCCAAATGGCATAACAAGGAACTCCCAATGTCCATACCTCGATCTGAATGCTGTCTTCGGGATGTCTTGTGTGAGACCCGTCTCACTGTATCGGTATTTTATACGGATACGTGTTTATTTGAGCCGTATTTCGTATTTATCGAATTGCATGATATTTTAAAATTTTCCTAAGTGTAGGAATTTTCATGACTTGGTTTAACTGGATTTGGTTTTATTTGGTTCGGTTCCACCTGACTTGGTTTAGTTTGGTTCTTTATGAGATGAGGTGTATGGTTTAGATTGAGTGGAGAGGAATGAATGGTGGAGATTACTTGAGCTTGTTATATAAGCCACTTTTTCTCTCTCCCTGCTCATTGACCCTCATTCATTCTTTTCCACCAAACCCTAGCCATTGGAGGGAGGCAAGTACACCTTGCCGAATGTTGGACGATTTCCATTTTGTTTGTTCCATTCTCTTTATCGATTTGCGTGATATTTTTTTTTTTTTTTGTATTTTTCTGCATGGATGATATCATAAACCATCTCATCCACGACTGCCTTGGAAATTCTTATGGTTGGACCTAAGTTACGGGCGTAGTACCCGTAGCTGTTTGATTCTCCTACTCTGTCTTTAATTTCGAGGACAAAATTTTCTAAGGAGGGAAGATTGTGAAACCCATAATTTATATTTAATAATTAAATAATGTTTTGGTATTATTATTATTATTATTATTATTATTATTATTATTAATATTATTAAATATTTTTGAGTGAAAAGAATTTCGAAATTATAATAACAAGGTTTTTTGATTTTCGGACCCAGATCCGAGTCCGAACCCAGACCTGGACCCAATCCTATTTCCTAAATTCTAAATTCTTATTATTTATAAAAATAAATATATATATATATATATAGTTATAGCTGGTCCCGTAGGACCAGTACCCCAACCCATCCCACGATCAGACTCTTTCCTTTCCTCCAACACCCTTTCACATCCCCAAACGTTTATTCCCACGTAACCACCATTTCACTCCACCCTTATTTTGCTCCTGAAACCACTCCTCTTCTACATTTATTTTCCTTCATAATATCAACACCACCACCAGCCTCTATAACTCTCATCTCTCTCAGAGTTACCATTTCTCCTCCCTGGAGAAACCTACCCGAGCCCTGCGCGTCCAGCGCGAGCCCCTCCGCGCGGCACCCCGTGCCGCTTCCGCCCCTCTCCGGCGAGGCGCTGCCAGCCGCCCGCCGACCGCGCCTCCGCGCGTGCTCCCTCTCCAGAGCCCGCGACCCCCTCGGCCGGACTTCCCCGTGGCCGCGCGGTTTCCTCCGCCCGCAGCCAGACCGGCGGCTCCCCGCCCGGTGCCCTAGCTTCCGCGGCCAGCGCCCACCGCGCTCCTCCGCGGCCTCTCCCCGCCGCTGTCCGCGGACTCCCCCGCGGCCGACCCTCTGTTCCGGCGAGGCGTGCCCTAGAGCAGCCGACCGATCTCTCTTCCGTGCGCGCCCCTCTTCTGTGCGTGGTTGAGCCAGATCTGCTCGCGAGCCCTCTCCCGCTGTCCGGGATCTGCGACCTGCTGTCGAACTTTGTTTCGGATTATTCCCGAGTTTTTCCCGCGGCTTCCCGCCAACGAAATTTGGTAATTTCTGGATAATCACAGTAGTTCGTCCCTCCCCGTAGAGTCGGTGATGAAAATCGGTCCCCGGATTTCCTTCGGGAAATCCGGTTAGCTGCGTTATATTTTCGATTAGCTACGTTAGCGTATTTTCCTGTATTTTACTTGCTGGTTTGGTGTGAATTGGTTGATTATGGGATTCCCGGACATTTCGGGAAGTTCGGTGGATTGAGAATTACTTTCTGTGGCTTGGGATTATTTTGGTGGATATATTCTGTGGATTATTTTGGGTTGGAAATATTTGCAGGTTTTTCGTGGCACATTTCCCAGTTTTGGGTTGTCCCGAAATAGAGGAAGTGCTGCCCAAATTTTTACAAAAACTATATTTATGTTGATTTCAAAATTGGCTTTCGAAAATGAATTTTAAACTGATTTTTCGGGCGACGACCGTACCGGTCTGTGGGCCCTGGCGAAATGCAAACGCACCGGTCCGACCGGGCATTGTGGTATTAGCCGAATTTTGAGGAATGGACCGAGTCTGAGACTCTTAGTTTTCATCTTTAATTATTTTAATTAATATTTAGGCTATTTACTATAGTTAGTTAATTACCGCACTTTATTTAATAATTTAAGTCATTTTCTCTTATTTGATGTAAAAGAAAATTGTACAGGGCATAAGCCCACCCTAGGACCATTAGCTGTGCCAATGTATTGTGTAGCATAGTTTTATTTTATTTTTATTTTTCTGGTGGATGTGGAATTTGGGTGGTTTTTGATTAGTCGCATAATCGTAAATTAGAGCGCGAATTACTAATTAATTGCGAATTTAGTTAAAATGAATAGAATAATATCAAATAACTAGTTCACGATTTATCACTAAAAGAAACTGTATTTTTATAAATATATTACAAAAACTCAAAGTTTTCCAATTGTAATTGATTCTCGTGTATTTCCAAATAAACCAATTAACCGGCTTAATCAACGCACGTAGTTGCGACATAATCGTTAGCTGTAAATTAATACAACTTAAAACCTGACTAGGATTTACTACTAGAGATTGCAACTAGCACACTTAGTCTGGTTATTCAAGGATCTAAGTCGAGTTCTCAATTGTAGGAACTCGAAGTTACAACTGACGTTCCTCCTCGGTACCAACTCGTCTTTCCAGTCAATCTAATACAAGGCAAGTTTCGAACTATGTATTCCTGTATTTTATTTAGTAAAGTTAAGCTGCATGTTAAACCACACTGCTGGCACGGAACTCTACCAACTGTTACTGTTACTGAATCTGGGACTGGGGAAATAGTGTAGACGTTTATGACCAAAGCCCCTACTGAACTGACTGTGTTAGCTTACCCCTCTCACACACGGGGATAAGCCATATCGTATCGCTAGGATACTACTGCTCAACCCAAGCCGGTCATAAACGTTTGCATATTCAAAACACACTGAACTGTTTTAAACTGCTGAAAATATTATTTCAACTGTTTATCCTGCACTTTCCAATTACTATTTAAGATATGAGATGCATATTTCGTTCTTGCTCTCTCCTGACTGGAGACAACATTTTAGGTAATACTGAGGATGATGAGCTATATCATAATAGCTATTATGACCCGGTTCTCTACCCTGCGACGATACCGGAGCCGTCTCTGGAGGACGTCGATCCAGGGACTACTGAACCAGATGTTTAGATAGTCTTTCCTTTCTACATTTTCTTCTTTATTTGGATCTTGTATTTTATTTCAGCATTTCCTTTCACAGTTATACTTCTGAATATTTTATTTAATGAAGTTTCAAATTTCGAATAGAACAGTTGTGACAAATGTACTTGTGTTGTTGTGAATACCTGCAATGGAACAGCTTACTGCCGCCGTCTCAACAACGGTGCAGGCTGGGCATGATCCGGTTCGACCCAATTAGTTGGGATCGGGTCGTGACATATATAAGCCACTTTTTCTCTCTCCCTGCTCATTGACCCTCATTCATTCTTTTCCACCAAACCCTAGCCATTGGAGGGAGACAAGTACACCTTGCCGAATGTTGGACAATTTCCATTTTGTTTGTTCCATTCTCTTTATTGTTACATTCTAAGCATGTTTAGAACTTGGAGTTTTCTATTTTGATGGCTAGATTGTTGTAGATCTAACTTGAAGCAATTTCGGTTTTCATGGGTTTTGATCTATTAAACTTTGTTATTTTCAAGTTTTGGTGGTTCCATGTTGTAGAGTAACTCGTTCTACCCCATTTTGACCTAAGGAAGTTCGGATTTGGACTCTGGATGGAAGTTTTACGTTGCTTGGAAGCCATGGTTGCTTAGCTCTTCTTCTCGAAAAACTTGGAGAAGAAGAACAGTCTGGCCGCATGGACTCAGCCGCATAACTCTATGCGGCGAGTTCTACTGGCCGCATGGAATTTCCCAGCCGCATAAGACTTCTTGAGTACTTGACCGCATGAACAATCATACGGCAAGTCTTTTCCAACCGTATGAGACTTGACTCGGATCTAGTTGCATAGCCTTGCTCAGACTGAGCCGTATGAGTCCCTGTTATCTTGACCGCATGGACTTCTGAGTTCCCAGTCGCATGAGTTCCTTCATTCCCTGAGCCGCATGGGACTACTCGTTCCCAGCCGTATGAGGACTAGTCTCTCCCAGCCGCATATGACCCATCTCCCGCTGTCCGCATATGCACCACATTCCTGAGCCGCATGAACCCGTATCATCTCGGGCCGTATGCATCCTGACCCGTCCTGAGCCGCATGACCCTTGCTTGGACCCAGCCGCATGAGGCTCGTTCTCTGAGCCGCATGAGACCCGTCTCCCTGAGCCGCATAGGATGTGCTGTCTCAGCCGCATAAGGCTGGGACTCCCTGAACCACATAGGACCCTGCTCATTCCCTGAGCCGCATGGACTCGGATTTCCTGAGTCGCATGAACCCCATAAATTCAGCCGCATGTATCTGATTAATCCTGTCGCATGAGCCAGCCTTGCCCGAGCCGCATGGCTCTGTCATGTCCTGTATTTTATATTTTGTTTATTTTAGTTCCAAGTCTTGTGGCTCTTTTTGTAACTTGAGTTCCTACGGAGTACACATTTATCCCTATTGTATATTTTTATGCCCATTTTATATCCTTACGCCTTTTGTCCTGAACTTGATAAATCACGATTTGATTGACATGATTAAAATAACAATTGTACCTGGCATGATGTGACCAAGAACTGACATGCTTGATAGTGACCCGTAGTGGTGCACTCCTGACATGATAACTTGACCTGATAACTTGACCTGCTATACATGACACGACAGTGACCCGTAGTGGTGCACTCTTGACAAGTACCCTGACAATGCTTGATAGTGGCCCGTCGTGGCGCACTCTTGATAAGTAATAATGATAATGATAGTGGCCCGTCGTGGCGCACTCTTGACAAATCAATTCATTGGCCTGGACACCGTGGATGATTGTGCTTGTATAAACTACTAGTCCGGTTGTGTCTTGTATCATGTCTAGGGCATGATCCCTGAGTACCACGGTCAGGGATTCATACTGAATCTGGCTAGGTTAATGACTAGATTGATCAAATAGTTCATAGAGAATTTCCCAGTTACCTGTTGCCCCTTTGGTCCCAGCCTTATATATATATACACATGGGATTTGTTGCTATCCGTCGAGATGAGCGCACTTCCAGCCCGCCGTCGAGTGTGGTACCTTAGGACACATGTATCTTACTACAGTGTGTCTGCTATATCATGCTATCTTTTCCTTTTCTTGCTGGGATCACTCAGGTAGTAACAAACAGGTAACCAGACTTGAAATTCTCGCTGCATCTTGTTAGTAACTAGGCTTGTGATAACCCTAGTTAGTTAATGTAGAAAGCCGTAGCCAATGATTGGCCATGATTGATTGGATGGAGTCCAGCCCAGTCTAAGTCTTGTCTAGATCCAGTTCCTAATTGTTCCAGGATAATGTATTGTACTCATGATTGTCACTCTAATATATTGTACTCTGTATTGTCACTCTTTGATTGTCACTTAATGATTGTCACCTCTAGCAATAAATGATCAGAGACCAAGTTCTGTTCAGGCGAAGGGTTACAATCCTGGTCCTTGTTTGGTTTAAGGGTTGTAACCTGGCTTCCGGAACCGTACCTTCGTCCTCTCTTCGTATATTGCCCAGTTCTATTTATTTAACATGTTCTCCAGTTTACTTTATGCTCAATGATGCTTTACTTACAGTCTCTCTATGGTCGAGATGAGTGCATTGGTACCGCACGAATTTTTGATCCTCCCTTACTTATTGTGTGCTTTGTTTGCTAATGATTGCTGGTTTTAAGTTCATAGTTCGGCCTCCTTTGTGGTACTTGCTATTTGGGGTCTGACCCCACTGGTTTTGCATGGCCAGGTTCTAATAGAAGAGCCCGAAGGATCTACCGCACCATCTACTTGACGGTGACCAGCAGGAGCACCAGAGTGCCTCAGTGGGTTTCTTCTTCATTCTCCCACTGATATGTAAATTCTTCTCTTGTAATGTTTAGCCCCGAGCACGTGTTTAGCTCATGTTTTGGTATTTTCCTTGATATTGTAGCCTACGGGCATAAACATGATATGTGTATTCTAGACTATAGCTAGTCCTTATCATGTACGACTAATACTCTATGTAATGCCTGTTGTTCGTATTACGTATTTGGAATACGTATACGTATTTTATCTTGTATTTGTATATCTCTTTGGTTTGGCTTGGCTTGTTTACTCTCGGTTTGGGTTGGCTTGGTTCGGCCGGCCCAATGCTTGGTTCATCATGGACTAAGGTGAACCCCCTACCTACCACCACCCATGATATTTATTTCCCCACCAACCTTCTCTCTCCTCCATAACTCTCATTTATTTCTTCTTCTTCTTCTTCCTTCCTCTCCACAACTCCCCAACCATAGGCAAGTGCAACTTGTTTCCACAAGAAAACTCCTTTTGATGGTTTCATTAGCTTCTCCTCATGATTCTAAACCACATTAGAACTTGTCATTTTCCATTTTGAGGCTTTAATTCTTGTAGATCTAGAGTTTTGCTATTTTTGGATTTTGGTGTTTTGATCTATTAAACTTCCTTGTTTTCAAGTTTTGATGGTTCCATGTTTTAGAGAATTTCATTCTACCCAATTTTGACCTTTGGAAAGTTGGATTCGGACTTGTTTTGACCAAGTTATGAGCATTTGGAGTTTTGGGTTCCATCCTGGGAGTTCTTGCTGTTCTTGCCATTTGGAGAAGACAGTGAACAGTGAGCTAACTTTTTAGCTTATGCTGCTGAGCTGTACGCTGCTGTTTAGCGAGCGTACGCTAGCCTTCGTACGCTGCTCTTTAGCGAGCGTACGCTAGCCTTCGTACGCTGCTGTTTAGCGAGCGTACGCTAGCCTTCGTACGCTGCTCTTTAGCGAGCGTACGCTAGCCTTCGTACGCTGCTGTTTAGCGAGCGTACGCTAGCCTTCGTACGCTGCTGTTTAGCGAGCGTACGCTCACCTTGATACGCTGCTTGTTGGCAGCGTGTCTTGAGCATACGCTAGCTCGAGCGTACGCAGTCTTGAGCATACGCTAGCTTGAGCGTACGCTGACCTGTAGCTTGAGCGTGCCCTTGTGTACGCTGACCCTTGCATACGCTTCCCATTGGAAATGTATGGATCCTTTGGTACACAGACCTGGACGTACGCTAGCCTGAGCGTAGCCTGGCTTGAGCATAGCCTGATTACCCTTGATCTTCTATAGCCCTGTATATTGATATTTTATTAGATATTTTACGCCTATTTTATATCCTTACGCCTTTTGTCATGAACTTGATAATCATGGATTTGTTTAATATGTTTGGAAATGATACCTGAGCATGACACGACAGTGATCCGTAGTGGTGCACTCCTGACATGAGTAACCTGACATGACTTGATAGTGGCCCGTCGTGGCGCGCTCCTGACAAGTATACTTGACATGATAAACCTGACATGTTATATCTTGATAAGCTGTTGCGACGGCTACCTGACATGACATGACCTGTATGAATAACCTGGACACCGTGGGCGATTGTGCTTGTACAAATAATCCAGTCCTGTCTTGCATCATGTCTAGGAGGGGACTCCTGAGTACCACGGTCAGGAGTACCTACTAAAATGGACTAAGGTTAACAACTAGACTAATACATTAGTCATGAAGAGATTTCCTAGCTACAGGCAATCCCGTTACCTGGGCGCGCTTGGGATCTGTAGCCTGCCGTCGAGTAGGACACATTTCCAGCACACTGTCATGTGTTGCACCCTTCAAGCTACTTAAGGGTACATACGTTTCCTGGACGATGTACCCACCTGAATTCAACCCTAATCTCTCGACCTGGGTGACCTGGATGGTTTGCAGGGCTTGTGGCTGTGGAATAATCTCACTGCATCTTGTTAGTAACTAGGACTGTGATAACCCTAGTTAGTTAAAGTATCAAGCCGTAGTTCTTGCTTGGCCGTGAAATGATTGGATGGAGCCTAGCAAGTCTAGTCTTGCCCTGATCTTGTTCCAAACTGTTACATGACCAGCATGCTTGTATTTATTTTCTCGATAAATGGTGAGAAACCAAGCTCCGTTCAGACGAAGGGTTACAACCCCGGTCCTTGTTTGGTTTACGGGTTGTAACCTAGCTATCTGAATAGTTCCATGGTTATCTCATCGTATATCATCCTGGCATGTTTTTCTTATTTCCAGTTTTACCAGTTATTTATATTTCCTGTCTTTTATTATATTATTTATATTCCTGTGATGATTGCTGGTTTTAGTTCTTAAGTGAAGCCTCCTTTGTGGCACTTGCTCTTTCTGGGGTCTGACCCAGCTGGTTTTGTGTGGCCAGATTTCGGAGCAACTCCAGAGGATCTACCGACTTCCCAGCCAGATGGTGGCCACTAGACGGAACCCTGGCAACGAGTGGGTTATTTTTGGCTCTCCCGCTCTAGTGTAAAAATATTCTTTTGAGGCGTTTAGCCGACGAGCACCTGTTTAGCTCGATTGCACTTTACTTACTGTCTGCCTACGGGCTGTAACATGATTGACAAATCTTAGGGTTGATCATGTATGACTAAACTCTTGCTAGTCCTAACATTTTGTAACGACTAGCTTCATGATCAGCTGAATATGTAATATTTGGGACGCCTTATTATTGTATATTTAATGATCATACATCTTGTAACATTTACTTACTTGCTTGTGATTGAGACAAATAGGCTTGTTCTTGACCTTAAGAGACTGATGGCTTGTAGATAAACCCTCATATATCTAGACAGCCGTGACCGTATGGTGGAGTAGATCCCATTTCATTTTACGTAGCTGGCTATGTCTGCCTCCCGCTCTCCAGTATTCTGGTTCTGGGGCGTGACACTCTAGCTAGTCATCAGTTCTGTGGTACTGGCTTCATGATCAGTCATGTATATATGGTTCGGGACGCCTTACTATTGTATGTATGATGATCGTACTCTTTGTTCTTGTATAATCGCCTGTGATTGAGATACGTAGGATTGTTAAACCATAGGATTGACTGATGGCTTGTAGAGTAACCCCCATGTGTAGACAGCTTATACGTGATTTCAGAGTATTAACGTACTTTGGGATTACGTAGCTGGCTATGTCTGCCCCCGTTCTCCGGTATTCTGGTTCTGGGGCATGACATCTTGCTCTCTAACTCTGATCTGATCACTACACCAAAAAAGGCATTTAGGAACAGTTTTTATATGTTTCTAATAATTTTAGGAACATATCATAACCGTTCCTAAAAGTGGCGTTGCAATTTTTGGAACGGTTATAAACCGTTCCTAACTTTAGTCTGGAACGATTATCAGGCGTTCCTAAAATAAATTTTGGAATACATATAATGTGTTCCTAAACTATTTTTGGAACACCTTTAAAATGTTTCGAAATATTATTTTGAAACACTTTACGCTCGTTCCTAAATGTAATTTGCAAGACCTTTACATTGTTCTTGTGGCTAGTTTTGAAACGCTTTATTAACGTTCTTGTGCATTTATTTTTATTTTCAATTTTGCAAACCAATTGTTAGTTTGAACCACATATATACTTAATTGCATAAACAGTACAATTTCAGAGAATGGGTCATATAATGGCTCGACAAATTCATCTACATGATTATGGCAGTCTATTTTTTTTTACTACTACTAACATCACTTGCCCAAGCTTGACATAAACTAACAGATCACTAATTCAAGGCACATGCTCCATAAAGTAAAACATAACAATAGCGAGGTCTACAATTGATCATTTGAACACCAATCTCACCAGAAACAAGTTTATTAACTCCATTCGAACGAAAAGATAAAAAGTGTACATATCAAAATCTCAAACTCTTCACTTCTTAAGATCTAGGATTACATTAAACAGTAAAAAGCAAACAAGTTCAAAATTCCTTTTTAAGAGTGACCAAGGAGGACAAGCTCAGAAGATAACCTCAAGTCTATTATTCCACGACCATAGTTCCCTTCTCGCTAACATAGATACCATCAACAAACTTCCTAATGTCCTTGTTCTTAAGGTAGCATTTCTGAAAGCAAAACAATAAAGTTTGAGTAACAACATTAAACTTTTCTTATAGAAAACACAATACGATAGTGCTTCTCTAGAAATTTAATAATATGAGCTAGCTACCTGATTTATTAGGGCACAAGCACGAGAGACTAGCTAAAAATCATTTCCGTCTAGGACGAGCTCATCCTTGACCTTCTCAGACACAGTCATTGTCACCCCATTAAGAATGTCAACCTTCCTTACCTATAGATATCATAGTGTAAAAAGGTTAGTAGATAGTAGGAATCGTGTAGAGAGTTTCAGTAAATAACAAGCAGAAGTTAAAAGAGGAATGAAAATTCACTTTAAATTCCAATGGACAGCAAATAGGGATTACAATACAATGATGAGTATGTAAATTTGGAGGAACTAAAGGTAGAATTCATGTACTGCAAAATATTATGGGAGGCTCAAATACCCTTGATATATGGAAGATGTGAAGAATAATACAAATATTAATACTTAATTATGAAAACAAATTATGAATATATGGTTCTTTCTTCTCATCAACTTTTGTAGCTTTATGTCTATATTTATATTTCACTGACACAAACAAGAAATGAACCCCCAACCTCCAAGAGCATCTTTTTTTGCCTACAATTACGGCTTACATAATAGATAGAATGATAATTGGACTTGGAATATTAACTTTAGAAGAGCTAACAATAAAGATGGGTATAAATAAAGATGGAATATTGATGGTGAGTTTTCTGTTAAGTCTTTTTATGATTTTCATAATAATTATGGTGTTGAATTGCCCTTTTAGTTCAAGTATTTGAATGATATCTATATTCATATCCGTATCAACTATTAAAAATGTACCCAAAGTGTAATATAACTTCTGCATATTGCCAACTTGTAAAAATACAGGAAGCTTAGGACTCTATAGCTATAATAGAATTTTAGGATTTCATGATTATATACAATCCACCCCTAGACTCTATGCCTATCCTATTTTTCCTTGGTTCATTTTTTTTGTCTTTATAGCGTTTGCATGCTATATTTAATACAAAACCAAATACCTAGGTTGCATTTACACTTCCGAAAAGGTGTCTGATGGTGTAAAACCCCCTAAAATGGGATATGATTGGATTTATCGACAAAAGGCCACAGAGGCAGGTTGTAGTTGAGGACGAAGGAATAATGTCCAAGATGGTTCATTTTGGGCCTGATTTCTATTCTTACATATATGACCAGAAAATAATAGTGTAGATTAAACTCATCCTTAACCATTTTCAGTCAGGTTGGACCCATAAAGTTTCCACCAAGACCCAAAACATGACCGCATAAACTAGAACCCTCCCTGGCAAATAGTGTAAATTAAACTCTTTAATAACCATTTTCAATCAGGTCGGCCCCCTATAGTTTCCACCAAGACCCAGAACATTACCAGATAAACTAGAACCCCTCACTGGCAAATTCTAAAATAGGTTCAGATCGGATCCATAATTCTAGAATGAAGCAAAACAACTGATACGTAAAAACCCTTATCATATTTGTCTCTCCTTCAATCGATCTCTACAAAACCCTAACCATGTGAACCCAATGAGCCCTTTGTCATCTACTCCTACCTTCCACTTCTACCAATTATGGGATCCCACTGCTTATAATCAATGGTTAGACAGAATGTTACTTAGGCAAAGAAAACTTCCAAATTCAGAATTGCCTAATAGGACTGAGGCAAATAGGGCTAAACTAGCTATAGTGATCGAAGGGAACCATTTGACCCTTAAGTTAGTTTGGAGATAGATGCAACAGATGAAAAGAAGCCCCTGTTTATGATGGTCGTCTAGGTGAAAGAAATATACGAACATAGTCCAACTCAAAATTTAGTTTCTACACTATGGCTTGGATGTATTATTGTATGCGTCTATGTAACGCCATTTATCAGTCACTATCACCCCGGTTGTATAGTAAAATAATAGATATTGATGGTTTAAGCCAATATGACTAAGGTAAGAGAAAGTAACAGCAAAAGTTATTTGACACAAATAATAAAAAGGTATAAGTTTGTCTGTTGCAAGTTATTAGAACCTGTATCAGTGAACTCCTGTCACGCCCCAGTACCGAAATACGGAGACGGACTAGGCCAGCTACTTCATATGAGGTACGTAACGTCATACGGCGATCGTGGCTGTCGAGAGACAAGGGGGTACATGCTACAATCAAGTCTCCTATGGTCCCACAGAGTTCTATGTCTCAATCAATCAAATCACATCAGCAATTAAATGAACATTAAAGATAAAGCAGTAAGGCGTCCCCGACGCTTCATCAAAATGATCACGAGAGACTAGCTTTATAAGTTAGCTATCTCAGAGAGTCAGGAGTACAAAATTATACACAGCTGCAGTCTGTTTAATTACAATAATGTACTGACACAAAATATCAAGTAATCCGGCTAACAGGTGTCGGTGGCTAAACGCCGCAAAAGTATAAGCAGGAGTGGTGGAGAAGAAACCCACTCGAGTCCCCGAACCGCCATGCTCCTAGTATGCACCATGGATGTCAGGGAGGAAGATCGTGTTCTCAGGCTCTGCTACGAGATCTGGCCAAACAAAACCAGCGGGGTCAGCCCCGAATAGCAAGTACCGCCAAAGGGGCACAAGAGTTAAGATTAAAAATCCAGTTATTAGAATGATTGATAATAGTAATACTTATGCTACTATTATAGGGTAGCACAACATCTTCGAACCCATATGGCACCCTTACAACCAAACAAGGACAAAAGGTGCCGCATGGAGTCGGGACGTGTCGTACTCTATAACATTCACATAAGTTAAAAGGTATAAGCAATAAAATCTCCTGATCGTGACTTCGATCGATAGCCTATCGCAGCACAATAACCAACCCAACAATCAAACAAGAACATGGGTTGGATCATGTACCATGATAGACCATGTTCCTCAGTCATTCACAGAAGTAGCACTTTACAACCAGAATAAGTCTTCCGTTCATAACTTCGGTCCACAGCCTGTCATAGTACGATAACCAACCCAACAATCAAACAAGAACATGGGTTGGATCACGTACCATGATAGTCCGCTTTCCTCAGTTATTCACGGAAGGTAAATAGGATACATGTAAGTCGTTTTCACGGCCAATCAAGTCTACGAGTTTCTAGTAGGACGAGGTTATCCTCGCATCATATTATTTAGAAAATCCTCAGATCGTATCTTTCCAGCAAGGCTAGCCAACCCGGGGGTTCGCGTAGACATGTATGATTGAGCACAAGTCCCTCGTAAGGCCACCTTGCCAAAACATATATTATATAGCAGGAATTAATCGGATACAGTCATCCACTCGTTGCAGATGACACAGTATCCGTGGAGACCAGCCGGCGCGTCAAGACAATATCTCAAGGCGGTTGGTGTAACACGATCTCGGGATTCTGCCCTCCCCATGCATCTAGTATATTTAGTTGCCTAGTTTAACCCTAGGTGAAATCTTGGACTCACATGCTGTGGCCTGCATGATTATCCTCCTAAAGTCGTACTTTAGTACGAGTACCCCAAAGAGGATCCATGTCAATCAGTATGTCAACATGTTCTACCCTCCTTAGTGTAATGCATCATTACAAATACGCCACGTGGAGTTACGAGTCTTTTGTCGAGCATGAACAAGAACTAGGACACTCAGGTACATGTATCAGGTTGGAACACTTTGTTCTCCGGGGTCACATTAGTGCTCATATCATGCTCGGAACAAAAGGCGTAAGGATATAAAATGGGCATATAATATCTAATAAAATATCAAAAGCGTACGCACAAAAGCACGCACGCTCAAGGGGTAAAAGTCACGCGGGCTCACTCAAGGCAACTTACGTGAAAAGTCACGCAGGCTTACTCAAGGCAGCGTGCGTGAAAAGTCACGCAGGCTCACTCAAGGCAGCGTGCGTGAAAAGTCACGCAGGCTTACTCAAGGCAGCGTGCGTGAAAAGTCACGCAGGCTCACTCAAGGCAGCGTGCGTGAAAAGTCACGCAGGCTCAAGGAGAGAGCTGCGTGAAAAGTTACGCAAGCCCAAGGAGAGAGCTGCGTGAAAAGTCACGCAAGCCCAAGGAGAGATCTGCGTGAAAAGTCACGCAAGCCCAAGGAGAGACACGCTTCCAACAGGAAGCGTGCTCAAACGGAGCACACTGTTCACTGTCTTCTCCAAACAGCAAGAACACCATGACTGAACCCAAACTTCAAAGCATCATAACTTGGCCATCCGAACTCCAAATCTAGATTTTCAAAGTTCCAACTTGGATGAAACTGAATGCTCTTCCACATGGTAGCATCAAAAACCCATAAAATCCAACTAAAGTAGATCAAACCATGCAAAATCCAAAAATGATTAAAACCTAGATCTACAAAAATCAAAGCTTCAAAATGGAAATTTCCAAGTTCTAAACTAGTATAGATTGAGGAGAAGAACATGTTTTGGCAAATAGTTTCGTAAGAAATCATTGACAAAATTATGGATCCATCTCTTGAGCAAGTTGGTACTTGCCTTGGTTGTTGGAGGAAATATTTGGTTGGTGGAGGAAGTAAATGAGATGAGTTATATATATAGATCTTGGACCCATGGGTTCATGATGAACCAAAGGGTTCAAGATGAACCATTGGTGAACCAAGAATAGGTTACCCAAATGAGCCAAAACTGTAGGCCCTAATGCAGAAAATAAATTAGGAAATAATAGTTTGTCAAATATTTTTGGGAAATGCATGAAGAAATACTGCATAATAAATATCGTATAAATACAAGGTAAATACAATTTTATCAGTTTACGTATTAAAATACGTATTCCAGGATCGGGGAGTGACAACTCCACTGCTTTCCGAACAACATCGATTGAGCTTCCATCTTGTACCAGTTGAAGGGATCTCTTAAAATCTTGATACCTGTTACAATTCATATATCTTGAGTATATAGGAAAAGATAATCACATCAAGCCTAGTAACCTAGATATAATATACAAAGGAAAATTAAGGTAGAAGCATAAAGCAGTACTTATGAAGAAACTCAAGGCCTCCTGCAACCCCCACTTCAGATCCAAGCAATTCAATTAAACCCTCCCACTGCTGTAAGATGAAAAGAAACTGAATGAATGTTATCAAAATTGTGGTCTATCCTGCAAATCAGTAAATGGCTAAAGATGGTGTCTACTTTAAATTTATTTTTGTTGATCTAAGGGATTAAATTTTGCTTCAAAAAGGACATGTTAGCACCTTAAAGCTGTCATCAGATATAGACTTCCCAATACATTCAAACAATTGCAGAGCAATTCTGTTAAGCCAAACTTCATCACGAGCTTGCTGAAGCCAATAGACCCCAGACCCTTTCCTACCATGCTTCCAGTGGTACACACCAGCAATCTGTCCAATAGATGTAATATATGTTACATATAGCTTAGGGATGCTACAGATGTGCATTAACAATCACTATAGTTATTATTGTTAAATTCAAACCATTGCTGGAGGATAAAGCTAAAATATACTACAAAATGTTGAAGTACCTTCATGACACTCGAGCTGATGTTATCAAGTTTATATAGACGGCAAATCTTTAAGTTCTGATCAAAGTACAGGATATGTTACCTCAAGACATCCCGAAATATCAAATGTGAAGAACGATACAATGAATGCAACCATAAGAAATTAAAACTAAAAATTTGAAATTGAAATGACAAGTTTAATCACCTTGAGAACAATTTGATAATGTTGTACAGGCTGTTTGTAGAGCAAATTATCTAACAATCCTAAACCTTGTTTTGGGCATGAAACCAAATAGGTAGGCACAATCTGATAAGAGATGGTACAAACTGTATTATAAGCTATTGTAATCCAAAGAATATGGCAATAACAAACATAAAGAGAGAAAGAAATATGTATTAAAGAGACAAAGAGATAAGTATAATTGAATTTATATTAAAATGTACTCAACAGTACACGTTACAGAGTTACAGGCTTTCACCTAGTTGCATGCAGTTGTCTTGTCATATAAATTTGACTAAACATATTTAGAGAGTGCTCACAGGTTACTTGCAGGATTAGATGCAAATAAATCTATCCTGCAAAGAATTAAATCAGAAAAATAAATCTATCGTGAGGACTTATTGGCATACATATTGTTAACCAATCTTCTTTCGGTATGTAGCAACATTATGTATCTAACTAGACTTGCCTATTTGAATTTGAAGGATTATTTCTCTAGCATCTTTTATATGCTAATGTAAGTTGCATTGAGAGTTCAAAGAAGAAGAAGGTATTTTCGTCCACGAACGTAAAATTACTCAATATTGGCATTACTTAACAGTACTTTTGAGACTGAGAAGACGGAAGTGCGCTCTATGATGAAACAGTAGCATCAAGGGTTTTGATATTAAACAGTCACATCTCAGAGGATTTCCAGACTTCCTGAGGTCCTTTTAAAATGGAAGAAACGAGCAAGGTATCTCAATTATGAAGCACAGCTATGAGTCTAGAAGAGTCGATGAAAAATGCAACTACTGTCAATCGAGCTGTAAAACTTGTGCCTGGGGCATTAGTCGAGTTGAGGGATTTACCATAAGATCTAAAGGTCAATTGCTGGTCGAACAGTTCTAATAGCTCAAGACAATTTATTCTACCAATATTACTATATGCTTTTTCTGATTTTCCATCCATGTTTTGGACATATTTCATATTGTTAAGTGCCTTTGTTGTTGTCATTCATTGTTTTGGTTGATTCTTAAAAATTACTATCCATGTGTCAATGCAGAACAAGGGGAGAAAAACAATAACAAAATATCATTTGATATGTATGTGAGATCTCTCCTTGTTTTTAAGGTGCCTCTTGATAACTTTACATGTTTTTCGTCCTCATATGCTGTCAGTTTGACTAGATTTGTTGGGATATTCTGGCAGGTATGTTTATATACTGGACTGACTTGGCGATTTTGGAGTAGTCCTGATGCAGCTGTTCCTCAACAACTTTTGCAACCTTTTGGTAACCAATTTTTTCTCTTAACTTGTCCAACTTGTTGTAGTTGTTCCTCAACTTGTCTATCCTCAGATGTTTTCAGTCTTACAAATTTTATGATTATAAATTGTGTTATTGATGAAAGATACCTAACAATCTAACATCTATCTATTTTCAATTTGTAAACTAAAATCTTATTTACTTCTTTCAAATTAGGATCTGATCAACCTCTCAATGGCCATATTGGCAGGCTTGCATTTAAGAAGTCGACAAAGGCCACAAGAGTGACCAAAGTGTTTAGTTTCCTCTCTAGCAATAAATAATTCAAAATATGTGCTTAAGCAATAAAAATCAGCATCAATGCTCTTAAATTGTTTTTCGAGATACTTCTAAAGTTCATATCACCCAAATCTATGTATCCCCAAATAAAATTGAACTTAATTTCCTCTCAAAACATTTAAATTTGTGCATATAATATAAACCCTAAATAAGTTCGAAACAAAAAATAAATACCAAGATTGTAGAGATTAACGTACCTTTTTTCTTGCTCGAGTCCAAGCCTCAACCTCTTCAAACAAACCCTAACCTTTACAAATAGCCCTAATCAATATGTAAGAGACTGGTTTCATATCAGGAGGGGGCATAAGGGAGATGGACCAGGGGAGAGGGGTGAAGGAGAGAGAGACTGACCTAGTTTGAATGCCAGCAATGGAGAGGTGGTGTACTGGCTTGGAATTTGTGGTAGGGGAAGGGGATGAGAGTGACGCTAGTGGGTAGAACCACTTCGGAAAGACGAAAGTACACTGCAGGCTGCTGGAGGAGAGCGAGAGAGAAAGGAGGGAGGATGTGACTAGAATGAGAAAGACGAACCCAGTAGAGGGATCCCAGCAAATAAAAAAAATGTGATGCGCAGGGAACGCTTCTATGCTCAGACACGTGACTATCACGTGTGTTCAATCACTAATAAAAGTATTTTAAAACCGTTTCAAAATATAAAATAATTATTATTTAGCTTTAAAAAATTAATTTTAGGAACATTTATAAATTTGGAACACCTAAAAAGTGTTTCAGCTTCTAGGAACACCTAGGTACCGTTCCAAAGCAAGAATTGCCAAATGTTTCAAAATTGCTCTTTTGGTGTAGTGGATGGTACCCTGACCGCAAGTCAATATTCGAGAATACAGCCGCTCCCTTGAGCTGATCAAGTAAGTCATCAACGTACGATAATCAACACATAATCTTGACGTACCATCCTTCTTCTTCACAAGAAGCATCGGTGCTCCCCAAGGCGATCCACTAGCACGAATGAATCCCTTGGTTCTGAGTTCTTCAATCATCTTGTACAAGATTTCCAACCTTGAAGGTGCCATCCTGCCAATATGGCAGTCTATTCTTGTGTATTGCTCCTTCAACTAATCCATTCCTAGGCCAAGGGACCGATTCGGTCCACCGCAAAAGGGTCGCCGTCTAACCCAGCTATAGTCCGTGATAGCTTGACATTGCTAGTGGCCTTCACACCCTTTCACTGCTTAACAAATGCACGTGACACGGGACGGTGCTTGCTATAACTTCGATAGCCCAACAAAACTCTTTTCTAACGTGTTCGTGCAACGAATTGACAAGCAAAGGCTACGTCAAGCCTTGCATCGAGGGAACGTGCTGTGCACACGTTCGACTTGAACAATCAAGTTCTTTGGGTGCATAGATTTAAGCAACAAGCAGTGAAATACGACTTAAACTACGGGACAAGCGAATGTTAATATTAATTATAGTTCCAATTACATTTTAAATAAAAAAGAATGCAATTTTAACTTTAACTAGCTTGAAGTAAATGTTAAATTAAAAACTATTTTAAATTTTAGTATTAATATTAGTTTCAATAATATTGTAAATTTTGAATTAACAGGAATGACACGGTATTAGAAACCTAGCTGATGTCACGTTGCTCGGGCTCGGTTAGTGTTCGTCTAAACTTGTACGTGCGAACTAGTTATTAGTAATGAAAACCAAAAATTGAATTTTAAGTTTAAAATCTAGTCGAGCTCAATCTTTTCTCTTTATCCCATCTCCCACTCACTCTCTCTCTCTCTCTCTCTCTCTCTCTCTCTCTCTCTCGGGTTCTCTTTTACTGGTTGTGTTCACTAATACCATATCATTAGAAATAATTACACAACAGATCTCGTAGCATTAAATGCTGCTGCATGCGTTATCCTACACAATTTAATAATAAACACTGATACCATATCATTAGAAGAGTAAAAGTTGTCTTGGAAGTTGTAAAAAATTACTTTGTATTGTCTTCTTAATACTTTTTTGCATTGGAGATGACTTTTTAAACTTACTGTCATTTGTGAATATAATCTTGCCGCCTATACAAGATATTGTCTTGTGCCTCATGCCACATAGGATACACAACACATAACAAGACAATAGGGTTGCAAATAGCATTAAATGCTGCTGCATGCATTATCCTATAGAAGAAGGCCACGTGGAGAATGCTGCTGCATGCTTCCTCATGCGTTATTAGCTACACAATTTAATAATACATGTATCCAGAAGACGAGAAAGTTGTATTGTTGGAAGTTGTTTCCTTAAAATTATGCTTGCTTCTAGAATCACTCAAGATTTTTATGAGCCATCAAAAGAGGGCTACGTGGCGGAGGTACAAGAAAGATGAAAAGGTTGTGTTGTTGCCTTGCTGGAAGTTATTTCTGTCTGAATAATACTATTTGTACCTCCAAATTGTACTTTCAAACTGTCCCTCCTTACGTGGTAGCTGACGTGATATGTTGATCTGATAGCTGACGTGGCAAATTTTTTTAAAAAAAAAATAACATTAAAATTAACATTAATATTAACATTAATATTAACATTAAAATTAATATTATCGTTAACATTAACAATAATATTAATATTAATATTAATATTAACATTAATATTAATATTAATATTAACATAAATTAATATTAACATTAAAATAACATTGATATTAACGTTAAATTATTATGGAGAAAATTGGGTAGTTAACTTTTTGGATTAAAATTTGCCATGTCATCAGTCATGTCAGATGACACACAATATTATTTAATATGCCACATCAGATGGGAGGGCTATATATTAGAGGGACAATTTGGAGGTACGAATAGCATTACTCTTTCTTCTTGTATTATTTCTTGTCCTTCGTTTCTTCTGCTGGTTTCTAACACACTCTATTTTCTTCAATGGCGACGTCACATGGAGAAACTGATCGTCGTGTGGAAGATTTAGTCGATAAAGAAAGCTTCCTTTCAAGAGGAGTGTCAGATGATTTGGATAATGAGCAAAATTTGGAAGCTGTTAACTTAGGAGACAGTAAAGAACAAGATGAAGAAAACAACGGAAGAATGCATCATAACGATGACGACGACATCAACGCAAACAACGAAATGTTATTTTGCATCACCATTTCTAATGGATTCAAGAAATGTATTATATTTTTACATTTATTTCTCATATTTATTTTGTTTTATTCTCTTCTTAGGGACGACGGTGAATCTCCATTAGATTTCGATGCAGCGACGATGAAAAAAATATTGCAATCTGCCAATATTAACAAAGATCCAAAAAAACTCTTAGAAGAAGATATTGTTGGCCAACAGTTCAACTCTATTGAAGAAGTAGAGACATTCTACCGGATATATTTAAAAGCATATTGTTTCAGTATTAGAAAGAACGAAGTAAAGAAAAACAAATCTGGGATGGTGATGGTCCGTAGTTGGTGTTGTTCGAATGCGCGATTCAGACACAAGAAATACAAGAAAGCTCCTAACAGGGTTCGTGAGCCAACAAGTGAAAACAGAAGTAGTTGTAAAGCAATTTTTCGTAATGGGTACACCAATTCTACAAAGATGTGGGTCGTCAAAAAAAAATTATGTACTTCACAACCATAGCCTGGCGAATAATTATGAAACAGTTTTTTTGAGATCCCATCGTAAGATATCACCTGCAGATTTGGAAGAAGTTAAGCTTATGAAGCAATCAGGGATGGGGACTGGTGCGATATAGAATTTAATTGTCCACAAGAGGTGGCTGGGATAAGGTTGGATGGACGAAAAAGGATTTATATAACGCTCTAGCTCAAGATAGTATATCACTAGACGATGTTGATGCTACGACAACACTTATATTTCTTCAATCTAAGGAGGGCATTGACTCAGATTTCTTCTACGCGTACAAGGTAAACGAAGATTCCAGATTGACCCATCTCTTTTGGGCTGACGGTGCATGTCAATTCGATTGGAGATTCACTAGCATTTGATTCTACATATAAAACAAATAGAAGTCAAATATCTTTGGTGGTTTTAGTGGGTACAAATAATCATGCAATGACTTGTGTGTTTGGGTTTGTAATGATCCCTAATGAGACTGCAGAGACATATTCTTTGTTTTTAGAAAAATTCCAAGAGTGTATGAATGGCAAATTACCAGTGACAGTTCTCACAGATGGTTGCATATCCATGAATAAAGCAATTGAGGATTTAATGCCCAGCGTAGTTCATCGAACGTGCTCATGGCATATCCTAAACAATGCAGCCAAACATGTACACCGAGAGGGTTTTCACAATAAATTGAGTCTTCTGATTAAAAGGTACATCGCACACTTGCTACTTTACTTTGAAGTATGTTGTTGTTACAATATTACAATTTTAGTTACTGTCCATGTTTTCTAAACAGGTACTATTCAGTCGAAGAATTTGAAAACCGTTGGCAGCAGATGCTAACGGATTATAATGTAGAGAACAATGAGTGGACCACTGCATTGTACAGAACGAGGCAGCGATGGGCGGACACATTCCTACGTGAAAATTATTTTGGCGGTTCTACTGCAACAAATAGATGTGAATCTATGAACGCATTTCTGAAAAGATTTTTGAATGAGAAGCTGTCACTATAGAAGGCCCTTCAAAATTGTGACTACAGTTTGACGACCTTACGTTACGGCCAGATGAGTAAGCATGTCACTGATAAACTCTCAACACCATTTATGAATCAAACTAGCATGGCCGTAATAGAAGATAAATTTGCCATAATTACACTAAAATGATGTTTATAGTGGTAAGAAAGAAAATCACACGTTCTGATGCATATACTGTTCTCCATCATCACATCATTAGAGAGGCAGAAGTTTGCACTATCCAAAAGTATATGTCGCCAAACAGTGTCAACCGAAAGGTTACATTTGATCGGGCCGACAACATCATAAAATGTGAATGCTTATGGATGGAGACCAAGGGGATTCCTTGTAGGCATATTTTTCAGCAATGAAGAGATTGCAAATTGGAGATATTCCAAAGAACTTGATAAAATCTTGTTGGCTCAAGGATTGCAAAGAGAGTTATCTCTCCGGACCTGGCGCAGAAAGAAGATTCATCCACCCAGACAGTATTGAGAGCAGAAGGTATGGTGGTATTAGTGAACAAGTTAATATGTTTACATATTATTGTAAAAAATCAAGCAAAATTCAAGAGAGGGGAACGGAGTTGATGTCGTCTGTTCTGATGGAGTTGAAAAAAATGGTGACCGATATTGGTGAAGAAGAACAAATGGTAGCTGATGCAGTTCATGGAGTGCATGAATCTTTAAAAGAGCCAAATCCGGTAGCAACAAAAGAAAGGCCTTCTCAAGGGAAATCAAGCCAGCCTACAGTAAGTCAGACTATACCGAAGCCTAGAACTTGTAGAGTTTGTAAAAAATCGGGTCACGATTTTCGTAATTGTAAAGTACGAAAGCGAAATAGCGACAAAGAGCAAATGGAATCAAATGAAACGTCGTTGACTTAAGACAATGTCTTTTCTATGTGGCAAGATGTCATTACAAGACAATTAGATAAAAAATATGTTCTCCAATGCAAAAGTTTGAGAAGACAATTAGATAAAAAAAATTATTCAACTTCCAAGACAACTTTTTCACTTCTTCTTTTTTATATGTATAAAAGTTATTTTGAAGGGGCAGATGCTCACAATAGGGCTGGAGAATAGCATTCTCAATCGTTTCAAATTAAACGGAGAATAGCATTCTCAATCGTTTTAATACTGGAAACGGCATTCTCCATGTAATTCAAAACGGAGAATAGCATTCTCCGTTTCAAATGACACGGAGAATATCATTATTCGTTTAAATTAAAACGGAGAATGAACATTCTAATGTATTTTTAACACTGGGAATGTTATTCTTCGTTTCAAGTTAGACGGAGAATGCCATTCTCCGTTCCAAATTAAACGGCGAATAGAATCCTCAATCGTTTTAACACTGGGAATGCTATTCTCCGTGTAATTGGAAACGGAGAATGCTATTCTCCGTTTAATAAAACACGGAGAATAGCATTTTCTTTCGTTTTAACTCTTGTAATGCCATACTCCGTTTAATTGGCACAAAAAACGTGGTGGAAACATGTTTAATTAACAAAATTTGACAACATATTTAAGAATGTGAAGTTTCTAATCTCAATATTTTCATTTTTCGAATATTTGATTAAATTTTGAACGTATTTTTTTTTCCAATGAGCCGTTCTATACTCGTAAAATTGAGAAGGGACAGATTCATTGGTATTAATTTTTGAATATTTGATTAATATTTGAGTAAAATTGAAACCCTCAAAGTTGGCAGAATTCGAAGGGGCAGATTCATTGGTATTAATGGCATATAAATAGCAGTAGTTGGGAGAGTTTGTTCTCGTCTTACTTAGCTTTACTTGAGAAGGGGCAGATGCATTGGTATTAATGCAAATTAATTGAATTGAATTCGAAGTGACTGCCACTTGGCGCATGAGTTCGAGTTGTTCCTTGCCTATAAATGGCAGTAGTGTAGGGAGAGTTTGTTCTCGTCTCACTTAGCTTTTCATGTGGAGATGGACTCTACCGATCCCCCGCCTTGGCAAGACACTTTTCTCTTGGTTGTCGATCTCCTCGTTCGAAGAAGCTTTGGTGGTGAAGTCATTCAGAAGACTGAGATGTGCCTAGTGGACTGTCCGTGTTCGTGCACTTCATCGACTGTGTGATATGATGTTGGTTACTGGAAGAGCCGCAGGGTTTAGGCTGATTGCCAACCCACACTCTGTCGAAGCGCCCGCAAGTTGATTCGCTCTGACTATGCACGGTGTTCCTTTGCCGCAAGGAGTTCCTTTGCTCAAGGTGTTCCATTGCTCCGACGATGCACGACGAAGTAATTTGCCTCAAGGAATTTCTTTGCCTCAGGGTGTTTTATTGCTCTAACGATGCACGATGAAGTGAATTCCTTTGCAAGGTCCTTTGCTCTCAAGGAATTCCTTGGCACTCAAGGAGTTCCTTTGACTCCTTGATTGCATTCCAGTTTTTGTAATGCTGAAAGAGCCATAGGAACTCCTTTGTCTCAGTGAGTTCCTTTGCTCTGATGATGCACGATGAAGTGATTTGCCTCAAGGAGTCATCCAACGGTTCCAATGCTCTGACGATGCACGATGAAGTGATTTGCCTCAAGAAATTTCTTTGCCTCAAGGAGTACCTTTGCTCTGACGATGCACGATGAAGTGATTTGCTCTGACGTTGCCCGCACGCAGCTCACATTCAACTTTTTTCTTGTTAATAGGATTTTATGTAGTAGTTCAGACTTTCATATGTAAATAAAAGTCAAACTTTTCATGGTTTTACAATGTAAATATAACTGAAAAATAATTTTATTATAAAAGACAGAGCAGAGCAGACATTATAAAAGACAGAAGTTCCTTGCCCAATTACATAATTACGTTATTATTTTACAATGTCATTGCTAGGTTGGTGTTGTTACATATTCTCTTGAAAGCAAATTCTTAGCCCATACCAACATCATCATTGTAGTCTTCTTAGCCCATACCAACCTCGTCATATTCTCATCAAGCTCATCTTCATTCTCCGTTTCAAACTAAACGGAGAATAACATTCTCAGTTTCAAAAGACACGGAGAATGTCATTCTCCGTTTAAATAAAAACGGAGAATGAACATTTTAATGTGTTTTACCACTGGGAATATTATTCACCGTTTCAAGTTAGACGGAGAATGTTATTCTCCGTTCCGAAATAAACGGTGAATAGAATCCTCAAACGTTTTAATTTAAACGGGAAAGTTATTATCCGTTTCAAATAAACGGAGAATGCCATTCTCCGTTCCAAATAAAACGGAGAATATAATCCGAAGGGGCAGATTTATTGGTATTAATGACATATAAATGGCAGAATTCATTGGTATTAATGGCATATAAATGGCAGATTCATTGGTATTAATGGCATATTAATGGCATATAAATGTCATTCTCCGTTCCAATTGGGCGCATCAGTACACGGAGAATGGTATTCACTTGGCAAAATTCGAAGGGACAGATTCATTGGTATTAATGGCATATAAATGGCAGTAGTTGGGAGAGTTCGTTCTAGTCTTACTTAGCTTTACTTGAGAAGGGGCAGATGCATTAGTATTAATGCAAATTAATTGAATAGAATTCGAAGTGACTGCCACTTGGCGCATGAGTTCGAGTTGTTCCTTGCCTATAAATGGCAGTAGTTGGGAGAGTTTGTTCTAGTCTTACTTAGCTTTACTTGAGAAGGGGCAGATGTATTGGTATTGATACAAATTAATTGAATTGAATTCGAAGTGACTGCCACTTGGCGCATGAGTCCGAGTTGTTCCTTGCCTATAAATGGTAGTAGTATAGGGAGAGTTTGTTCTCGTCTCACTTAGCTTTTCTTGTGGAGATGGACTCTACCAATCCCCCGCCTTGGCAAGACGCTTTCCTCTTGGTTGTCGATCTCCTCGTTCGAAGAAACTTTGGTGGTGAAGTCCTTCAGAAGACTGAGATGTGCCTAGTAGACTGTCCGTGTTCGTGCACTTCATCGACTGTGTGCCGTGATGTTGGTTTTTGGAAGAGCCCCAGTGTCTGGGTTGATTGCCAACCCACACTCTGTCGAAGCGTCCGCACGTTGATTCGCTCGGACTATGCACGATGTTCCTTTACCTCAAGGAGTTCCTCTCTCAAGCTCCTCCTTAGGACGTTGATGATGAAGTGATTTGCTCTGACGATGCACGATGTTCCATGTTCATGCACTTCATTAGAAGACTGAGATGTGCCGAGTTTTCGTGTTCGTGCACTTCATCGACTGTGTGCCATGATGTTGTTTACTAGGTTCGGGATTGCCGCGGCCTAGTTTTTATTATGCTAGAAGAGCCACAGGAACTCCGACGATGCACGATGAAGTGATTTGCCTCAAGGAGTCATCCAACGGTTCCTATGCTCTGACGATGCACGATGAAGTGATTTGCCTCACTTCATCGTGCATCGTCAGAGCATATGAACCGTTGGATGACTCCTTGAGGCAAATCACTTCATCGTGTATCGTCAGAACAAGAGCAAGAGGAATTCCTTGAGGCACAGGAACAGAAGCAAATGAATTCCTTGGCACTCAAGGAGTTCCTTTGACTCCTTGATTGCATTCCAGTTTTTGTAATGTTGGAAGTGTAGTGCTTCGTCCCGCAAAGTCAATCGGAGGAATCGAAACGCCGACGGCGTTGGAATTTAGCCTTACAACGGATGCTCGAAGGCTCGCTCAGGTGGGGTAGTTTCGGTGAACTTGCCTCATCTTTGCCTTCATATAATAAATCGTATTTTCAACTTGCACAAGTAGGCTTAATAATAAAAGAGACGAATCCACATAGCTAAGGGAATAATCTCGACGGGTCAAAATGAGTTAGAACATGGAAAACGTCCCACGGTCGGCTTAGAGTTGGTGCACGGCGTGCTTTGAAAATGACATTCGGTCCTTCGTCCCGTGGCTTGGGAGAAGGAAAGTTGGTCTTTGACACAAAACTATGAAATTAGCCTAAGTCATAGGCGTCGTCCGCATGAATGCTTGCTAAAGCATGCACGGTCCTGTCCCGCAAGGCTTGGCATAGCCTTTGCTCGTCCCTTGGGTTAAGTTGTAGGCTTGAGTGAGTTAGGCAAAGTTATGCCGGTCGACCTAAGTTATTCTACGTGCTGTCCCGCTCATTCTGCGGTTGTCAAGATAAATAGTCCTACGACCCCAAGGCCCGTCATATGAAGTATGACTTGGGCGACAGCGTTGCGTAGAACACGAGTCGGTTTAGAGGCACGAGCCACGGTTGGTTCAGTGGAAAGTTAGCCACGGTCGGTCGATACTTAAGGAAACACGTTATGTTCAAGTTAAGTTGGAAGGCTATGCAGTAGCCGTTCCCTGAGTTCAAAGAATGTTAAGTCTAAGCGATGGTTAGTCGCCGAGGCAACCCTGGTTTGGGGGCTCTGTAAAGGAAGTACGAAAAGTGGAAAGAGTAAAACAAAGGAACTGTGATAATAATGAGACCATGCATTACGTTAAGTCTAGAAGTTAGCATAGGCGCGTGGTCATGGATGACTTGTCGACAAGGGGTGGTTCTTCGAGCGGCAACCCGGGGCCACGGGACCGACTCGGCCTAGGAAGAACTGATTATAGTCGAACTGGATAATAAGCAAAGCTGGGTAATAGGCAATTGGTAGTATGGGGACTTGCAGCGAGGATCGCAACCGGCGGTGCAAGGGTCCCGTTTGCCAGGCTATGTCCACTATGGCTAGTTAATGCCAGTGACCATTCATATAGATGTGTCGGCACGGGCGGCAATCTGCGTAGGTGCCTTTGGACTGAGTCGAGTTGAATATGTATGAGTTAGAAAGACACAATGTCTGGGCCTAAGATTTGGCTATGGCAAAGGCGACGTGCTTCGGCACGAGATGCAGCGTCCAGTGTTAAGTTGTTGGCATAGAGTTGTATGAGTTAGGCTTGAGCTGTTACGAGTTAAGTCGAAAAGGGCCGTATGGCAAGTTGTGTGAAGTTACGTTGAGTTGTTGGGCACGACCTTGAAATATAAGGCACAACCGCCTTGTCACAACACAAGTGTAGGCGAGACTAAGCGAGGAGGCACTGCCTCGGTGATATTGAAGCACGAATCGAGTATGGCACGACCGAGTCGTTACGTCCCAGAGTTTGGCACGAAAGATAAGTATAAGTCGGTGCGTCGACAATACAAGCACGAGAAAGGTCTAGAGGCAAGGGAATGGAGTCCTTCGTGTAGTTGCGTCCCTGATTTTGGCCGTAAGGCGAACATGACTTGATAGGTTAACGATGTTGGCATGAGGAGTAGTCTAGAGACAAGTATGAGTTAACGTTGACATTGCAAGCACGGGATGGTTCCGATACACAAGTTGCGCTAAGGCGCCGGTCCTAAAATTGATCCTAAGGCAAGAATAGAAAGACAATCATAAATGGGTTTATGTTGCACAAAGAAAATAAAACGTGTAGGTTTTGTATGGGTGGGCGAGGAGCTCACTCCACCAGTACAGTGGTACTGACACCCACACAGTGTTTCATGTGCAGGCACAGGTAGAAGCTCGTGGCGTGGAGCTCGCTTGGATGCGTCGAGGCACAGAGTTCCTTGGTGATTCAAAGCGTGCGGCCACGTGGACTGAAGACTTATACAGGACATAATGTATGGACATCGCCTTCCGAAGCTTCCGCTGGATTCAAGTATTGTATCGAGAGATGAGAGAGAGCAGAGTGACTTGTAAATGAGAGAAAAGTGAGCACGAGAGACATTGTAATTTGGCCTTGCGCCCACAAATGTAATCTTGTATTCAATATCAATAAAAGAGCTTCTTTTGAATAACTTGTGTTTCATGTGTTCTTGTTCTAATTTCCACTGCGTATTCAATGTTTCTGCTTGGGACTTCTGTACGACGTCCCCGTCGCCGCCGATGTAATCGGCCGTTATGGAATTGCCTTGCACGAGCGCAATCTAGGCTCGTGCGGCATCACGCCTTAGCGAGGACGATCGCTCCTACGAGAGCGGGGCGTGACATAATGGTATCAGAGCACGGCTTTACGTCCTTGGACCGTCGATTGAATTCTTTAACTTCGATGTTTCCGCAAAACTCTGTTGCTTCCGCAAGTTGTTATCGTTGGTGCGCTCTCTCTCAAATGTCCCTCGGCATGTCCATACAATAAGTCTAAATATTTTCGAAAGCTCGTACAAGCGTTCAATCTAACGCATCGGTAGGCCGTTGCCAAATGCGTCGATAGGGCCTTTGTGCCGAACGTTGCAAAACTTGACTCGATAGAAAATATGTGCTAATGTTAGCAAAGTCGCACGTATGCCCGAATAGTCCTACGTTGACCTTAGCAAGTCGTGTGCATGCCTAATTAGTCCAACGTCGACCCTAGCAATTGAGCGTGCAAACTCGGAATATAGTCCGTACGGGATGGCTATGCACACGACCTTTTGGCTAAGTTGTGTTTCGCGTCACGCACCTCGACCCTTGGTGCAAACGAGTTGCGAGCGATATCAAGTACCGCTCGGTCGGGAACGGAGCTACACTTAGAGTGTCTATCGATAGGAACGCTATCGAACTAACGCTTAGGCGTACACGAAAAATTGACTTGGATTTTGAGAAAATAGTGCGAACGACTTAGTACGTTGTTGCGATGCGAGCGACTACGCTAGTGATTCGTCGAACGAATCTGAAGGATGTCTTAGCGCATGACGCGAACGGGATTGAGGACTAGATCGTATGGCTTGAATCCGAGTGGTGTATGTGATAGGTTCGGAGAAGAATAAGAATGAGTGTCGACGACTAGTCGAGTGGCTCGAATCCGAGTGGTGTATGGTTCGTCTTGGAAATTGTGCGAGTGAATATTGAGGATTACGAGTATGTCGGCGAGGCGATGCGATCGCGCAAAGCCTTAGAACGCGTCACGCTTAATTGGTCGTGACTTCGAATGTCCCGAACGAGTATCTCGTTCGGACAACTTGTGATTGTGCAACGCGAGTTAGAACACAATTCGAAACGATAAATAAAATGAATGGTCTTGATCGAGGAAACTTAGAGAACCGTACGTACGATTTTGGATTGATTCGAATGAAATGTGACTTGAGTTTTGAACAACGATCTTGAAACGAGCTTGAGGAATAGTGATCGAGCTTGATCTTGAATATCGAGAAAATTGTGGAATATCCAACACGGATAACATCATCAACGCACGACTCGAAAATTGGTTGCAAAAGAAGATCGTCAGGTTACGCATATCGTCGATGGTATTGAGGCGTATCAAAGATCGATATGCAATAACTCGGAGGTACTCTGACTCGGCGAATAACGATCGTGCAGATGTCTTGGTTCCGATGGATGCTATATTCGGGATGTTGAAATACGTCAAGTAAAAGATAGACTTGGCTCGAGGATTTTCTAAGTTGAACGAATGACGATCGATCTATCAAACTTGGCTTGGATGAAAAATGGAATGTTTGGATTTGCTTCGCCGATAACCACAATGTTGACATTCTTGTCTTATGCGAGCGCAACTCCAGCCTCGCACATGCGTCGTGCCGATTGGGGCGATCACTCTGCGTGAGCGCTGGTATGGTGACTCATACAGCGGGGGTGATTGAACTAGCATGGCGTGGAAATTTGTGTGCTTCGACTTGTGGTTTGACGTGAAGGTGACTTGAGAATGATTCGGTGTGCTTGATGATTAAGTTTATGGATTGAGTAGGTCCAATCCGCGTATCGAGAATGAGTTAGTCTAAAACTCAAACAAGAGTTACGCCCCGATGAGAATAATTATTCCGCGGGAGCGTTGCATGGTGATTCATGAACCACCGTGGATAATCGGACTCGCATGAGATTGGGGCGCAACATATTGTCAAAGCAAGACAATCTCGTGATCGAATACACGAATTGGTTAGAGTTGGTGATTGAACGAATTTGAATTCTGTGCAACGAACGCATTGATACAAATAGGTGATCGTGCTCGATGTTTAGAAATCTGAGTGACGCGAGCTTGGGTAGAAAATCCCGTACTATCGACTTTGGTTTGACCCTAGTATTGGGGTCAGTGTTGGCATTATTGTTGGGGAACTATGATTCCAATCCTGATATTGACTTAGCCTCGAAAAGAAATGGCCTAGCGGTTAGGCGAGACGCCCTGTTTTATGAGTTATCAATCGAAGGATTGATCTTGAGGATTGGAATGGATAGATGGCGTGAATCACGAATATAGGAAACCCTGCTCACGAGACTCGGCTGACATGCATATATTTCAGGGACGCCTGGGTATGTGCACGAGGCGACTCGAGTGAGAATGACAAATTCTCTATCATACGGCTTGGCTGAATGCATATATTTTGGGGACGCTTGGAATGCGTGCACGATCTAGCCAAGTGATACAATGAGTTTAAGCAAGACTTGAAGGATAGGAGTGTGTCGAGATCTTGAAATCATGTTAATGAAAAGAATGATAATAGTGCGAGCATGGCTCGGACTCAAGGAAACGTGTAGGCGTATCTCGTTCGACTGTCATTGTCCCGTGCCTAGGCTCGATTAAGTCTTGGCCATAGAAATGGTAGGATGGCTTGCCTTCAGGAAAGTCTCGAGGACGAGACTTGTTCTGAGTGGTGTATGATGTAGTGCCCCGTCCCGCAAAGTCAATCGGAGGAATCGAAATGCCGACGGCGTTGGAATTTAGCCTTACAACGGCTACTCGAAGGCTCGCTCGGTCAAGACGACCGCTCGCTCAGGTGGGGTAGTTTCGGTGAACTTGCCTCATCTTTGCCCTCACATAATAAATCGTGTTTTCAACTTACACAAGTAGGCTTAATAATAAAAGAGACGAATCCACATAGCTAAAAGAATAATCCCGACGGGTCAAAATGAGTTAGAACATAGAAAACGTCCCACGGTCGGCTTAGAGTTGGTGCACGGCGTACTTTGAAAATGACATTCGGTCCTTCGTCCCGTGGCTTGGGAGAAGGAAAGTTGGTCTTTGACACAAAACTATAAAATTAGCCTAAGTCATAGGCGTCGTCCGCATGAATGCTTACTAAAGCATGCACGGTCATGTCCCGCAAGGCTTGGCATAGCCTTTGCTCGTCCCTTGGGTTAAGTTGTAGGCTTGAGTGAGTTAGGCAAAGTTATGCCGGTCGACCTAAGTTATTCTACGTGCTGTCCCGCTCATTCTGCGGTTGTCAAGATAAATAGTCCCACGACCCCAAGGCCCGTCATATGAAGTATGACTTGGACGACAGCGTTGCGTAGAACACGAGTCGGTTTAGAGGTACGAGCCACGGTTGGTTCAGTGGAAAGTTAGCCACGGTCGGTCGATACTTAAGGAAACACGTTATGTTCAAGTTAAGTTGGAAGGCTATGCAGTAGCCGTTCCCTGAGTTCAAAGAATGTTAAGTCTAAGCGATGGTTAGTCGCCGAGGCAACCCTGGTTTGGGAGCTCTGCAAAGGAAGTACGAAAAGTGGAAAGAGTAAAACAAAGGAACTGTGATAATAATGAGACCAAGCATTACGTTAAGTCTAGAAGTTAGCGTAGGCGCGTGGTCATGGACGACTTGTCGACAAGGGGTGGTTCTTCGAGCGGCAACCCGGGGCCACGGGACCGACTCGGCCTAGGAAGAACTGATTATAGCCGAGCTGGGTAATAAGTAAAGCTGGGTAATAGGCAATTGGTAGTACGGGGACTTGCAGCGATGATCGCAACCGACGGTGCAAGGGTCCCGTTTGCCAGGCTATGTCTACTATGGCTAGTTAATGCCAGTGACCATTCATATAGATGTGTCGGCACGGGCGACAATCCGCGTAGGTGCCTTTGGACTGAGTCGAGTTGAATATGTATGAGTTAGAAAGACACAATGTCTGGGCCTAAGATTTGGCTACGGCAAAGGCGACGTGCTTCGGCACGAGATGCAGCGTCCAGTGTTAAGTTGTTGGCATAGAGTTGTATGAGTTAGGCTTGAGCTATTACGAGTTAAGTCGAAAAGGGCCGTAGGGCAAGTTGTGTGAAGTTACGTTGAGTTGTTGGGCACGACCTTGAAATATGAGGCACAACCGCCTTGTCACAACACAAGTGTAGGCGAGACTAAGCGATGAGGCACTGCCTCGGTGATATTGAAGCACGAATCGAGTATGGCACGACCGAGTCGTTACGTCCCAGAGTTTGGCACGAAAGATAAGTATAAGTCGGTGCGTCGACAATGCAAGCACGAGAAAGGTCTAGAGGCAAGGAAATGGAGTCCTTCGTGTAGTTGCGTCCCTGATTTTGGCCATAAGGCGAACACGACTTGATAGGTTAACGATATTGGCACGAGGAGTAGTCTAGAGACAAGTATGAGTTAACGTTGACATTTCAAGCACGGGATGGTTCCGATACACAAGTTGCGCTAAGGCGCCGGTCCTAAAATTGATCCTAAGGCAAGAATAGAAAGACAATCATAAAAGGGCTTATGTTGCACAAAGAAAACGAAACGTGTAGGTTTTGTATGGGTGGGCGAGGAGCTCACTCTACCAGTACAGTGGTACTGACACCCACACAGTGTTTCATGTGCAGGCACAGGTAGAAGCTCGTGGCGTGGAGCTCGCTTGGATGCGTCGAGGCACGGAGTTCCTTGGCGATTCGAAGCGTGCGGCCGCGTGGACTGAAGACTTATACAGGACATAATGTATGGACATCGCCTTCCGAAGCTTCCGCTGGATTCAAGTATTGTATCGAGAGATGAGAGAGAGCAGAGTGACTTGTAAATGAGAGAAAAGTGAGCACGAGAGACATTGTAATTTGGCCTTGCGCCCACAAATGTAATCTTGTATTCAATATCAATAAAAAAGCTTCTTTTGAATAACTTGTGTTTCATGTGTTCTTGTTCTAATTTCTACTGCGTATTCAATGTTTCTGCTTGGGACTTCTGTGCGACGTCCCCGTCGTCGCCGATGTAATCGGTCGTTATGGAATTGCCTTGCACGTGCGCAATCTAGGCTCGTGCGGCATCACGCCTTAGCGAGGACGATCGCTCCTACGGGAGCGGGGCGTGATAGGAAGACCCACAGGAACTCCTCTGTCTCAGTGAGTTCCTTTGCTCTGATGATGCGCGATGAAGTAATTTGCCTCAAGGAGTCATCCAACGGTTCATATGCTCTGACGATGCACGATGAAGTGATTTGCCTCAATGAGTCATCCAACGCCTCAAGGAGTACCTTTGCTCTGATAATGCACGATGAAGTGATTTGCTCTGACGATGCCCGCACGCAGCTCACATTCAACTTTTTTCTTGTTAGTAGGATTTTATGTAGTAGTTCAGACTTTCATATGTAAATAAAAGTCAAACTTTCGTGGTTTTCACAATGTAAATGTAATTCAAAAATGATTTTATTATAAAAGACAGAGCTTATAAAAGACAGAAGTTCCTTGCCCAATTACATAATTACATTGTTGTTTTACAATGTCATTGCTTGGTTCGTGTTACATATTTGCTTGAAAGCAACTTCTTAGCCCATACCAACCTCATCATTGTAATCTCCTGGTGAGTGTCATCGTTATTTCCTCCCAGTATTTCGAAGGGAGTAGTCATCAACATCTTCATATAATACGTCGTGTACAAGAGGCAGTTGGGTGCCTGTTGTTGTGGGCAATTTGGAGAACAATTCAACACTTTGCTCTCACACTCCATCTTCGTCGGGCATCTCTCCCTCATCATATCAACTTTTCTCCTGACGAAAGGCTCTAAGGTCTTCTTCATTAATTCTGCATCTACCTTGCCCTTTTCGTACGTGGTTTACCTCAAGGAGTTGTAGTATGTCCAGTCGTAGGAGATAAAGTTGAATGTGAGCAGAGTATAGTGTCTGATGGATAAATTAAAGAGTGGAATGAATAACAACTCTATGTCGTCCTCCAAACCCATGACGAAGTCTACTACATCTGTTTGGAAGTCTTCAAGGGTGCCGGCTTTTGCGTCTGGTTCAATGGCACGTTCAACGATGTTCTGTTTCCCAAAAACAAAACACAATATCATGAATAATTTTTTTTGTCATTTTTCATCGGTGTACACATAAATTTTCTGTTTGGATTCTTACCAATGTATGGGGCATCAAGAATGCAGACCACTTATGTTTCAATGTTTGGGGCGCCGGCTTTTGCTTCTGGTTCAATGGCACGTCCTTTGAACTAGACGGGGCACATTTTTTTAATGTCTTGAATTTCTCTCATCTTCCTTATTATTAGGTTCAGTATGCCAGCCTCCACGTCTTCATAGTTGAGTATGTCTTGCAGGTCTATTGCCGACAGCTGGACTGAAACTTCATTTTCACCCTCTTTCGACGAAAATAAGTATACAATATCACTGCACATAAATTTAGTTTAGATTAAATTAATAGAGATTCTTATTACATAATTGTGAAAAAAGTCTAGAAAAAATAAAAGAAAAAAAGGGTTCAGAATACATACTCTGGACACTTCTTTTTGGAAATTACGATGTCGATGTATTGCTTCTTCAGCTCTTCATCCGCATCTTTCCAAAGTAAGAGTTCATCGCATTCCCTTAGTATGACACGGTTCTTCTTTAATTCAGCCGTTTTGGCGTCTCCTCCGGATTTCGGAGCGGCATTAATCTTCCGTTTTTATTAGCCTCTCTAACTGTATTCTTTTCCAAGGGAGTAACATCTTCAACGGCTAATGGCGCTGATGGTTTTTTGAACCTCTTTTCCCCCGATCCTCTTCTTCTTTTGGCTTCTTTTGGAGCATCATGTTCAGCAGCTGCTTGAATCTCCTGACGCTACAATGCTACAACCATGGCTTCGAGATCAATAATTTTCGCATCCTTTTCAATGGCTTCAATATTCAACGATTCAACTTTATTTTGAAGCTCCCTTTTCTCCTCAACGAGCCTTTTATTTGTTTCTCTGAGTTGCTCGGTTGTAAGCACTGAAATAAAACAAACAACAATAAAATGTATGATGTAAATCTAACACGGAGAATGACATTCTCCGTGTAATATAATACGGAGAATAGCATTCTCCGTTTGGAATTACACGGAGAATAACCTTCCCAGTATCGAAATGATAGAGAATAGCAATTATTCGTTTCAAATAACACGGAGAATGCCATTCTCCGTGTTATAATACACGGAGAATAGCCATTCTCCTGGAAGATTAAAAATCAGAAATTTGAAATATAAAAGATTTTACCTTGTGCATGTAGCTCTGTAATATTGTCGTTGAGCTGTGCATTATCTGTAATAAGAACTGTCACGCTCCAGAACCAGAATACCGGAGAGTGGGGGAATGACTCAGCCAGCTACGTAGTACGGGTAGATGAATGCCGTATAATACGATCAATGTTGTCTAAAAGACAAGGGGGTGCATACTATATGAAAGTCTCACTATGGTCACTCGACATCTATTGTCTCAATCATTCAAACAAGAAGCAATAATAAAGAACATGTAAGATAAAGCAGTAAGGCGTCCCAAACGCTCAGTCAAAATGTTCTTGAGATCTGGCTTCACAAAACATAGTCAGATGATATAGCAAGGTATACACAATTGTTATCAGCTGCAGTCTGACTTAGTTACAATTATGTAAAAGTAAGTACAAGATAATCCGACTAACATGTCGGTGCTAAGAGGCAAAAGTAAAGTAAGTAGCAAAACGAGCGGGAAGCAAGAAACCCACTCGTGTCCTCCTGCGATCATCCTTCTAGTATTGACCATCTTGGAGGTAGAAGTAAGTTGAGTCCTCGAAAACTGGCTCCAAATCTGGCCATGCAAAATCAGAGAGGTTAAACCTCTAATAGCAAGTACCACAAAGAAGCACGATATGAGAACAAAAACCAGTGATAAGAGTTAAGAATATAATAATAAGTCTCCGTTTGCTACTGGATTCACACAATATCACGACACTTCAAACCAACTTCCCAACCAAACAAGGACAGAAGTTGACGCGTCATGTCCTGACATTCTGATCATCTTAGTAGTTAATAAAGTAGGTACAATACACAAACAAATCAATTTAATGGCAATACAACTACTACGGCTTGCTAACTGTGAGTTCCAAGTTATCCTGGAAATATGCCATAAGGATTCCTCAGTTCTTACTATGTACAAGCAAGGCTAGTCTATCCAACGATCAATTGCACCAATCATGAATTAGACGAGTCCCAGCGGGACGTCCGTCGTTAATATACAATAAATAATATAAGCAGATACCGCTCCCTGCTCGTGTGGCATATTTGCAGTATCTGTGGGAACCAGCCGGCATGTCGGGGCACTAATTGTCCCGGGATGGCTGTCATGTAAGAACTCGGAAATCTATTCTCTCCATGCAATCGTTATTTTACTTAACTTAATAGTCCCTATGTTGATTGAAATCCCATGCCGTGGATCATGGTCATTCAGGATGAGCACTTTCGTACAAGGTACGATATGCATAACTCTACAACGATGCCGTGCGGTTAGGTTGTAGGTCTTACATAGCGTAATACAACAATCAAACCTAGCCACGGAATAATCATGCCTTGACTGTAAAGTACACATGTCGCTTTTGCAGAAAAATTAGTTGAAGCCTGCACGTGTCCATATGTCAATGCTCGGGATCGACTAGTCGATTGCAATGGTTCATAGTTAATTTGAACGTGTCTTATTCAGTTTCAGTAAGACGACTAGCCAGTCTCTTTAGTTCCAACTAGGAATGCATGATCAATCATTTAGTCAAGGTAACAATCAATGTCAATTCGTGCCAAGGCATGAAAGTCAAACTAGTATTTAGTAGGGTCGAGTCTATAACTCTCAGGGTTAAGTTCCAGTCATACTGGGTATCCATGAATCAATCGAGACACAAGGCACATTCCACATAACAATCTGTATTAATAATATTAACATATCATGATTATATCGGGTTCATGTCAAAAGGCGTAAGGATATAATAGGGGAATGCCATGTACGTAAAAATGAGTACGCTCAATAATTTATGCGTAAGGAAGTTTACGCATGAGAGAAGTTGCGTAAAGAATAATGTTGCGCATGAAACATTGTACGCGCATAAAACATTGTACGCATAAAAAGTAACGTTACGCGTAAAACATGTACGCGTAAAAGGATATCTTTACGCGTAAATGAGTACGCACAAAAAGGGATACGCTCAATAAGGAACAACGTTGCGCACAAAACACGTCTTACGCCGAGCCAAGGAGTACGCGTAAAACAGAGCTATGCGTAAAAAGTGATGTTACGCATGAAACATTATTCGCGTAAAGAGTCAAGTTTACGCATGGATTTGGTATGCGTAAAAAGTAACGTTACGCATGAAACATTGTACGCGTAAAGATAACGCGTAAAACATTGTACGCGTAAAGGGTATAGTTACGCACGAAATATTGCACACGTAAAAGTATCGTTACGCGTGAAAGTATTTTATGCGTAAAGGAATACGCGTAAGAGAATGTCATTACGCGTAAAAGAATACGCCAAGCCGGAATAGACTTGCGTAAAACCAGATTCATGCTAACACGAATGATCGTGGGCGTAGAGCTCAATATTACGCTGACACGTAAAAACGTAGGCGTAAAACTGGATAATATGCGAACACGTATAAACGTGGGCGTAAAGAATTACCAGGACTCTAAATTCATGAGACCTTCAGTCTCAACATGAGCGTAAAGAACCTCAACAACCAGGAATGATCAAACTTAAAAATAAGAGAGTTTGACAGATCAAAACCCCCAAAATCCGAAAATGATAAATTTCTAGATCTACAAAAATGTCAAGTTCTAAACTCTCTTAGAATCACGAGAGAAAGATAATTGATCCATAAAAATAGGTTCTCATGTGGAAGCAAGATGTACTTGCCTATGGGTTGGTAGGTGGGAAGAGTTATGAGGAAGAAGAAGAGTAAATAAAAAAGAAGAAGAATGAACAGAGAGAAAGGGGTTGGAGCTTTAAATGAAGATGTGGGGAGTTGAGTTCGGTTCATGATGAACCATCAAAATTCAGAAACAAACCGAACCAAGCCGAACCCAAGAGCAAAACTAAAGCAGAAAATAAAATACAGGAAAATAATTAGCGTAGAATTAAAAAAATTAAATACAGAACAAATGTATGATAAAATATTAAATAAATATATTCAAGCAGTACACGTATTAAAATACGTATTCTGGGAACGGAGTGTGACATCTCTACCCTCCTTAGAAAAATTTCGTCCTCGGAATTTCAAACCCAAGCATGATAGAAATATCAGGGATAAACTAATCTAAGTACAACAATTTTAGCGAGCAAGAAATCATCTTACAATACCAAGTAGCAAGTAATATATCTATGTTTATCAATCTACGACATCAAGCAATTTCTGCCTATAGGATGATAAGCATGAGGAATCAAGACAATCAAGGTACACGAAAAGAAATATACCTTGTGAGTCAAATAGGTGGGGATACCGTGATCGGATATTATCCTCACGTTCCCACGTTGACTCTCCTAAGGAGTGATGACCCCAAGCAACACGGACAAGGCTAATTGTTCGGTTCTTGAGTATCTTCTCCCTTCGGTCCAAAATGGACACCGGCTGTTCCTCGTAAGACAGGTTTGTCACGCCCCAGAACCAGAATACTGGAGAACGGAGGACAAACACAGCCTGCTACGTACATTGAAGTGAATCCCACCTCGCAATATGGTCACGGCTGTCTAGATGCATGAAGGTTTACTACAAGCCATCAGTTTCTTATGGTCAATATCAAGCCTAGTATCTCAATCTCAAGCAAGCAAGTAAATAGAACTGGATGGTAGATCATCAGACATACAAAGTAAGGCATCCCATACATTACATATTCAGATAATCATGAAGCTAGTCGTACAAAATGTGAGGACTAGCATGTGTTTTAGTCATACATGATCAACCCTAGGATTTGTCAATCATGTTACAGCCCGTAGGCAGATAGTAAGTAAAGTTGCAAATGAGCTAACACTTGCTCGACGGCTAAACGTCTCAAAAGAATATTATTACAATAGAGTGGGAGAGCAAAATAAAACCCACTCGTTGCCAGGATTCCTTCTAGTGGTCACCATCTAGCAGGAAGGCTGGAAGATCCTCGGTAGCTGCTCCAAAATCTGGCCATACAAAACCAGCTGGGTCAGACCCCAGGAAGAGCAAGTGCCATAAAGGAGGCTTCACTTAAGAACTAAAACCCGCACATTAGTACATAAGTTATAGATGAAGTAACAATAGACATCAGTTGAATAAAACGGGATGATAAACGATTAAGAGAGCTAAAGGACTATTTCGATAACCAGGTTACAACCCATAAACCAAACAAGGACCGGGGTTGTAACCCTTCACCTGAACGGAACTTAGTCTCTAACCAATTATCGGTAAAATAAAGCATTCACAATCATGTCCTGAGATAGCCATGTACTGGGTCTAAACAAGACTACACAAATGGGACTTCAATCAATCATTCACGGTCAATCAATGAGTACGGCTTGATACTTTAACTAACTAGGGTTATCACAAGCCTAGTTACTAGCAAGATGCAATGAGAATTCCTATAGCTACAAGCCCTGCAGACTATCCAGGTTATCCAGACGCAAGGTTCATGTTAAGAGTTATCAATACTTGTTAGGTGACTTGAGTGCAACACATGACAGTGTGCTTAGTAATCGTTGCTTGCTTGAAGTGCCCCACATAACAGTGAGCTAAAAATGTGCCCTACTCGTCGGCAGGCTACAAGTCCATCAGGAAGACGCCCAGATAACGGGATTGCTTGTAGCCGAAATACCTCTCTATATGAACTACTTGATCAATCTAGTCATTAACCTAGTCAGATTCAGTATGGATCCCTGACCGTGGTAATTAGGGACACATGTCCTAGACATGATGCAAAACTCGACTGGTAGCTTATACAAGCACATTCAATACAATCACCCACGGTGTCATGTCCAGTTAGCTGTCGTAACAGCGTTCATGAGTTATCTGTCAAGATTACATGTCAGGGGTGCACCACAACGGGTCACCAGCATGTTACGTTACTTGTCATGTTCGTGTCTGGAGTACGCCACGACGGGCCACTGTCATCTTGCGTTACTTGTACTTGTTACTTGTTAGGAGCGCGCCACGACGGGCCGCCATCATGGTTCATTACATATCAATCATCATTTCATATTCATATATCATGGTTATGATCATATCATCATGTAAGCAGAAAGACATATCCTGAGTGCACCCTAACGGGCCACCGAGGTAAAAATGCCAAATCATTGTGTGCCCCAAGGCTATGCGCCCACAGGGTTTCATGCGCCCACATGAAGGCCACATACATGACAAATCATGTCAAAGCTTGCACGAGTCGTGCCGTGTCGAATTCATGTCAAAAATGCGTATGGATATAAACAAGGGATGCCATGCGCCTAATGAGGGGGATTAAAATAGGACAATTAGGGTACCATGGCTAGGTTGCGCCAGGCAAAAATGCGTCAGGCCACTGGCCAGACTGCGCTAGGGGCACAGGCCAGGTTGCGTCCAACTGGTTCTGGCGCTAAGAAGCGCGCAGGTTGGCCAGTTGCGTCGGGCTAGGGATTGCGCCGGGGTAAGATACGCCGGGAGCAAGATGCGCTGGAGGAAAGATGCACCAGGGCAAGATACGCCGGGGCAAGATGAGCCCAACTGGTTCTGGCGCTTAAGAAGCGCGCAGGTGGGCCAGTTGCGCCAGTTGTGCCCAACTGGTTCTGGCGCTAAGAAGCGCACAGGTTGGCCAGTTGTACGGGCACTATAAAGTGCGCAGGACGACGAGATGCGTCGGGCACTAAACAGTGTGCCGAACGACGAGATACGCCGGTTGCTACAGGGCCTTCTTCTCCACCAATGCTGAGAGCCATGGCCAAGAAGAACCCAAGAACTTCCAAGGTCCATAGAACTCTTATTTTTAAGCCAAAATAGGACTTCCATAGGTCAAAGTGGGGTAGAACAAAATTCTCTATAACATGGAACCATCAAAACTTGAAAATAAGGAAGTTTGATAGATCAAAACCACCAAAATCCAAAAATGACTAATTTCTAGATCTATAAAAATCAAAGCTTCAAAATGGAAAATGACAAGTTCTAATGTGTCTTAGAAATATGAGAAGAAGCTAATAGAACAATAAAAATGGGTTCTCTTGTGGAAGCAAGTTGTACTTGCCTATAGAGGGGGAGGGGTTTTAATGGAGAAGGAAGAGGAGTTATGGAGAATAGTAAGGTGAGAGAAAAAGTGGGTGGGTTTATAAAAGGGGATGGTGGTAGGTAGGGGATTTTCTCCATGATGAACCAACCAAAATAAACCAAGCCTACTCCAAAATGAACCACGTTAAACCATTACATGCTATGATGAACCTAAATAAGATTAAACCAAAATTAGTTAGCCAGGCAGGAAAATAAAAATGCATGCCAGGATTCCGTATACGCATACTGAAAATACGTAGAACGGAAAATGGGGGTGACAATGTTGGAACCAACAACTAGTTCAGAATGATCGAGGATATGGCTTGGGTCCGATACATACCTACGCAACTGAGATACATGAAACACATCATGCACTTCTCGTAACGAAGGCGGAAGGGATAAATGATAAGCAACATCGCCTACCCTATCAAGGATAGAAAATGGGCCTACGTATCACGGACTAAACTTCCCGCGAACACCAAATCTAATGACCCCACGAGTAGGTGAGATCCGCAAGAACACGTGGTCTCCAACAGAAAATTCTAGCGGCCTACGCTGCTGGTCTGTCCAATGACGATGTCGATCTTGCGCAACTCGAAGTCGCTCTCTAATTCCCTTAACCACTTCAACCGTCTGAACAATCATCTCTGGGCCTAACATCTTTCTCTCCCCGATATTATCCCATGCAAGTGGCAACCTGCACTTCTTGCCGTATAGTACTTCGAATGGCGCCATCTGGATACTGGCTTGATAACTGTTGTTGTATGAGAATTCAACTAAGTGCAGGTGACTCTTCCAAGATCTTCCAAAATCTAAGGTACAAGATCGTAACATATCTTCTAAAGTCTGAATTATTCTTTCTGATTGCCCGTCCGTCTGTGGATGGTAAGTCGTACTAAATCTTAACTTGGTATCCAGACTATGATGTAAACTCTTTCAGAAATATGATGTAAAACGGATATCTCTATATGATACAATACTAACAGGGACCCCATGCTGCCTGACTATCTGCTGCATATACAATTCTGCCAACCTTTCTGTAGATTTCCTTACTCTAAAAGAAAAAAAATATGCCACCTTCGTAAGCCGATCCACTATTACCCAAATAGCATCCTTATCACTTGGTGATCTCGGTAAACCGATCACAAAGTCCATTGTGATATGCTCCCATTTTTATTTCGGGATAGAAAGCGGTTGTAATAATCCAGCTGGCCTTTGTTGTTCTGCCTTTACTTGCTGACATATTAAGCAACGAAAAACGAATCTAGCTATCTCTCTCTTCATTTCGTTCCACCAGAAGTGTTACTTGATATCTTTGTACATTTTGGTCTCTCCAGGATGTATAGAATACTGAGAACTGTAGGCTTCTGTCATAACCTCCTGTCGGATATCTCCACTAGGAACACATAGACGTGATCCAAATCTAAGTGTACCATCTTCGTGAATTTTCATATCCTTCCTGAGTTCCGACTCATATTCTGTCCTAAGCTTCTGAATCCTCGGGTCCTGTGCCTGAACTGTCTTGATCCTGTCTACCAAGTCGGATTGAACTCGATCGTAGACTTGTCAGAATTCTTACAACACTAGGAAGTATAACGTCGATGCCCATCTCCTGAAGGTCTTCTAAGATATGTTTTTGTGATGTCAACATAAATGTGCTGCCTCTCCTGCTAAGAGCATCTGCTAACACGTTAGCCTTGCCTGGATGATACTGAAGCTCCACGTCGTAATCTTTGATCAATTTTAACCATCTTCTCGGTCTCATGTTCAATTCCTTCTGAGTAAAGATATACTTCAGACTCTTGTGGTCTGTGTACATGTCCACTCGATCACCATACAAGTAATGCCTCCATAGCTTCAAAGCAAATACTACTGCCGCTAACTCCAAGTCATGAGTTGGATAATTCCTCTCGTGGTCCGAAAGTTGCCTAGATGCATACGCTATCACCTTTTCATGTTGCATGAGGACGCACCCAAGTCCTTTCCCTGACGTACCATAATATACAGTGAAACCTCCGAGTCCAACCGGTAATGTAAGAATAGGTGCTGTGATCAACTTTTGCTTCAAATTCTCAAATGATGCCTGACACTCTGCCGACCAGACAAATGGCACATCCTTTCGTGTCAAGCGGGTCATGGGTGCTGAGAGTCTTGCAAAGTCTGATACAAACCTTCTGTAATATCCTGTCAATCCTAAGAAACTATGTACATCTGCTACGGTCTTGGGTGTTGGCCAACTCTCTACTGCTTCTACCTTCTTAGGTCCACCGCTACTCCAGCCCCTGATATGATGTTCCCCAAGAATGAAATATGATCCGTCCAAAACTCACACTTGCTGAGCTTGGCATACAACTGGTTCTCTCTCAGAACCTATAACACTTTCTTGAGGTGACCTTCATGCTCTTCTTCACTAGCTGATTATACGAGAATGTCATCGAGGAACACAACGACAAAAGTGATCTAAGTACGGCATAAAGATGCGGTTCATCAAATCCATAAATATTACTTGAGCATTGGTCAAACCAAATGGCATTACTAAGAATTCGTAATGCCCATACTTCGACCTGAATGCTGTCTTAGGAATATCCTCTTTTCAAACTCTCACTTGATGATATCCTGATCAAAGATCTATTTTGGAGAAAATCCTAGCTCTGCTCAACTGATCAAACAAGTCGTCGATCCTTGGTAATGGGTACTTGTTCTTTGCTGTTGCTGTGTTGAGCTTTCTGTAGTCAATGCACAATCTTGATGACCCATCCTTCTTCCCTACAAGTACCACTGGTCCTGTCCATGGTGATTCGCTAACCCGAATGAACTTCTTCGCCTTCAGTTCCTCTATGTGTTGATATACCTTGGCTTGCTCTGAATCTGCCATTCTGTAAACTCGATCTGATATCGGTTTAGTTCCAGGTGCTAATTCTATACTGAACTCAATATCCCTAACCGGTGGTAGACCTGGAAGTTCTTCGGGAAATACATCTAGAAACTCTTTCACTATCTTCGGAACCTGAACTTCTTCCATTGCCGTCACTACTCCTTCTTCTTGTTGAGTTGCCACTGATCTGACTAAGGTGAACCGCTTCATGCCTGGAATATTAAAAGATACACTCCCTCTACGACAATCTATTGTCGCATGACTATCTTTCAGCCAGTCTATGCCTAAGATAACGTCGAAATTTCCAACAGAAAATTATATTAATCTGGCGGGTAAGGAACGCCCGTAAACTACAACTCTACACGTTAGAATAACTCTACTAACTCCTACGAGCCCATTACCAGTGAGTATATTCAACCTCCCTGGCAATGCCTCGAATTCTTTCCTAGTCGTGTCACAAATTATACAGATATAAATGAGTGTGATGCTTCCGAATCAAACAATGCTACTGCGGGATATGAGGCGACGAGAATGTTACCTGCCACAATATCTTCCGATGCCAATGCCTCTTCCAAGGATAGATTGAATGTCTGCCGTCGGCCTCCTTGTTGGTTCCCATGTTGCGGTCTAGTCTGGTGTTGCTGCTGGCCCCTGCCTTGATCATGCTGGGGTGGTCTTTGTTGTTGCTGCTGCATCGGCGGTCCCTGCTGCCGAAACATCTGAGCCTGTGGCATCATCGGGCGTTGTGCCAACGGTCTCACTGCTGTCGCTGGTCCTCGATACTGGCCTGCACTGGTGCTGGCAGAGCCGGATACTGTTACACTGGTCCTCCTGACCTCAAATTCATGGGACAGGTGGAAACCCGATGATCTGGACTTCCATATACCAAATACTATCCATTCAATGCCCGATACACGCCTCTAGTGTGCCATGCCTTCCTATAATAGGTGCAGCCCACTGGGGGTTGCTGGTTCTTCCTCTGTTGCTGCTGCCTGACTGGCGGTGCTGGCCCTCGCATCGCCACATCGTGGATACGAATGCCAGGGGATGGTACTGTTATTCGGGACGCTGCTCTCCATCCTCCTTCAATCTGATTGTGAGATCTCTTCTAACCTCCAGTCCTTGTCGTGATCCTCTGGATTGTGATCTTATGCCTCCGGGTTACCGTCAATACCTCATCAAAGGTCTGGTAGTTGTGCCCCTCTATCAATTACAAGAGTTCAAGATGGAACCCTTGCTGAAATCTTATAGCCCTCTGGCTCTCCGTTGCTACCATCTCCGGGACAAACCTACTCAATCTGCAGAACTCTGCTGCATAAGCATCTACTGTCTTGTCGGCCTGCTTGAGGTTGATAAATTTTTGTTGTAGCTCAAACTGTGCTACAACTCCATAGTACTTCGCCTTGAACCTCGCAGTAAAATCATCCCAAGCTATAGGACGTCTGATGCCCACTTCTTCTGATTCCCATAATCATATGCGAGGTTCTGAAGTAACAACTTCACTTGATCCACACGTTCCTCCGTCGGTACCTTAGCTGCTATCAGAATAGCCTCAATATCTTTAAGCCATACATCTGCTGAAATGGCATCTTCCGTGCCTTCGAAACGACGGGGGTTGTACTTGTAAAATCTGGTCAATGCCCCTAAATCTGTCCTCATCCCTCTTTCCAAAGCCGTTTGTAATCCTTGGTTGAGCAACACATTCTGCTCTTGCAGCTGAGCGTGCATGCGTTGCTGGGCCAACATCTGATTTTGCTGCGTAGCCATCATCCCTCTCATGATCTCCAGAAGGGCTGGTGTGTCTACTTCTACGGGGGTAGGTGGAACTGTTAGTGGTGTTAGAACCTCCGGATACTGCGATCCAGCTGCTGGTTCTACTATCACCTCTTCTTGGATGGTCTCTTGGAGTAGCACCGGCCCTTGTTGCTGACCAACATAGTCAGGTTGTCCGTGTTGCCCTTGTTGTTGATGTCCAGCTCTGAAGGATGCGGACGAGGTGCCCCTAAGAAAAAGGACAAGAGAACAATCAAACGATCGGACAGGAAAGATCAATGAAGTCAAAGGATACCGGAATGTCAAGCTCGAGTCGAGAATAACGAGTCATGAGATCAAAGGGAAACATGTGTGATTGAGACATCCTATAAATTAAAACACCCCACAAGTCTAAAATCAGACCTGCATGGGCCACCACTAAAACCTTGTCACGCCCCAGAAACATAATACCGGAGAGCGGGGGAATGACTCAGCCAACTACGTATTACGGGTAGATGATTACCGTATAATACGATCAATACTGTCTAAAAGACAAGGGGGTGCATACTACATGAAAGTCTCGCTATGGTCACTCGATATCTATTGTCTCAATCATTCAAACAAGAAGCAATAATAAAGAACATGTAAGATAAAGCAGTAAGGCGTCCCAAACGCTCAGTCAAAATGTTCTTGAGATCTGGCTTCACAAAATATAGCCAGATGATATAGCAAGGTATACATAATTGTTATCAGCTGCAGTCTGACTTAGTTACAATTATGTAAAAGTATGTACAAGACAATCCGACTAATATGTCGGTGCCAAGAGACAAAAGTAAAGTAAGTAGCAAAACGAGCAGGAAGCAAGAAACCCACTCGTGTCCTCCTGCGATCATCCCTCTAGTATTGACCATCTTGGAGGTAGAAGTAAGCTGAGTCCTCGAAAACTGGCTCCAAATCTGGCCATGCAAAACCAGAGAGGTTAGACCTCTAATAGCAAGTACCACAAGGAAGCACGATATGAGAACTAAAACCAGTAATAAGAGTTAAGAATATAATAATAAGTCTTCGCTTGCTACTGGGATTCACATAACATCATGACACTTCAAACCAACTTCCCAACCAAACAAGGACAGAAGTTGACGCGTCATGTCCTGACATTCTGATCATCTCAGTAGTTAATAGAGTAGGTACAATACGCAAACAAATCAATTTACTGGCAATACAACTACTACGGCTTGCTAACTGTGAGTTCCAAGTTATCCTAAAAATATGCCATAAGGATTCCTCAGTTCTTACTATGTACAAGTAAGCCTACTATATCCAACGATCAATTACGCCAGTCATGAATTAGACAAGTCCCAGCGGGACGCCCGTCGTCAATATACAATAAATAATATAAGCAGATACCGCTCCCTGCCCGTGTGGCAGATTTGCAGTATCTGTGGGAACCAGCCGGCATGTCGGGGAACTAATTGTCCCAGGATAGCTGTCGTGTAAGAACTCGGGAATCTATTCTCTCTATGCAATCGTTATTTTACTTAACTTAATAGTCCCTATGTTGATTGAAATCCCATGCCGTGGATCATGGTCATTCAGGATGAGCACTTTCGTACAGGGTACGATATGCATAACTCTACAATAATGCCCGTACGGTTAGGTTATAGGTCTTACATAGTGTAATGCAACAATCAAACCTAGCCACAGAATAATCATGCCTTGACTGTAAAGTACACATGCCGCTTTTGTAGAAAAATCAGTTGAAGCCTGCACGTGTCCATATGTCAATGCTCGGGATCAGCTAGTCGATTGCAATGGTTCATAGTTAATATGAACGTGTCTCATTTAGTTTCAGTAAGACGACTAGTCAGTCTCTTTAGTTCCAACTAGGAATGCATGATCAATCATTTAGTCAAGGTAACAATCAATGTCAATTCGTGCCAAGGCATGAAAGTCAAACTAGTATTTAGTAGGGTCGAGTCTATAACTCTCAGGGTTAAGTTCCAATTATACTGGGTATCCATAAATCAATCGAGACACAAGGCACATTCCACATAACAATCTGTATTAATAATATTAACATATCATGATTATATCGGGTTCATGTCAAAAGGCGTAAGGATATAATAGGGGAATGCCATGTACGTAAAAAGGAGTACGCTCAATAATTTACGCATAAGGAAGTTTACGCATGAGAGAAGTTGCGTAAAGAATAATGTTACGCATGAAATATTGTACGCGCATAAAATATTGTACGCGTAAAAAGTAACATTACGCGTAAAACATGTACGCGTAAAAGGATATCTTTACGCGTAAATAAGTACGCGTAAAAAGGGATACGCTCAATAAGGAACAACGTTGCGCGTAAAACCCGTCTTACGCCGAGCCAAGGAGTACGCATAAAACAGAGCTATGCATAAAAAGTGATATTACGTGTGAAACATTATTCGCGTAAAGAGTCAAGTTTACGCATGGATCTGGTATACGTAAAAAGTAACGTTACGCGTGAAACATTGTGTCACGATCCGCTACCCAAATTATTGGGTCGGGCCGAGTCATGTCCAGCCTACGCTTGAGATAAAGCGTAGTAAGCTGTTCTAAAGATAACAAGATAAGACTAAAATATGCTAACAGTTCTATATGTAATGAAGAGTCATAAATGTCCCAAACACAAAAGTCGTCTCGTATATCAATAAGATCCAAGTACAAGTCTAAAATGTAAAGCTGGATACAGGTCCAGTCACAAAATACACAGTCTAATACATGACTACTCTCAAAAGTCCAAAGTAAATAGACAACTAGACGAGTTTTCCTGCAGGTACATCCTCGTAAGATAAAGCCTGGTCCTCGACAGTAACTCCATAATATGAATCACAAAGCAACTCCTCCTCAGTAAGTATACCTACAACGTTATCATGTCAGGACGTAAGCAAGTACTGATTCTAGCAAACTAAATATACGAAACATGAAATGAACAGGAATATAATAAACTGGAAACATGGCATATTATGGTTTAATTGGTTCTTTTTAGAAATAGCAACATATATTTGTTTTAAAAGTTTAAAACCGTAGCATGTACGTGATCGGTCAATAGGTGAATAGGATGTACAGTAGTACATATCAAGTTTTTCTGGCATACACATACGTGCACGAACGGCATCGGTGTATATCTATACACAAACGCGGGATCAGAACCTACGGCAAAGTTACATATAGAATGTTACCGTAAGTGGTAAATACATACGGAGAAGGGGGTCATGATCACGTACACTACTATCAGTTTTCCCTTAACCCGTTGTTAAACATGTGAGAGATATAAAAACTATCCTAAGCATGGTAGGGATATGAAAGTAATACAACATGTGAAGATTTAACTTGCTACCCCAAGGATCAGCATTTAACATGGTTGGAAATTATAGTTCATTGATGTAACAGTATGTAAAGTTTATAGAAGTACTTACCTTTAGCAAAGCAAAGCAGTGATAGAAATGCTATAGAAGTCTGGTGACTCGTCACTGTAGAAATAACACATAAACTTAGTTTTTATACTAAGTTAAACACTAAGACGCTAGTTGTGTGATACGACTTTCTGACTGGACACCTAGCCAAATGAAGACTTTAGCATAGAAGACCAATGTGGGGTGACACAATATCCAAACTAACTTTCTAGGGTCTTTACACTAGTATGGGCTGAGGTTCAATACGACTATAACTCAAAACAACACAAAATACTGCAAGTCGTAATTATTCAATAAATAAATCAAACTATACATTTTGTTTTAACAATTTTTGAGATAGACAAAAAGTCCAATTTTATATAAAATAAAGAACCCAAATGATCCTTGTTAATTATATAAATTTATACTAATTTTTATGGAATTTATAAACCCTCATAGATATTTATTAAAAATCAGCAAACATATATATCCTGAAAATGAGTTATGTTTTCCTATTTTTATAAAATACCAAAATTACTTATTAAATGCTGGAAAAATTATAATAAATTAGATAAATTAATATAGTATTTAAATACAATTTTTTCTAGATTTTTAAAGTACTTAAAATATATATAAAAATTCAAAAACAGCAAGTAACAATTTCTGGAAAATAATTAATTATTTATTTACTATTTTGTCCATGTATCCGAAATTGAACCGAAGTCCAGATACAGGGCCCAGAGCCATGAATCAAGTCCAATATGACTTGTACAGACTCTGAATGTATTAGACACAATTGGACCCAAAACCTATGCTAGGTTTGGACATCAATTGGCCATGATTAATAAAATACAAGAATTTAAATATAAATAATATATTTTGAAGTGGTAAAATATACAAGTCACAAAGTTATATAATAAAATAACTTGTAAAATTTTACATAATAATATTTGGCACTAAAATTTGTATTTAAAAATATATACATAATTATACAACAAACACAATTATATATATATATATATATATATATATATATATATATATATATGCCGGGCGCTTGTAGCTCAAGTGGCTAAGCGCACCGGCACTCGGGGCATCGGACGGAGTTCGAGCCCCCACGGGGGCGGCTTGGTGGTTCGCCCACGGCCCCCGGGCCAAGCGGTGGCTGGGTGTCTTTGACACGGCCGCTTGGTTTTTTTTTAAAAAAAAAAATATATATATATATATATATATATATATATATATATATATATATATATATATATATATATATATATATATATATATATATAACAGTATAAAAAATATATATATATATATATATATAACAGTATATATAATAATATATATATATATACAAATACATATACATATATATACATATATATATATATATATATATATATATATATATATATATATATATATATATATATATATATATATATATATATATATATATATAAATACATATATACATGTATATAATAATAAAACTAAAACAAACAAATCAAATCAAAATAAAACAGGAAAGGGGGCTCGAACTCGGCCAGGACGGGGGGGGTTTAGCGCGCTCGGGCTGGCCAGGGGGTCAGTCCGAGTCATTTGTTAGGAAAAGGGTTTGGGTTTGGTCTGGAGGGGTATTTATAGGGAGGAGGAGGTTGGTTTTAGAGGGCTAGGTCGGCCGGGAAAGGCGGGAAAAGGTCGTGGTCGTCGGTCGTCGGGGACAGCTGGTCGGAAGAACATGGGGGAAGAGAGAAAGTCGCGTGGAGGGGGGGTAGGGTAGGTTTGCAGCAAGGCCCCCGAAATTTGGGGGCTTTGCAAAATAACCCCAAAGCTATCGGTTTGCAAATATAATTTGCAAACTAAAATTACAACAATTCAGTAAATTACAAATTAGTATTAAATCAATTTAATAATTTACAGAACTTAATTAAAACATTTCAAATAATTGCAAAACTCAATTAAAATATTTTGTAAAATTGCAAACTTACATTTTTAGTAATTAAAACTCATTTAAAATTATTTCAAAATTCTAGAAAAATTTCCAATAATTATAATAAATCATTTTAAAGCTAAATAGGTCATTAATATCTAATTAACACTAATTAAACCAAATTTGAAAAATAGGGGCTGACATATTGTACGCGTAAAACATTGTACGCGTAAAGGGTATAGTTACGCACGAAACATTGCACGCGTAAAAGTATCGTTACGCGTAAAAGTATTTTATGCGTAAAGGAATACGCGTAAGAGAATGTCATTACGCGTAAAAGAATACGCCAATCCAGAATAGACTTGCGTAAAACCAGATTCACGCTGACACGAATGATCGTGGGCGTAGAGCTCAATATTATGCTGACACGTAAAAACGTGGGCGTAAAGCTGGATAATACGCGGGCACGTATAAACGTGGGCGTAAAAAATTACCAGGACTCTAAATTCATGAGACCTTCAGTCTCAACATGAGCGTAAAGAACCTCAACAACCAGGAATGATCAAACTTGAAAATAAAGGAGTTTGACAGATCAAAATCCCCAAAATCCGAAAATGATAAATTTCTAGATCTACAAAAATAAAACTTTCAAATGCAAAAATTTCAAGTTCTAAACTCTCTTAGAATCACGAGAGAAAGATAATTGATCCATAAAAATGGGTTCTCATGTGGAAGCAAGATGTACTTGCCTATGGGTTGGTAGGTGGGGAGAGTTATGAGGAAGAAGAATAGTAAATGAGAAAGAAGAAGAATGAAAAGAGAGAAAGGGGTTGGAGCTTTAAATGAAGATGTGGGGAGTTGGGTTCGGTTCACGATGAACCATCAAAATTCAGAAACAAACCGAACCAAGTCGAACCCAAGAGCAAAACTAAAGCAGAAAATAAAATACAGGAAAATAATTAGCGTAGAATTAAAAGAATTAAATACAGAATAAATGTATGATAAAATATTAAATAAATACATTCAAGCAATATACGTATTAAAATATGTATTCTGGGAACGGGGAGTGACAAGAACAGAATTCTACTTTCTCAAATCCTCCAGTTCATGCACAGAGCCCTCCATCACAACGTTGACTGCACGTTGTTGCGCTTCTTCTGCCTCGAGCTTTTTTAGCTTTTCTTTGAGTATGGCATTCTCAAGGTTGGCTGTACGTAACTGCGCTCCTTGTGCCTCCATCTCTTTTAACTTTTCTTTGAGTTCTTCATTCTGCACAAAAATATCAGAATGATGTCTTCTTAAATCTTCTAATTTCTTTGTTGAGTCGTCCATCATAGCGCCCATTTCATGATGCTGTGGTATCCGTTGTTCATCAAAATTATCCCCACCTGCTTTTTGGTGTTCTTTCTTTCCCTCTTTTTTAACTTCTTCTATAGGTGGCTCATCTTCTTTGTGCCCTTCTTCTTCCCCAACAGGTATAACCAGATCTTCCAATATCATCTTCGATCTCAATTTGTTGTGATATTCGGCCTTGAGGTAGTTTGAGATTTCGTACCCATTCCATGTGAAAAATCTTGGGTAATCAGGAATTGGGGCGAACTTCCTTTCCATAAATTTACTATGTTCTGCAAACCAATAGAGGAAGTATATTGTGCAACCTTCCAATTTATGGAAAGCCATTGAGTAATCCCCCCGTTCAGTTTTGCTTCTACTCCTCTTTATGCTATCCATTACATATGTCAGGATTAACCTTGGCCAACATATATTGTTGATGACGTCTACATTGTCTACCAAGGCCAAGAATCTGTACGATAAATTTGAACCGCCAGACTTTGTGAAGAATACTGTTTGGCACAAGTGGATAATTATTAGCTTGGCCAAATCATCTGGATTAACAGCGTCATCTCCGCCACGAAGTCGTGGTAACAATTCAAAGAACTCGTCCCTCAATTCCTTATTCGTGACTTCTGAGTGTTTGCCCTTAGTATTAGCTAGCAATCTTGTGAGGTGATCTCTACACAGGCTCAATGATGCTGGTGGTGTGGGCTGCTGTTATTTTTTCTTTATCAATTTCTGTAAAAAAATATCATTATCGCTTTCTTTATTCAGCGGTAGACCGAAGATGACTGTCATATCGTCGACGCTTGGCACGATTTTAACAGTGGTGCTCAATTCAAAGCATCCGACGCCATCTTCTTCTTCTGTGTAACTTGCAATTAAATTCTCAAGCCCTTCCGTTACCTTGGCCAATTCGGAGACGTGGACTCTGTTTTGGTAGAAAATCTCGACAAAATTCCAGAAACCGGTATTGTCACGCCTCGACCCAAAATCACCCAAATCATCGTCCTCGCTGGGGCGTGATACCGTACGAGCCTGGATTTGCGCTCGTGCAAGGCAAGATGACAAGTTCTCAAATAGTTATCTTTGAGTTGAACGTTAACAACGAAAGGCAAAATAGAGTATACGAAAATGATTCACTTTATTGATATTCGAAATCAGATTACAAAGGCTTTCGATAGCCCAACAGAATTTGCCAGATTGGCTACAACACTCAGGTTCTCTCTTGCCCATAAAGGATTTCACCGTTCCATACATCATGCCTTCTATATCTCGGCCGCATCAATCCTGTCGTGAGTCCGAGCGTCAATGCGATCTCACGCTTCAATACGCTTCGGCATTCCAAGCCTCAGCACGTTTAAGCGAAGCTCCATCGCGAGCAGACCAATCCCTGAACCTGCTAGTAAACTAGTGGGGGATTAGTACTTTCGTCCTCGCTGTACTGATCAAAAACCCACTTAACAAACCGACATTTAGTATTGTATTGATTCATGCAAATATACAATTTAGTTCTCTTTCTATGTTCTCCTTAGGATGAGTTCATGGCATATTCGAAGACTGTAAAGCATGGCAAGCATGTTATTCAATTCGCATAAGTAAACAGGCAAGCAATCTCGTGTTTGATTCGTGGCACAACTTAGCAATATCGATGCACTCGCCCTTGCACCGATGCAAGGTGAATACGCCTATCCGTTTTTCCCTGTCATGTTATAAGTGCCCTTTATTCGGATCCATCCATGCAGGATACGTATACCTTGCACTTCCAAACCCATTGCCCTTAATTATACGAAGGTCACTAGCTTTTCGGGCTAGAATGGACTTATATTTATCGAAATCGAAACATAAGACGATGTTAACTTTGTGCGGTTGCTAACCAACATCAGAGGCCATCGAAATAATCGCAGCAAGTGGCTTATCACATTCACCAGACGGTCGCTACCCATCTAAATAAAGTGCACCAACAATACCGAAAACGAATCCCTCCTAGGCCGAACGGTCCCAGCGCCCTGGCGCGTCGCGTTCGAGGAAATACCCATGTACGGGCTTTTATATCTTTAAGTCCATTTGACCATGTAACGAATCTTATCTTTCGTACAACCAAGCAAGTTCGCTTATCTCTATTTCAATTGGCACAACGCCCGAATGTCCTCAACGAACGCCCGAAGGCCGCGAACATTTCGAAGGCACCAAGCCGCCTTATCATCTCATATTTCTTCCGTTAACTTTCTATGTTCTTACGTCTCATACTTCGTTTCAATATTTCAATGGCATCATGCCTCAACTCAATGCTCGTCAACCGAATGACCCGAAGGTCCTGAACACCTTTCGAGACATTATGTCATATCCGACAGTTCTGTCACATTCATGCCACAACTGTATTCTTTCGCAACGAAGCCACCTTTTATTATCTCGTGCACGTAGGCACGTTTCGACATATTTATCATCTATCCTTCGTGTCGTATACTTGCTGCACGCGTCGAAGCCGTATTTCTATGCTTTAGTGTTCAATGTCCGTGGCTTGCGCGCTAGGGCGCTCGCCTATTGTCTTTCAATGTTCTAGCCGTTCTAACTTGTGCGCGAAGGCACGGTATGGTTCATGCACTAAGGCACTCGTCGAGTACAGTTATCCTATGTTCTTGCAGCATTGCACACCGAGGCGCTCGCCTTTGTGATATCCAATGTTCCATAGTGACTCGTACGTTTGCCGTACGATTCATTTCAATTGTTCTATCTAGTGCTCGATACGCACTACGTTTATCTCTCTATCGAGCCATGCCCGTGACGTTGATAGGTTAACTCAGCATTCAATGATATGTATTTTACTTAAGCATGACGGAATAGGAAAGAGAGTTAATGTCCCCCCACCTTGAGTCGATACGTCTTGTCATTTTGCCGAGCCGTTGCGGCTCGATTTCATAACTTCGTTGCACGGGCAACTCTCCTGACTTAGCCATTCGAGCACTTCGTGCTTATTGAATTATACATCCGATTTGGGCTTACCGTGCCAACGTCTCAGTCCGTCGCAAGGCGACGATTTGCTTTCGCGGACCCCTTACTGAATAAGGCAAAAGATCGACCTCTAACAATTCAGCGTAAACGTATAGCCTGCACATGAAACCAACTAAAATCAATACTTGCATCAATTCGGACTTGCGCCTTGGTCGATTCAATTTCTTAGAATCTTCGAGCCTTCTCAACGCACTTATCCTTTGAGGCAACGCGGCGCTTCGCATCGATTCGCTCAATGCATTCTTTTGGGACAAGACAACTCTTCGCATCGACTTAGTTCGATGTATTCCTCGGGACAACTCAACACTTTGTATCGATTCGCATTGATACGTAATCGGGTCAACGCAACTCTTCGAGTCAACGACTCAGCATAATGCACCGTACGGAGCGGGACATTACAGGTATTCTTCAAGAAATCAATAACTGGCTCAGGTAAATGGCCAACATCTTGATTGGCCTCCTCCATAAGATTTAGCATTGGCTTGAAGGTAGAACAAAAAAGTCTTGAATCCTTATTCCTGACAGATTTTTTTTCTACAAAACAAAAAAAACAAAAAATTAGGTCGGAGAATGGCAATTCTTATAGGTTTTAACACTGTGAATGACATTCTCCGTGTAAACTAACACGAAGAATGTCATTCTCCGTTTCAAACTAAATGGAGAATAACATTCTCAATCGTTTTAATACTGGGAATGACATTCTCCGTGTAAGACAACACGGAGAATACCATTCTCCGTTTCAAATGACACGGAGAATGTCATTCTTCGTTTAAAATAAAACGGAGAATGAACATTCTAATGTGTTTTAACACTGGGAATGTTATTCTTCGTTTCAAGTTAGACGGAGAATGGCCGTTCCAAATTAAACGGCGAATAGAATCCTCAATCGTTTTAACACTGGGAATGCTATTCTCCGTGTAATTGGAAACGGAGAATGCTATTCTCCGTTTGTAAAAACACGAAGAATAACATTCTCTTTCGTTTTAACTCTTGTAATGCCATACTACGTATAATTTAACACGGAGAATAGAATTCTCCGTTTCAAATTAAACGGAGAATAACATTCTCTGTTTAAATTAACACGGAGAATAGCATTCTTATGTGTTTTAACATTGAGAATGTCATTCTCTGTTAAAGTAAACGGAGAATGATATTATTGATTTAATTTAGACGGAGAATGGCATTCCAAGTGTAATTTGACAGGGAGAATGAACATTCAAATGCATTTTATGACGGAGAATGTCATTCTCCGTGTAATATATACAGAATTTGCGAACATAAACTCAAAGTTATACCTTCTGTTTGCACTTCTTCTTGCACTTCTTTTTGTTTAGCAACTTTTCCCTTTTTTTCTGTGCAACTTTCTTATAATAGGGTTTCGGTTGTTCTCCGTCTTTCCCTTTTGGATTTTCTGTAACTGGTACATCTTCTCTAATTGGTGATGCTGCCGGTGATGATTCTGCCGCTGATGTCGACATGGTGTGAAGATTGCGAATGGGGAGGAAGGTTTAAAGATTTTGGAGGAGAATGACCTAGGTTTGAGTACAGAGTGGAGTATGGAAGAAGAGGAATAATCGAAACAATTTTTTTTTTGTAATAAAAGGGTTCGGGGGTGTTTTGAATTAATTAGAAGGACAAAAATATCATTCGATGGAAGGACAAAAAGAATCAAAACCGTTTGGACTCCTTTCTACTTAATTATATTAATTAGAAGGGCAAAAATGATTCTGCTTAATCAAAACCGTTTGGCAAAAATGTCATTACAACTCAACAAAACAAATGAACATAATACATTAGATATAAAAGAAAAAGAAAAAAAAATCATCGTCTTCCATATTCAATCATTTCAGATTGGACTCCTTTCTGCTTAATTATATTATATAAGCAACTTTTTTAGTACTTCATTGTGCTCTGAAGTTGTAATTCATTCTGCAGCTTTGCGTCTTTCCATTCTCGCATCAAACTGCATATAACAAACATAACATCAAAAATATTGCTCTAAAAAGTGTAAGTTTTTGACGACATATTTTCAGACTTACATTGAGAGAACGTTAGTCTAGACTACATCGGTCTTTCATGAATGCATTTACAAAAATCCTACAATCAACAAAATTGCCTTGGCGGGGAACATAAAAACGACGTTTTATTGCAAAAGTAGAAAAGCTGAACCTAGCATCTCTCAACTTCAAAATTTCTTCTTCGAGAAAGAGATCCAAATTTGAAAGCTACAATTACCAGAATACAATATGTATTAGTATACCGCGTATCTTGTACCCAATTCATAAAAATTGATGAATATGAGCTTACTATTTCTTTTATGACTGTTTTATTTTGAATCGGATCATCTTTAGATGCAAGTGAGTCCCAAATTTCAACAGTCCTTGTTTTAACCAGAACTCTTGCAAGAGTATAGTGTTCGTCCAAAAGAATGGGTATGTATATCTGAATCAGGATTAATTAGGTAAAACAAATTAGTAAATTTTCAGAAAATTAGGATTAATATTTAAACAAAAATGCATTAATACCTCGTTACAAGTGCTTAAAGATCCCATGTAATCCTGAAAATATTTGTACTTCTTCCATATTTCATGAAGCTTTTTGTCGGATGTAGGTAACGTTTCTTTCTACATACACATCAATTAATACATTACGAAGGACAAACAAACGAGAAAATTGTTAATGCATATGTATTGAAGAATAAAATGCTCACTCACCGTTATCCTTATTGGTAAAAACTATACATTAGCTTTATTGGAGGTTCTTTTCCGTTCCTCCGCGGTGAGAAGAGCAGAGACAATGCCTACAATCTGAATAAATCATTAAAAATGTCAGCGATGGAATCGAAGTAAACATAGATGGCATCTAAGAAAAAATATACTATCTATACATACCCCATTTTTAATTCTCGTTAAAGGAGCTAAGGACTTCATCTCAAACCGAGACACATAGATTTTGTTGCAAGATGATATTATTTCTCTAAGAAAAGAAACGAATAAATTAGGAGAAAAAACTGTTGGAATTAAATCAAAACTCATATTACTTACTCGTCAGGTCTATCATCGGCAAAAATATAGTCGTAATAACTCGAAGAACCACTAGTACAATTGCTAGGCTTCGAGATTGAACCCCTTGTTAAACTTTTCGATGGTGTTACCGGATCTAAATTTCCACGCATTCTTTTCAAAGAACTGCTAAAGTCAGTTTCATCTGTAGGACACAATGCGAGAATTCGGTCCAATGCTTTACTACGATTATGTAGCATCACGTCCTCCTCATCGGAAGATTCAACGGAAACCTCCTTCACATTATTAAATACTCCAGATGAAGAAGCCTTCTTCAAAGCTGGAGATTCTTCAATCTTCTCAAAATGCTGAAATAAATTTATTTGTTCAATTTCTAATGAACAAATCCTAGAATTCATCTTTACAACTTTAGCTGAAATCGTCGACAGATGTTCTTGAATCCTGCACAACATACGCGGAATGAAGGTTTCATTTGGAGCTGGCAACCAATCTTCTACGTCTTCTACATTTTCCACCACACGAGTAGACACATCTTGAGAGCAAGAAAACTATTATATTTCAGAAAACTATTCTATGTTTTTCAAAATGAATAATAGTACTATGAAACAAGAAAACTATTGTATATATAGCAAGAGAGAAGTACAAAAAGTGAGGAAGATGGAAAGATAAATAAATTTCAAGACTAACAAACAATCTACTAGCCGTTTGATTGAGGAGGGCTCGTCTACTAGCCGTTTGAAAAGTACAAAAGGTTAACATGATCAACTTCAATTAACGAACTCTATAAAAGGTTTAATTCCGTTTGATTGAGAAACTCGACGAAGTCCGCTGCGAACCAGAACTTCTTCTTCTTTTCTTCTTCATCTCCGTTTCTCCTTCCACCACCACCACCATGGCCTGTAGCTTTATAACAAAAATATTAAATTGTTAGATGAAACAAAAAACTAATTACGAAAAGATTACTAATTCAAAATCAAACAGAACACATATTTATAGAAAACATGAGATTAAAGATGAAAGTGTCACAGAAGCAATACCATAATTTTACAACAACTAAGCAGACTCTGCTAAGTAACAACTAAAATTAGGGATTGTGTCCTCCTTGGATTTAATTTACACAAAAAAGAGATTTGAGAGAACGAGCTTTTATCGGCTTCCTAAATGTACCATTCTCCGTCCTAAATGTACCATTCTCCGTCCTAAATGTACCATTCATCGTCGGTGTCATCATCTAGATCGCCAGCGGCGGTGGTGTCGTCTACATCGCCTACAGACCTGGACACACTGTGTCCTTAGGGATTGTGTCCTCCTTGGATTTAATTTACACAATGTTACGACCCGCACCCTTATGAGGGACACGAGTACGTGGGTACGTCCAGCCTACACCGCAGTATCGGCGGTAGAACGCTGTATATAACGTCTGTAAATACTACGACTAACAGTATAAAGGTACCTGTACAGTATATACTCTCCGAATGGAGGTGACATATCAATACCGTCTCAATTACAGAATAAAACTAAGGTAGATAGCACAGAAGGAAAAACATATGATAGATGAAATAGTAAATAAGTCCAGTGTCCAATACAAGCCCAGATATATACAACATCACAGGGTCTCAAAATATATCATAGAAGCTACAGTCTGATAAAGCTAACTGGATCGCAGTCCAGTCAAACCTAGCTAATCTACACTACTCTGGAAGAACGAAATCTAGTGGCTCTACTATAAGGCCACGGTCCTAGACTACTCCATCTAACTCGAGCCCATAATAGGTCGAGCAGTCCGCCTCAGAATCATCTGTAATATATCATAACGGCATCCAGTCAGGAAAATGAGCAAGTACAAGCACTAACAGCAGTTCTATGTGAATTGATAAATTCTATAAGAGACAGTATAATGAACTACAAGACAAAGATATATGAAAACTTGGGAACCGTTCGGAAGCTGAGTTACAACCCTTAAACCAAACAAGGACCGGGGTTATAACTCTTCTCCCGAGCAGAACTTAGTCTCCAATCAAGGTACAATGTAAAGGCATGTAGAGCATATGAGTAACTGTATATCATAGCATAGTGAGAAAATACTGAATGTAGAACAGAATAGGATATATGATAAGATAAGTAAATATAAAATGTGCCTAGAATTATTAGAGCGATATGTGATCGACTTCGGATATGTGACAGGATAGGCTATCCACTTGGCCCGGCAATCCGCGGTGACCTCAACGGAAAGTCATGCCGGCCAACCTGGATAACGAGCACAAGGCAAAAGGATCTCGCTACACCCTTCGTGAGGGGAGAGTGGCGCGAGCACAAGAATAGTGACAGGGTGGCTTGGATCACATAGCCCCTAATAATTCCCCATCCCCGAATAGTACAATAGATATGGACATGACACGTTATGGCACGTGATTCCGTAAGAGGGTAGCAAATCCTCTTAGAAATTGGTGTCTATACAAGTACAGGGAACAAGATAGGAAGTGTACCAATATACCTAGAAATCCAGGAACAACATCTCATGCCGTGATCCAACGTGTACTAGTCCGTAAACTATCGTGACTGAGAATCAAGTAAGACACTACGACTGAATCGGATATAGCAGATATCATGACAATAAAAACTATCAGTGAATGTACTCGCCTGCTGTCCTGAGCTGTAGGGTATATCAATGCTCAGAGCGGTAATCAGAAACCTAAATATGAGATACTGTATGTTAATTTAGGTTTAAACAAGTTTAAGAATGATTCACAATGAATGATATGAAATCTAGGTCAAACTAGGTCTCACTGAGTCACACTAAGTCCTGTCAAATCAATCTAGGTCAAATCAAGTTATATCAAGTCAATCTAAGTCAGACCAAGTCAACTCTAGGTCATACCAGTCATCGCAAGTCAAAATAAGTCGAAGAAAGTCAAACGGGGTCAAGAGTTGGCCTACAGTTGACTTTTGGTCAACCCTGGTCAACTCTGGTCAACTCTAGGTCAACCCTAGGTCAAATTGGTCAAATGTTGACCAACAGTTGACTTTTGGTCAACTGGTCAACTCTGGTTTGGATTTGGTCAAATCTAGACAAAGTGTTGACTCACGGTTGACTTTTGGGTAAAAAGTAAACTCTGGGTCAACCGAGCCAAAATCGATTCAAATATGATATTTGTAGGGTGTATCCAACAAGCCACCCAAGTTTCAAGTCAATCCGAATACCCGAACCCCGTATCTTGAATTTACTCGATTACCCCTTAAAATATTTACCCACAACCATTCTAACTCGACACCAAGTGGCCTTCCCTTAGGAATTCCACTCCGGGCTTCCTAGGGTAGTAGGGTACTAGCCTATACAACCATTACCTACAAAGTTTCCTAGGGTAAGTGGACATCCAGTCCATCTTACGGTCCGTATCGCCCGTTTACCCGTTATCTTGAATATTTCAAGATACGAAATGGTACGGTGCGATACCATCTCCCTAATCCCACACGCAACCCCGATTCCCACCTAGGAGCCTACCCGCAAACTCTATTTCACATTTGCTAAGTCCCCTCCAAGTTTCGACGCGTTCCGAATCACGGAACTCAAATTCACCCCTTCACCAAAATCCTAACTAACATTTCACTCACTCATTCACTCATTCAAACTCTCTCTTTTCACCCTCTCTTAGGACTAGCTTAGGGGCTATTTTAGTAAGTTGATTAGGTGTATTTAGAGCTATATGTATAGGGTATATATATGTATATATATGGGTATACATATAGGGGTTAAAGTGGGATCAAAAGGGGGTCAAATGGGGGTGTTTGGGGGTGCTACTGCTGCTGATATTGCTGCTAGCTGCTGCTGCTATTGCAACTTGCTGGTGCTGCTGTGGGGGGGGGGGGGGGCAGCAGCCCCCTTGGCCCCCTTGCTACTGTGGGCTACTCTTCCTTTCCTTCTCCTTTCCTCCTCCATTTCCCTCCTCTATTTCACTCTATTTCCTTCTCTAAACTCCCTCTCAATCTCTCTAATTCTCTTCTAAAATCTCACTAATATATATATATATATAAACACTCAACAATTTCCCTCATTCATTCCCCTCTCTATATATGTAAATACACACACTCACACATACATATCTACATATGTATATACATACACACACATACATATCTATATATGTGCATATATATATACTCACAAACACATATAATATATATATATATATATATATATATATATATATATATATATATATATATATATATATGGACACACACACACTTACACACAAATACACACTCTCATGACACCACTACCACTCTCCTCTACACACACACAAATACATATATATATATATATACACCTCTCTAAAAAGGATAAAACCATAACAAAATCCCTAAACTAGATTTTAGGGAAACCTATAAAAGTTAGGGTCAACATGTAGAGAATGGTCTCCTCTATATTTATTGTGAAAGAATAAATGTAAAATGAGAAATTAATGAGGGTTTAAAAGCATACATAAATGTAGATTTGAAGAAGAAGAAGAAGTTGGAAAGAATGAAATGAAGAGAGAGAGAGAGAGATGACTTAGTAATGAAGCAAAGAGAGGGGGAGGGGATGGCCTATAGGTGGCCGGCCATGGGAGGAAGGATTGGGGCACTTGTAATTACAAGTTTGCCCCTCCCTTGCTTACATGCTAATTTAAATCCAATTTTGGGTTTTGGGATTAGCTAAAATTAAATAAAAATCATAATTATGCTTAAAATACTCATGGGGGGACTAGTCCAAACTCCTAATCCTAAAAGTTAAGTTTGGTGGGCCATGGCAAATTAACATGCTAATCCGATGAAATTCGAACCCGACTCCTATAATAATTAAATATTAATATTCATGAAATAAAATTCCCAAAAATATTATAAAATAGAAAATTACCATTTTACCCCTAACTTGGAAAAGTAAGGATGACAAGTCTATCCACCTTAAAAAATTTCGTCCTCGAAATTGAAGACAACAAGCACAGGAAATCACAAACAGAAATAAAAGAAATAGATTTAAACCTCAGGGCGCGAAAAGATAAGGAAAACGCTCCCGCATGTCGTCCTCCCTCTCCCAGGTAGACTTACCTGGAGAGTGATGTCTCCACGCAACCTGAACCAAGGGTATCACCTGGTTCCGAAGTACCTTCTCCCTGCGATCCAGAATCTCTACCGGCTGTTCTGGATAGCTGAGAGTAGGCCCCAACTGTATCGCTGAATGGTCCAATACATGGCTAGGATCTGCCATGTACCGCCTCAGCTGAGATACATGAAACACATTGTGCACTCCCTCAAGCCTAGTAGGCAAGTCCAGTCGGTAGGCTACTACACCGATCCTCTCTATGATGGTGAAAGGTCCGATGTAGCACGGACTGAGCTTCCCACCGCCGCCAAAGCGAATAGTGCCACGTGTCGGGGATATCCTCAGAAACACCATGTCACCAACCAAGACATAAGACAAAACTCAGCATATAGCTAACAAACAATCACAAACAATACGATAGGAAACTGAAACTAACCTCGAACTCTAACAGTCTCCGGTGACTATCGGCCCAATGCCGCTGCCTATCCTGAGCCACCCGAAGTCTGTCTCTAATCAACCTGACCTTCTCGGCCGCATCCACAACCATCTCCGGCCCAAGAAGCACCCTCTCGCCGACATCGTCCCAAGATAAAGGAGTACGGCATCTTCGTCCATATAGAGCCTCAAATGGTGACATCTCTATACTGGCCTGGTAGCTGTTGTTGTAAGCAAACTCTACCAGGTGAAGATGGTCCTCCCAAGAACCTCCGAGATCTAGCACACATGTGCGAAGCATATCCTCCAGAGTCTGGATGGTCCTCTCCGACTGCCCGTCTGTCTTGTAGAAGCATGGAATTTCACAACCAGAAAGCCCATGCGCCAGACACTACATGCGCCAAGACTCGCACAGAACACTTCACAGCAAAGTCAATAACCATGGACATTTGAAGAAGGACTTTTTATTTATATATAAAAGTCTATTACATGTCTAGAAAAGGTTGTACAAAGGAGAATTTCTACAAAGGAAAGATCCTAAGTCTACAGCCAGCGGCCACCATGCGCCTCCAGTTAGGCGCAGCAGTCATCATGTGCTGCCAGTCGCCATGCGCTGTCAGTCAGGCACAGCAGATATCATGCGCCTCCAACCAGGCACATCCCACCATATCTTCAGCAGCTCAGTCATGTACATCCAGCTCAGTTGTGTGCATCCCTTCAGTAGCCCAGCTATGTGCATCCCTTCAGCCAAATTCTTCCAGCCAGGCTCACCTGGCCGAGCAGAGCCCAGTTATGTGCCGCTCTTCCAGCCAGGCTCACCTGATAAGTGCTTCGCCAAGCAAAGCATTTAACCCTCTGGCTGGAACCAAGGAAGAGAAGAGCACCGCAAATGCTGTGGCCAGGGGAGGCTTCGAAAGAGCCTCCAAAGTCGAAGGAAGACCGTGATCGAAACCGCGGCTAAAGGAGCAGCTTTCAACACGATCAAAGTGGGGAAACCCCACTTTGAAGGAAGAGAGAACCTAGCACCGCCATTCCGATCTACGGCTCTTCCGGAATAACGGGGACAAGGCCCGAGCATCCCTATCTTTGGATGCAACAGGCACCTTCCGCCTGCCTCGGAAGCCCTCGACTCCGTCTTTTGGATGTAACAGTCACCTTCAAGAGCATCGAAGACAACACAGCGTCTCATCTTCACCCTCGGGAGCACTTCGTCAACAGAATACACCCGCATATTCAAGTTCATGTTGGAAGAACGTGAGGAAATGAGAAGCAAATCTTCTCTCCATGCCACTATTTATAGGTCGGGCAGATCAAACCCACGCGCCAAGTGGATGGCCCTCCGAATTTCGTGCAATAAATTTACATTAAATGGATGAACCGGACGCCTCGAATTCAGCCAAACGGCTATTTATGGCACTCGAAGAGCGAGACAGCCGCATCATTAAAAGACATGTCCGATGCGCCAGCCAGACAGCGCATCACACGGACGCGCCCTTCGGCATCAGGCGCATCACACAGACGCGCCCTGCAGTACTCGGCATATTACAGAGGGTGCGCCCTCACACATCTCCATATCGAGTGGAACGCCAACCGACTCGCCCACTCAGCTGTCCATCGAACGTCACCAACATTAAATGCTGAACTGACAGAGTTGGCAGCACGCCTCCCAAAGTTTGAACAGTTGACAGCTTTATTCAGAAAACGAAGCGTCGGCAACGTCAGCATCATTATGACTTTATTTCCACGGCTACTGCCACGTGGCCACTCCACCATCAGCATGCGCCTCTACGGCCATGCATCCAAATCAGCATGCGCCTCAAAAGCCATGCGCCTCAGACTGCTCTCTGATCCCGAAAGACAGAAGAAAAGTCGCCTGCATGCGCCTCAAAAGCCATGCGCCCCAAATGGTTTGTAACCCCTAAAGGTTATGAGCCGCAGCCTCCTCCTGCGCCCAATCCAAGGCGCAGATCACTTCTCTCCACCAAATCCGAGATCTTCGAACCATGAGTCGATGACACGTGTCTTTTGACTCAACTCATCCAAGATTTCAGCAACGGAAAGATCTTCTCTCTGCTACGTGCCGGCTCACAACAGCAGTATGAAGAGTTCTCCCCCTCGATCAGGGTGCAGCATCCGTACGCCTCCATCAGCAACCTCCACGTGGCGTCCCCACACCGGCGCATCCTGTATGCGCGCATGAGCAGCCAGTCTGCAAAACTATAAATAGAAGGATCATCTCCTTCACACACACACAGGGACTCAGAATACACAAGAATCCACAACAGAGAATCACCGAGAGGCAGTTCTAGACACTCAACGTCTTCCTCCTCTCAGCAAGCTCCAGCACCCAGAGCAATCAACACCTTCAGAGAACCGATAACCGTCGTCAGCCGGTCAACAGAGTCAACGTATTACCACTCGCTCCATTGGCACTAAGGACCCAGCTTAAACAAAAGTGTACTCCTAGGACTACATCTAAGTCCTATATTGTATCACTGTTCTGTTTGTATTAAGATTTCAATCAAAACAATTTTAATGGCAAACAAGCTGGCGACTCTGCTGGAGACTTCTTTCTCCTCTACCGAGAAGGTTGTGTCACAGGCCGACGACGTGAAGGTGGGCTCCTCCCACAAGACGTTGGTAGTGCGCCTCAATCAACAGGCGTACGAGGAGTTCATTTCTGAAGGAAGTGCGAGTCCTTCGAAGCGGCTGTCGAAGCCGAAGAAGACCCGCGCAGCCTGGGTGTGCAAAATCGACGCCTTGGGCACCACCGTTGAAGGGGATGCGCCCGTCCAGCCTTCCCTTCCTGCTGACGTCCTCAGCAGTCAAGGTGCACCCGTCGATGCAGCGCATCTCTCGGGGAAGCGTGCGGCTGACCACGTTCCCCAGCCATCTTCCTCTCAGGCGAAGAAGATACGTCGACGGAGCAGGGGCGCAGCCAATGCCCCGCGCATCACTTCTGATGCGCCACAAAGAGCCTCTGTCTTTGACAGACTCACTCGCTGTAATGGCGAGAAGAATTTGGATGCTGAGTACTATGCGCCCCAGCGGGCTGGTACGAAGAAATCCAAGGCGGCACAGGCCATGCGCCACAAACGTGCTATGCCAGCAGCCGACCAGAGGCACGCGCTTACAATCACGCGCGCTGCCGATGGCAAGCTGTACAAGGTTGACTCAAGTGCTTCTGCACCGACAACGAGTCGATCTTCAAAGTCCTCTTCTCGCTTGGGCGCATTCACTGCGTGCACAACCAAGCCGAGAGAGGCAAACTCAGTAGTCTTGAACTCCCGTGCCTCCTCTGGTTGTGTGTTTGAGGTCCGTTCAAGTCACTTTAAATGCTGTGGTTCCCCCACTACTGATCATGATGCCTGCTTGGTATTAGATCAGGGGGCGCAGCACTCACCCGACCACCCCGGCGCTTGGTCCTGCCATGCGCCTGAGAGGGGTGTGAGGGTAGCACTCTCCTCCAATGACTTGTGCAACGTAATCACTCACAAGCACCGGTCAGGAGAGCTGACCAACAAGCAAGATGCGCCTCTCGCGGGGCACACTTGTGCAGTGGTCACCATCAACTACTGTTGCAAGACGGCAGTACCGCCAAAGCAGTCGGTCTTCCAACGGCTACAATCATCGACACCCCTCCGACATCGCCTTGGGACGAAGGTGTCAGCAGAAGAGGAGCTAAAGGTTGCTTCATGCAACGTGATCTCCAACTCCTCATCTGTCCGGAAGACGACTGCCAATTCCTCGTCTTCATCCAAAAGCCAGCCGAGGAAAACCAAGGCAGCTGTCACGACCTCTGGAGTGTTCGAAGGCACTCGGTCGAGGAAGAAGTTCTTGGAGGAAGCTGGGGGTAGCCAGACCCTTGTCGAGCCTCCTTCCGAAGACGAAGATGTCCAAAGCACAGCTGCGGCGGATCTTCATCAAGGCGAAGATGGCCTTCCTGAAGCCCCTCAAAATGATGATGTCCTTCAGGACACCGCCGGGGGTAGTGTTGGAAACGAAGAGGCCCTTCAAGACAGAGCTGAGGGCAGTCAGGCCCTTGCAGATGCGCCTGTCGAAGACGAACTCCAGAATGTGGCTGGGGGTGACTCCCCCACATGAGAGCGAGGCTGAGAGCGAAGCCTCAACTAATCCATCCACATCCGGCCGTGTCATGACAGTATACATGACCGGGGGTGATCTTGAGACTGATGCGCCGCCACAGGACATTGTCCAGCGCATAGACTCGCTAGAGGGAGGACTCAAAACCCTCTCTGCCTCAATGCAAGCGCTGACTCAAGCAGTGTTTGAGATGCGGTCGGCCTTGATCAGGACACCTTCAAATGGTCCCGACCCAGGAGCCAATGGAGAGTCGAGTGTGCCCCTCCAACGGACACCCTCAGACACAGAAGCACCCCGGACGTCGGAGCCCTCAAACGCTCCACTCCAGGTGGTACCTCCTTCCCCGACTCCTAGCTCCACGGAGGACGTGGTCGAAATGATCAAAGATCTGCGGGAGCGCTTCGAGTCCAAGAACAGGCAGGAGGAGCGCCAGAAGATGGGCATTCCCCAGCCTTATCCCCTTGAGTGGAACAAGGTGGTTTATCCCCCAAAGTATAAACCACAAACACCCACGCCGTATGATGGGAAGGACTCTCCACGACGGTACCTGACGTACTTCCAGTCGCAGACAGGGCATCTTCCGAAGGAGGACGCGCTCCTCACCAGCATCTTTGTTGGGGCCCTAAAAGGGGTGGCGTATGACTGGTACTGCAGCCTCCCCGATAATTCCATATCGTCCTTCGACGACCTGACACGCCTCTTCCTCGACCGCTTCTACGACGGTGGGAAGGACATGACGATGGCGCCTCTCATTGAGATACGCCAGAAGGACAAGAAAACGGTTCGGGCATTCATCGAACGCTTCCGTCAGGCCTGCTTCAGGCTACCTCCAGGCATGCCAGAGCATGCGCTTCTCTCCGCTTGCAGTATGAACATGCTGCCTGCAGTAAAGCTCTGGCTTAACTCTACTCCCCTTCTCGACTGGAGCTCCCTAATCATCGAAGCTGAAGCTGCAGAGAAGAAGAAGGCCAATGCACGTCTTCTGGGTGTTAGCTTCCCCGCCTTTGACGATAAGGGGAAAAAGTCCGCAATCAACAACTCCGAACGAGAAACAAAGGGGAAACAGGCATTGACTGTTAATGCCTCGAAGGGCGCATCTGCGCCTACTCAAAAGCCTCCACTGGCACCGAGACCCAAGAAGGTTTATTCGTTCAATGATGACGACACCCTGCAACTCTTTGAGATACTGAAGCAGGGTGACAAGATCAAGCTTCCGGACCCGAAGCGGCCCGATGAAGTCGGGAAAGTGGACAACCCGAGGTACTGTCACTACCATCGGTTTGTCAGGACACCCGACTAAGGACTACTACGTCCTCAAAAATTACATCCAGCGCATGATCAATGCGGATGTAATCTCCGTCGACTATGAAGAGAAGATGGTGTCAGCTAATATGGTGTCACTTCAGTTCGGTACCTTGCCGCCGACTACCACACAAGATGGCGTCGTCCCCATCCCTAAGGCGATAATGGAGGTGGTGAACTTGCCACCCACCCGTGACAATGTGAGTGGACTTGTCCCACTCACCACATCTCGAGGAGAGGTCCTCTGGGTTCACCCCGACCTCGTCTCTGAGGTAACTCAACCGGAGGTACGCCCTACCTCCAAAGCAAAAGGCAGGAAGATCAAGTCTTGCCGCACGATCTCTTCTTCAACGGAAGAGGCGCTTCCTGTGCAGACGCGTGCACAACAGAACTCCCAGCCCGGTGAAGCTGCCGCCGAAGTGGTGCCTCCTGGCACCATCCCTGAGGAGGGTCCATCCAAGCCCTCAGCAGCCAATAAACAAAAGCAAGTGGAGGCCCGTTTCGACAGACCTCTACGGAAAGAAAATGCTTCGGGGCTAGCCAAGCCCCACAATTTTGACATCCTGGCGCAACTGGCCAGTACTCCTGCACGCTTGTCTTTGTTCAAGCTCCTGCGTCTCTCTAAGGACTCCCGAGAAGCTCTCTGCGAAGCTCTGAAGGATGCCGAATCCTTTCTCAGTCAAGTCAAGCAGCCTGAAGACCTCCCAACTACTTGTGCACACTGTCATTGTGCGGATGAAGTTATCCCAAACATAACCTTCACCCAACAAGACATGCTGCTCAAGCATCACCGACATAACCGACCGTTGTATTACACAGGGTACATCGGTTCGGTAAAGGTGAGCAGGATTCAGATCGATCCGGGGTCTTCCCTAAGTATCATTCCAAAGGCGCTGCTATCAAAGCTGGGGATCCCAATGTACCGGCTGGCACCCTCCAATACGACCATCAGTGGCTTCAATGCTAGCAAGAGCGAGCCACTGGGCAAGATCCGGCTGAAATGTCACATCGGTAGCCTCAAAACTGAGGTGACTTGTTATGTGGTGGATGCCGAGGTCAACTACAACATCTTACTCGGACGACCATGGTTACATGAGTACATGGTGGTGCCCTCCACGCTCCACCAATGCATGAAATATGTATCCACCAACGGCGTCATCCGGACGGAGTTTGCAGATATCGATCCTTTCAAAGGGATTGAGGCCTACTTCACCGATTCTGACTTGTACAAGCCCATTGACGAGGAGGAAGCCAATGACGCTGATGATGAGGCAGAGACGGTAACAGAGCCGGACATAGAGCCCGAAATGACTCCCGACGCCCCCTTGAAAATCCGATTGAAGGGCAAGCCTCCCCAGAAGGTGCCTCCAATGAGCATCAAGCTATCAGGGAAAGCACCGACTCACGAAGCTCCCCTGAAGATACGCCTCAAGGGAAAGCCACCTCAAACAGCGGCTCCCCTGGTGGTAAAATTACAAGGGAAGGCGCCACTCATCGGAGGCGCAACCGAGGCACCTCTCAAGGTGCGTCTTAAAGGCAGGCCGCCGCAGTCATCCAAGGTGCCGGAGAGGGCTCACATAACCCTCTCAGACCCCAAAGTCAGAGCGGTGGAGGACTCTCCTGATCCGGCCCCAGTGCTTACAGATGAGGAGCTTGGCGAATATATCTCCGCTGATGTAGACGCACCCTCCTTCGACAATGTAATCTTACGGGATAAAATCTCGTACTTTATCAATAATAGAGTGTCTTTCAATTATTCTTGTCTTCCACACTGGAATGCCATGTATACATTAGACAACGCTCTACGGTCGTTGCAAACACAAGTAACGACCATCTACCATAATCAAATAGTCCCGTCTCAAGGAGTCTTCATAGTCCCTCCACGGAGCCGAGACCAAGGCACCATCATCTCGGGCAAAATCGAGCGTCGGCGGGACCTCCCGTCAATCGAGCCCGAACCTGATACCGGCAGAGTACAAGTCTATCGGTACACAGATGCGGCTAAGCACATCATCCAAAAGATGGCTACGACCTGAAAAGCAACAAAGGCTTAAACTACGGCAAGGGTCGGCATCTCCCTGTCCGACTTTCGATGCCCAATGGAAAGCCACAGGATTACTATAATCGGACTCGACGGGGGTTAGGCTATGTCACGCCGCCATCAACTCCAGAGAGTTCAGACGCAGAAGACATAGAACATTCCCACTCGTCTGAAGCATCGACGTGGATTCCGATACCAGTATCGGATCAGTCTTCAGGAAAGTGCTGTCAGCTAACATGACATCGGCGCAACCTCAGAAAGATGAAGGCGAAGACCAACCGCCGGAACCCTTCGAAGAGGAACCCTGGCTCAAGCGCCTAGGAGAACAATGGGAGTCTCGTTTTGAGTTACGAGAACCTCCCACCGAAGACGAAGTCGAGCAGATCGACCTCGGGGATGGGTCTTCTTCTAAACCCATCTTCATCAGCAAAAGCTTGGAAGGAGAAGACCGAGAATCTTTAGTCCAACTGGCTAAGAGTATATTGACGTCTTCGCCTGGAGCTACGAAGACATGTCGGGTCTCGATCCACAGATCGCGATGCATAGGTTGAACATCTTACCAGATGCCAAACCTATCAAACAACAACAGCGACGCTTCCGTCCGGACATCATGAATGCCATCGATCAGGAGGTGGACTAAGCTCTTGACCAGTGGCTTCATCCGTGAGGAACAACACCCGGACTGGGTAGCCAACGTCGTCCCTGTCACCAAGAAGAACGGGAAGATACGAGTCTGTATCGACTTCAGGGATCTCAACTCTGCTTGCCCGAAGGATGAATTCCCGCTCCCAATCACCGATGTAATGATCGACAACACATGTAGCTTTGAACGCATGTCCTTCATGGACGGGTATTCAGGCTACAATCAAATCAAGATGTTCCCTGATGACGCAAAACATACGTCATTCAGGACTCCGAAAGGTGTTTTCTGCTACACAGTAATGCCCTTCGGCTTGAAGAATGCTGGTGCAACATACCAACGAGCGATGAGTACTATCTTCCGTCAACATCTTCGCAAGACAGTTGAGTGCTATGTTGACTGACATCGCAGTCAAGAGCCGCCTCAAAAGAGATCACCTACAGGACCTGAGGACGGTCTTTGATCTCATGCGGGCACATCAACTCAAAATGAACCCCGCTAAATTCCTTCCTGGGGGTTTCTAGCGGCAAATTCTTGGGCTTTGTCATCACGGCAAAAGGCATTCATGTCGATCCCGAGAAGACTAAAGCCATCCTCAACATGGACCCTCCGAAGAACCTTCGAGAACTTCGGGGCTTACAGGGACGTCTGGCATACATCCGGAGGTTCATAGCAAACCTCTCCGGTAAATGTCAACCCTTTACTCAGCTCATGAAGAAGGGAGTCTCTTACGTCTGGACAGAGGAGTGCCAAAAGGCTTTCGACGACATCAAGGCTTACTTGACAAGCCCGCCAGTCCTAGTGGCACCTGTCGCCGGCAAACCATTCCTCCTCTACGTCCGTGCCATGGATCATTCCCTCGGCGCTTTACTGGCTCAAAACAGCGATGCAGGCTACGAGCAAGCAATCTACTACCTCAGTCGAACACTCATCGGGGTCGAACACCGGTACAACCCCGTTGAAAAGGAGTGCTTGGCTTTGGTGTTTGCCATTCAGAAGACTCGTCATTACGTCTCGGGCCAGACAATTCACGTCATCTCCCGAGTCAATCCACTCAGAGTTCTCATGACGAAGCCAGGGTCATTAAACTCCCGGCTGGCTACATGGACGATCCTACTAACGCCATACAACATGGTGTTTGTCCCGCAGAAGGCAGTCAAGGGTCAGGCTCTGGCTGACTTTTTAGCTGCACACCCCATCCCAGAATCTTCAAAACTCTATGAAGACATCCCGGATGAAGTCCAAGAATCAAACGTCACTGAAGGAAGCCCCGTTTGGCGGATGTTCTTCGATGGCGCTTCAAGAACGGGCCCCAACGGCCAAATCATCGCAGGAGTGGGGGTAGTCTTGGTCTCCCCCGATCAGCTGGTCATCCAGCGCGCATACTCTCTTTCGAAGCCGTGCTCCAACAATGTTGCTGAGTACAACGCACTCGTCATGGGACTCCAGCTAGCACAACAGCTGGGGGTGGATCATCTGGAAGCCTACGGCGACTCGAAACTCGTCGTAAACCAGATTCGGGGGCAATACGAGGTTCGCCATGAAGATTTAATCCCTTATCATGAAGTCGCGTTGAACATCATTTCAACCTTCACCGGGTTCTTCATCGAACATGTACCCCGTCTACAAAACTTGGAGGCCGATGCTCTGGCTGGCCTCGCAGCCTCATTGGCCGCGCCCCTTGGGACTCAACACTATGTCACGGTAACTGGCCGAGACCTGATTTGTCCCAGAAACAACCTGTGCTTGCAAGTTGCCCACGCCGTGCCAACAAACACCGATGTTAATGTCCGAGACTGGAGATTCCCGTTCATCGACTTCGCCGTCTACGGAATCCTTCCGGAAGACCCGAAGGAAGCCGTCTCAGTCAGGAGACGCTCTCTTCGATTCTACTACGATACAGCCACTAAAATGCTGTACCGACGCTCCTTCGACGGGCTTCTCCTTCGATGCCTGTCTAACGAAGAAGCGGCCGAAGCTCTTCGAGAAGCTCATGACGGAACTTGCGGAGCTCACCAACCAGGTCCTAAGTTGCAAGATCGACTGCGACGTATGGGCTACTACTGGCCAACCATGGTCGTCGACGCAGTGGAATATGCTAAGAAGTGCCATGCATGCCAACTTCATGCAGACTTCATACATATACCATCTGAACCTCTACATCCTACAGTCGCCTCCTGGCCATTCGAAGCCTGGGGCATGGACATTGTAGGACCAATCACCCCTCCTTCATCAAGAGGACATCGTTTTATCCTGGCCATCACCGATTACTTCTCCAAATGGGCGGAAGCAGTCCCACTAGCGGAAGTAAAAAGCTCCAGGGTGGTCAGCTTTATCAAACACCATATCATTTACCGTTTCGGAGTTCCCAGGCGAATCATTCATGACAATGGTCCCCAGTTCATCAGCCACATTTTCAGCAGGTTCTGTGACAAGAATCGCATTCAAAATGTGGCCTCAACCGCCTACAATCCGGCAGCAAACGGATTGGCCGAGGCGTTCAACAAAACTATCGTCAGGCTACTCAAAAAGGTCGTGTCATCCAACAAATGCGACTGGGACGAAAAGCTTGGCGAATGCCTTTGGGCCTACCGCACAACGGTACGGACCCCAACAGGCAACACTCCATTCTCTCTGGTCTACGGGAGCGAAGCAGTACTGCCTCTCGAGATACAGATACCTTCGCTCCGCGTGGCAATCACAAACGATCTCACAGAAGAAGACAATCAACGTCGTCGTCTGCGGGAACTGGAGGCACTTGACGAAAAGCGTCTCCTAGCTCAACAACGCATCGAACTGTACCAAGCCCGTATATCACAGGCTTTCAACAAGAAGGTCAAGCAAAGAACTTTCCAAGTTGGCGACCTAGGTTTTAGCAGTCAGAAGGCCAATGGTGTTAACTCACAAGACACCAGGGAAGTTCGAGCCCAAATGGGAAGGACCCTTCATCATTGAGACGGTATACTCAAACGGTGCTTACCGCCTCGCCAAACCCAATGGGGACTTGTTCATGATGCCCATCAACTGGCAAGTTCCTAAAGAAGTACTATTCTTGACATCCTCCAAGACATGTATTTCCCAAACAACCTCTTTTCACAAAATCAAACGCTTCCGGAACCCAGCTGTTCCGTGGCATCCTTCCGTAGAAAGATAACCACGTCCACATTACCTCTGAGTTGTCTCTCTACATCCTACAAAGCAGAACCTTACATTTCGTGAGCTTACGCTATCCTTCATGTTTACCACGTCCACATTACCTCTGAGTAAACATCCCGTACAAACAACTCCTGTGTTGTCGTACATTGATCGTAGAACTTCTACGTCCACATTACCTCTGAGTTGTTCAGCGTATCCCCCAGGATCATTCCTACCACGTCCATAAATACCTCTGAGTAGGAAGATTCTATCATTTGAACCTAATGATTGCCATGTCCACATTACCTCTGAGCAAACATGTTGGTTCCTTCAAACTTATTATCTGTACCTAAAAACCAAGGTGCGCAAAAGATAATAGGTCCACATAAATCATCAAGTTCATGAGATCAAAAAATGAACACATCACACAAAAAAAGAGATAGTGTATTTCTTTATTTTTCAAAGAAGGGAGTACAGAAATACGCTATTTCCCCAGCAAGAGTTGCAAAAACACATAAAAAGAAGAGAAGCTACAGTCCCCGATCCTCTCCAGGGTAGGATGAGAGCTCTCTGACTCGACGTCTTAGGTCGGCAGTGCGAGTTTCCACAGTCGCCTGGACTCGCAGCTCGGCTTCTTGACGCATTAATCCGACAGCCTCAGCAGAAGTTTTACTCTCATACTTCTCATCAAGCTGTCGTCGCTGCTGAGCCAAAGCAAGGGTCCGCTGAGTAAGAGTCGCTTCCTCCTGCTTGAATGCCACGTATTCAGCCAGGACACGATCAGCTTCTAGTTGAAGGTGGGCCCGCTGGTCTTCAAGACGGCACATCTGAGCATCAACCTCTGCGATGTTAGCGTCCACCGCAGCCCGCTTCTCCGTCGTCTTCTCCATAGATTGAGACAACTGCTCCGCCGCAGCCTCAGTCCCAGCCACTTCACGCTCCCAACTGCTCACATCGGCTCGATGGGAAGCCTCGATTTCAGCCATCAACTTCCCTATCTCTGCATCTATCAAGACAGAGAGGTCATTTCGTTGGATGCACTGCAGTTCCGCGAGCCGCTCGTCCAGCTCAATCACCGAAACCTCCAGAATTTCGGCCATATGGTCATAGCCTTGGTGAACGCGGATCAGCTCGATACAAGGCATTGCCAAAGCTTTTGCTGTCGCAAAGCTCCCCTTGGCATCCATCACTGCAGATACACCTTTCTCCAGCATTTTGTACACTTCCTCGACGAGGAACTTCACATACTCGTCGGCATCCGCCAGCACCTGCGGCGTCATAGCAGGAGTTGGGGGAGCTACTACAATTTGTGGACCGGAGGAAGATCCGCCAACCTCGATCTGAGAGGTTTCAACCTCGGCAGCAATAGGCTCTTCATCAACAAGGCCCAGACTGCTAGCCCGAGGAGCCGAAGGAACGGAAGGAGCCGGCACATGCGTCGTGATAGTACCCCAAGTGGAAGAAGCAACAGAGGGTTCCACACCCTTACCCTTCTCAAGCCCGGAGAAATCACCGACGTCAACGGCCACCTCTTCTACCCCCGACGTTCTATCAGCATCAGCTACCTCCCCCGGCAAAACGGAGAGATCAACATTTATCTCCTGGCCAGCCCCAGGAGACAAGACCGGCAGAAGGGTCTCATTCTTCTCAAGTCCCTCTACAGGGACAGAATCTATCGCTACCACCTGATCGATAGCCATCTCTATGTCCATAGTTGAAGCCAAGGAAGGATTTGGCAATGATTCAGCCGACCTCCCTTCATCATGACCAGGAGGGGAATCAACCCTCTCCTCTATCCTCACTACTTCTGCTGCCCCCCGCAACAGACTCCTGCAGCTCCGGAGCGATGTCATCGGAAGATGATGAACTCCATTCCTCTTCATCACCAGGAAGCTGCGCACTTGCTAAACCTTCGATATGTGAAGCCTCCGCTGTGGCCTTCGTCACCTCGGAAGCTGCTGCACCCTCAGGTTCCCTCCTGACATAACCCGGGGATACCGGAACCTCCACGATGACAGTATCCTCCGGATCTTCCTCCATGAGAGACATCATTGTCGGCGGGATACGCACTCCAGGCGAGCTCGCCATCTCTTCTCGCCTACTCCCACCCGACTTTGGGATACGAGGTTTTCTTTTTAGCGGCTCCTACAAAAGAAGATGGGGCCTCATAAGTGGCAGAACCAAAATCAGGTTTAGTAGGATGTCCTTACCTCTTCGGACGCCGAATCCGATGATACCGTCGGTAACGATGCCTTCTTCTGCTTCTTCGACACAAGAGATTCAGCCCCTGTATCTGCACATCGTTTCGATCGATCGCCCGAGGGTTCTGCTTGTGATGCGGAGGGGGCACTCCGTTGACCCACCCCTGACGGACGATGCGGCCGGGCCTTTACTGGCGTATCCCCAGTCGCTGCTAACTGGGTGCCTGCGATAAGGCTGGTCTCCCTGTCATATCCGGAGGGCGGGGCAGCCATAACACAGTAAAATTTGGCGGCCGAGTAAAGAATGGGCGGCCGCGGATCGGGGACGGGCAACGTAAAACGAGCTCCGGTACATCCGGCATTATAGTAATGCCAAGCTCGTGCACCATCCAACAAACTTCCAACATACCCCAGGGTATTACTGGGGTTATCCAACATCATCTGAGCATAACCAAATTGCCGCGCAAAGCGGCTCGGCAAGTATGGTTCCAGGTAGCACCGATTCCTGTTCCGGTACACCAGATGGGACGGCCGGATACTTTGCAACCAGCGGAATCCCCATTGAGGCAGAGTGGTGGTACCTTCGCCCAGGTCCCTTAAATCCTCGTTGGCCTCAAAACCCAAATAGATGGGACCAACTTTGGTGATCTCCCAACCCTGAAGACGGGATAAAACCTTTCTACAAACCGGGACACCGGTATACGACCAGCTCCTCCGATGGAAACGACGAAGGAATGCATCTCCAGCCTTATAATCTCCTTCCGAGCCTGGGCTCATCACACTGGGATGATGCAGAATCAGCCATCCCATCAAATAGTGAAACGGCAATTCGGCGCACGGGAAGTTATTTTTTTTGCCTCTATCATGAATCACATTTCCAGCAAACTCTCGCAAACCTCGCTGCAGGTTACATACCATTGCGGGGAGGAGAGCCAAGCACCGGCCGAAGACCAATTTTACGGCTGGCAGGATTAAGTTTCGAGTAACCCTCTCGACGGCACCGGATCCACCTGCGAACACGCAATCCCGGAGCCATATCATCAGATAGGCGACCAAAACCGCCTTGGATGACATTGGATAAGCAAGGTGCCAGAAGCAGCTGTAGGAGCGTGCATCTGACTGCTGGTCTTCATTTTCTCGGGGATTCTTCTCCCCTAACGTGCTCATTTCGGACAGCACCTCGCTACGAGAGAGCGCCGGCGGAGTAAAAAACTTCGAAGAATCCTCTTTGTCTTGTCTAAAGACATAATCTCTCCAAGCGGTCACATGGGGCTGCGACCCGCTTTTATCCCTTCTCTGCACATAGTAATGATGACTCGCCACTTCCTTGAAGACGGCCGTCATCTCATCAGCTCTGTCCCCCAGGACCTGAAGTTCTTTATTGGTTGGAAAGTACTCTTCATAGGGCTCCGACCCCTAAGGGAGTTTAGACACCTCATACATCTCATGAAGTGCGAACCCTAATTCCCCTATCGGAGTAAAGAAGGTCCCGGTATGGATATCAAACATCTCCAGGAGTGCGAGGAACATGTGCCTATTAAGGTCAATACCCGCCTGGGTAGCACGGATCGCGGCAGTCAACCCGATCTCTCGGAGCTCAGTCCGAAACCGCGACAAGATCCAGAGCGTCAGTTTATCCCATTTGGAGACGTAATGGCACCAACCCTCCACCGAAACTCTCCTGTCGGGTAGGAACGTTCCATCAAAAACATACGATGTGTAAAAGTTGAAGCACTATAAGCAAACGTATCAATGGGTACATCACTGTAGAGGCTCCCAGGACGTAAAGTCCGCCAAGTGTAAGAAGACCCAGACCGTACAACGGTCAAAGCATCCCTTTGGTCGGAAGTAGAATCAATTTGGATGACACCAGTCACCGCTCCCCCCTAAGAAGGGGTAAGCTCCCAAGACATCCTCCTCTGGGAAACAAGGCGACAGAAGGACGTCAAAGGCCACTGACGTTCAAGTTGCTTAACAGTCATATGCACTCCATTCGCAGTAAAGAACCAGTCCTCCTTGACCTTCAGTACTGACGAGTCAGTAGAAGTGAGACGGTCTCCAAACAGGAACTCAGGCTTCAGGAAGGTCACTTTATCAGATGTGGAAGGTTTAATGACTCCACGCTCCATCATCCGTTTGAGGAACCAATACTGCTGTTCACGAATTAGGGTCATTCTTTCAGGAGGCTGATCCAGCATAAGAGCATCTTGAGCAGGGTTTATCACTTCCTCGTTATGCTCTACTCCCATTTGGTTGAAGGCAGCCTCCAAGAAAACTTCACTCAAAAGCGGGATTGCCATCGACACTAGTAAAAGATCAGAAAAAGTCAGAAGAGAACACACAATGTGTCTAAAGGAGAAAACTGCGGCGCATCATCAGGGTTTGAGCCCATGCGCGTCAGCAGTATGGCCTCGGCGCATCATCAGGGTTTGAACCCATGCGCGTCAGCAGTATAGCCTCGGCGCATCACCAGGGTTTAAACCCATGCGCGTCGGCGGGCAAAGACCGCGGCACATCATTAAAGACTCAAGGCCTATGTGTGTTGGCGTAATGAGACTTACTAACCACCTCCGGCCGAACTTCGACAGGCCGACGGGGCACGACAGCCGCCGCAACTTCGACAGACTCCTTTGCTTTCTCCTCCTTCCCCTTGCCGGCAGCACCGCGAGGAGTCTTGGGAGCCATTCTCTCGAGGAAGGAGAAGTTAGGGTTTTGAAAGAAGAAGAACCCTTTCTCTCTCCAACTCTTACCTATTTATAGGGCTTGGTCGCACGCGTGAACAGATGACGTGTGATCTCAGCCGTCGCCTCGGGTTCTGTGCAGGAACAGCAGCAAATAAAACCAAAATCATCATTAATCTTTCGGTTACCGAGGCACCATCATCATTAACTGAGAAGAGCATACGCCGAACAGGCATGCGCCCAGAAATCATGTGCCCTGACCTCCATGCTTCTTATTCAAAGTATTCCAAAACTTATTCAAAAGTTTTGAAAACTTTGAAGGGGGTCTTGTAGAAGCATGGAATTTCACAACCAGAAAGCCCATGCGCCAGACACTACATGCGCCAAGACTCGCACAGAACACTTCACAGCAAAGTCAATAACCATGGACATTTGAAGAAGGACTTTTATTTATATATAAAAGTCTATTACATGTCTAGAAAAGGTTGTACAAAGGATAATTTCTACAAAGGAAAGATCCTAAGTCTACAGCCAGCGGCCACCATGCGCCTCCAGTTAGGCGCAGCAGTCATGCGCTGTCAGTCGCCATGCGCTGTCAGTCAGGCGCAGCAGACATCATGCGCCTCCAACCAGGCGTATCCCACCATATCTTCAGCAGCTCAGTCATGTACATCCAGCTCAGTTGTGTGCATCCCTTCAGCAGCCCAGCTATGTGCATCCCTTCAGCCAAATTCTTCCAGCCAGGCTCACCTGGCCGAGCAGAGCCCAGTTATGTGCCGCTCTTCCAGCCAGGCTCACCTGATAAGTGCTTCGCCAAGCAAAGCATTTAACCCTCTGGCTGGAACCAAGGAAGAGAAGAGCACCGCAAATGCTGTGGCCAGGGGAGGCTTCGAAAGAGCCTCCAAAGCCGAAGGAAGACCGTGATCGAAACCGCGGCTAAAGGAGCAGCTTTCAACACGATCAAAGTGGGGAAACCCCACTTTGAAGGAAGAGAGAGCCTAGCACCGCCATTCCGATCTACGGCTCTTCCGGAATAACGGGGACAAGGCCCGAGCATCCCTATCTTTGGATGCAACAGGCACCTTCTGCCTGCCTCGGAAGCCCTCGACTCCGTCTTTTGGATGTAACAGTCACCTTCAAGAGCATCGAAGACAACACAGCATCTCATCTTCACCCTCGGGAGCACTTCGTCAACAGAATGCACCCGCATATTCAAGTTCATGTTGGAAGAACGTGAGGGAATGAGAAGCAAATCTTCTCTCCATGCCACTATTTAGGCCGGGCAGATCAAACCCACGCGCCAAGTGGATGGCCCTCTGAATTCCGTGCAATGAATTTACATTAAATGGATGAACCGGACGCCTCGAATTCAGCCGAACGGCTATTTATGGCACTCGAAGAGTGAGACAGCCGCATCATTAAAAGACATGTCCGATGTGCCAGCCAGACAGCGCATCACACGGACGCGCCCTTCGGCATCAGGCGCATCACACAGAGCGCCCTGTAGTACTCGGCGTATTACAGAGGGTGCGCCCTCACACATCTCCATACCGAGTAGAATGCCAACCGACGCGCCCACTCAGCTGTCCATCGAACGTCACCAACATTAAATGCTGAACGGACAGAGTTGGCAGCACGCCTTCCAAAGTTTGAACAGTTGACAGCTTTATTCAGAAAACGAAGCGTCGGCAACGTCAGCATCATCATGACTTTATTTCCACGGCTACTGCCACGTGGCCACTCCACCATCAGCATGCGCCTCTACGGCCATGTGTCCAAATTAGCATGCGCCTCAAAAGCCATGCGCCTCAGACTGCTCTCTGATCCCGAAAGACAGAAGGAAAGTCGCCTGCATGCGCCCCAAATGGTTTGTAACCCCTAAAGGTTATGAGCCGCAGCCTCCTCCTACGCCCAATCCAAGGCGCAGATCACTTCTCTCTACCAAATCCGAGATCTTCGAACCATGAGTCGATGACACGTGTCTTTTGACTCAACTCATCCAAGATTTCAGCAACGGAAAGATCTTCTCTCTGCTACGTGCCGGCTCACAACAGCAGTATGAAGAGTTCTCCCCCTCGATCAGGGCGCAGCATCCGTGCGCCTCCATCAGCAACCTCCACGTGGCGTCCCCACACCGGCATATCCTGCATGCGCGTATGAGCAGCCAGTCTGCAAAACTATAAATAGAAGGATCATCTCCTTCACACACATAGGGACTCAGAACACACAAGAATCCACAACAGAGAATCACCGAGAGGCAGTTCTAGACACTCAACGTCTTCCTCCTCTCAGCAAGCTCCAGCACCCAGAGCAATCAACACCTTCAGAGAACCGATAACCGTCGTCAGCCGGTCAACGGAGTCAACGCATTACCACTCGCTCCATTGGCACTAAGGACCCAGCTTAAACAAAAGTGTACTCCTAGGACTACATCTAAGTCCTATATTGTATCACTGTTCTGTTTGTATTAAGATTTCAATCAGAACAATTTTAATGGCAAACATGTCTGAGGATGATAAGCAGTACTAAACTTGAGCGAGGTGCCCAAGCTAGCCTGCAAACTCCTCCAGAAGTGGGAAGTGAATCGGCTATCCCGGTCTGAAACTATGCTCACCGGAACTCCGTGCAATCTCACGATCTGACAAACATACAGCTCAGCCAGCCTCTCCGTAGACAAACCCACTTTGAAAGGCAAAAAGTGGGCCGATTTGGTCAATCTATCACGATGACCCAAACCGCGTCTTTCCTCCTGGCGATCGTGGAAGTCCAGATACAAAGTCCATGGTGATGTGCTCCCACTTCCACTCGGGAATAGATAGCGGCTGTAGCAATCCACCTGGTCTCTGTCTCTCAGCCTTCACCTGCTGGCACACAAGGCAACGAGATACAAACTGAGCTACCTCGCACTTCATGCCATACCACCATACGTGCTCTCTCAGGTCCCTATACATCTTGTTGGCTCCAGGATGCATAGAATACTGAGAGCGATGCGCCTCCTGAAGAACCTCCTCCTGAAGCTCTCCACGCGGAACGCACAGCCTAGTACCGTGCCGCAACGACCCATCTTCGGCTACAGAGAAATCGTCGAACAACCCCATCCGTACCTTCTCTCTGATGCTCCTCAGGGCAAAATTATCATACTGCGCTGACCTGACTCTATCCATCAGCTTAGACTGAATCTGCAAAACCCCACATCTGGATCTCCACGCCCGGAATGATGACCTTGATACCCAAACTATCCAGGTCGGCCAACAGATGACAATCTGTCGTCAAGAACATAGCAGCTGGATACCTGCTCAAGGCATCTGCAACTACGTTGGCCTTCCCTGGATGGTACTGCAGTGATATATCGAAGTCCTTCATCAGCTCTAACCACCGCCTCTGCCGCATGTTCAGCTCCTTCTGAGTGAACACGTACTTCAAGCTCTTGTGATCTGTGAATATCTCAACTCGCTCTCCGTACAGGTAATGCTTCCATAACTTCAAAGCAAAAATAACCGTGACCAACTCCAGATCATGAGTAGGATAGTTCTTCTCATGAGGAAGTAACTGCCTGGATGCATAGGCAATCACCTTTTCGTGCTGCTGAAGAACACAAACCAAGCCCCTCCCTGAAGCATCGCTGTAGATCGAGAACCCTCCTGACCCAGATGGCAAAGTCAAGATCGGAGCTGAAGTCAACCTCATCTTCAGCTCATCGAATGCAGCCTGACACTCAACAGTCCAGACGAACTCCACGTCCTTCCTGGTGAGTCTAGTCATCGGCTTTGCAATCCGCGAGAAGTCCTGGACGAACTTCCGGTAATAGCCAGCCAAACCCAGAAAGCTCCGAACCTCGGCAACTGAACTGGGCGTAGACCAAGACTCTACTGCCGAAATCTTCCTCTGGTCCATTGAAATCTCGTGCTCGGTCACAACATGACCTAAGAACTCCACCTGGTCCAAGAAGAACTCACACTTCGAAAGCTTCCCGTAGAGTTGCTCCCTCCTCAGAGTCTCTAACACAACTCTCAAGTGCTCCTCATGCTCCTCCTGCATCTTCGAATAGATCAAGATATCGTCTATGAAGACCACCACGAACTTGTCAAGGTACTGATGGAATACCTTGTTCATCAAGTTTATGAACACCGCGGGAGCATTGGTCAACCCAAATGGCATCACTGTAAACTCGTACTGGCCGTACCGAGTCCGAAATGCCGTCTTGGGAATGTCATCCCGCCTCACCTTCAGCTGGTGATACCCGGACCTCAAGTCTATCTTCGAAAATACCTTTGCCCCACTCAGCTGATCGAACAAGTCGTTGATCCTCGGCAAAGGGTACCTATTCTTGATAGTGAGGTTGTTGAGCGCCCGGTAATCAATGCACATGCGGGACGTATCGTCCTTCTTCGGCACAACAGGACTGACGCTCCCCAGGACGAAGAACTGGATCTGAAGAAACCCTTGTCCTGCAGCTCGTCGACTTGCTTCTTCAGCTCTATCAACTCGCTGTTGTTCACCCTATAGACATGCTGTGAAATAGGCTCGGCGCCCGGCACCAAGTCTATAGAGAACTCAATGTTCCTGTCTGGCGGCATCCCCGGCAACTCCTCGGGAAAAACATCCGAGAACTCAGCTATCAACGGATGTGACAAATCCTGCCCCGCCAATAAAGCTCCACAGAATCCAGCCTCCGGCTCCGCTGCTCCTCGAGCAAACTCGATCTCTGGCTCTCCCGACGTCCTAAAAAGAACTCTGCCTCCTCTACAATCAATGCTAGCTTGGTGCATGCTCAACCAATCCATACCGAGTACCATATCGTACGTCGGTAGGGGCATTACGAGTAGACACGCACTCAAATCCCGGCCTCTCAGAGTGACTCTCCGCCCCTTGCAAATATTATTAACCAGGATAATGCCTCCCCGGTCATAATCTTGCAAGTCCTACCCATATATTCAGCAATAATATTGTGTCTCAGAGCAAAGAAAACAGACACAAAACTATGAGTAGCCCCAGAATCAAACAAGGCGAAAGCAGGGAAAGAATCAAGGAGAACATGACCTGCTACAACATCTTCCACCGGCTCTACCTCCTTCTCTACTGCCAAAGCGAACACCCTGCCCGCGGGTGCTCCCTTCTGGTACTGAACAAAGCGCTGCTGCTGGGTCTGAAGTGGAGGACCTCTCTGCTGAACTGCTGGTCCTCTAGCCGGCTGCACTCTGTCCTGGCCTCCTCGGACTCTGCGAAAGTGGCAATCCCTCAGCTGGTGATCGGGCACCCCACAATAGAGATAGACGCCCAACCTCTTCCTGCAAGCCTCCCTGGTGTGCCCCGGCTTCCCGCAGAAGCCGCACGGAGTAGCCGGTCTCTGGCCCTGTCCCTGGTGCTGCTGGGCACGCGCTGGTGCCTGCTAAATCTGCAACGGAGGTTGCTGCTGCTGAAATGGCCTCTGTTGATGCTGAAAGTGGGGGCACTTGGTCGGTCCTGCACTTGAACTCGCCCCCATAGCATCTCCGCTCCTCTTCGGCTTGAGGCCGAAGTCCTCCTCTGCAATCTGCACGTCCATCAATATCTGATCGAACGTCGCATCACGACGACCCGAAGTGCGGTGCGCACTGCATGAATAAGTCCCCTACGGAACTTACGAGCCTTTTGCCTCTCATCCTGGATCATATCAGGAGCGAACCTGCTAAGGCGTAAGAACTCAGCTGCATACTCGTCCACCGACGAGTTTCTCTGTACTAGACCCACGAACTGGCCCTCCAATGCTGTAAGAGCCACGTCCGGGAAGAACTTCTCCTTGAAGAGCCTCCGAAAGTTCTCCCATGTCAGCCCTCTCACCGATGCACGAGGATCCGTGCGGTACCACGTCAGTGCGATGTCGAAGAATCGGCTGGCTGCGACCGAAACCCAAAGTGCTCTAGGAAGCTCTGCCAGCTCCATGCTCCGCTGCACATCCTCTAGCCAATCGTCCGCATAAAGGATGCCCTCCGTGCCCGTGAAGTCCCTGGAGCTCATCTTCCTAAAGTCTAATACTGTCCCTGGCCTAGACTGCTGCTGGCTAGTAGGGCCCTGCACCGTACCCGGTGCCACTCTCTCCACTGCTGCCAGTGCAAGCTGATGCGAGTTCTCCATACTCTGCCTCAGCATCTCAATCTGACGGTTGACGCCTCCGTCTGGCGCTGCGATACCTCTGCCTGGGCTCGCTGTGTCTCCATTATCTGCTGAAGGAGAAGGACATATGATGTGTATCCGTCGGTATCGGAGGTGGTGGCGATAGCGTCTCCGGAACGACGATCGAAACCCTCTGGGGTGGAGGTAGTAGACCTCTCTGTACAACTGCCAGGGCCTCTGGGATAGTAGAATCACTGGGGGCAGTCTCGTGAACCTCCTCCTCAGCCTGGTCAGATCTCTCGGGCAAGCTACTCGATCTAGTGGCCTGCGGGTGCGTCTTCGTTATCCTGGAGACGAATTGAAACAAAGAGATCAATATGGCACATGAGTAGATTTATCAAAGAAGGACAGTTAATTTAATACAAGGAAAGTAATCATGATAATCAAAAGATCGAAAATTTTCCTAGTGTGATTGAGAAACTCCTATCATGTCCTAGGTCCTACGTCCTAATTGCAGGCTCGTAATTAGCACTCTAAGTCGAGCACTATTATGAGATCGTACTAATTGCGACACAGGACCTGCATGGGCCACCACAAAAACGTATCACGACCCGCACCCTTATGAGGGGCACGAGCACGTGGGTACGTCCAGCCTACGCCGCAGTATCGGCGGTAGAACGCTATATATAACGTCTGTAAATACTACGACTAACAGTATAAAGGTACATGTACAGTATATACTCTCCGAATGGAGGTGACATATCAATACAGTCTCAATCACAGAATAAAACTAAGGTAGATAGCACAGAAGGGAAAACATATGATAGATGAAATAGTAAATAAGTCTAGTGTCTAATACAAGCCCAGATATATAATATCACAGGGTCTCAAAATGTATCATAGAAGCTACAGTCTGATAAAGCTAGCTGGATCGCAGTCCAGTCAAACCTAGCTAATCTACACTACTCTGGGAGAACAAAATCTAGTGGCTCTACTATAAGGCCACGGTCCTGGACTACTCCATCTAACTCGAGCCCATAATAGGTCGAGCAGTCCGCCTCAGAATCATCTGTAATATATCATAACGATATCATGTCAGAAAAATGAGCAAGTACAAGCACTAACAGTAGTTCCATGTGAATTGACAAATTCTATAAGAGACAGTATAATGAACTACAAGACAAAAATATATAAAAACTTGGGAACCGTTCGGAAGCTGAGTTACAACCCTTAAACCAAACAAGGACCGAGGTTGTAACTCTTCTTCCGAGCAGAACTTAGTCTCCAATCAAGGTACAATGTAAAGGCATGTGGAGCATGTGAGTAACTGTATATCATAGCATGGTGAGAAAATACTGAATGTAGAAAAGAACAGGATATATGATAAGATAATAAATATAAAATGTGTCTTGAATTATTAGAGCGATATGTGATCGGCTTGGGATATGTGACAGGACAGGCTATCCACTTGGCCCGGCAATCTGCGGTGACCTCAACGGAAAGTCATGCCGGCCAACCTGGATAACGAGCACAAGGCAAAAGGATCTCGCTACACCCTTCGTGAGGGGAGAGTGGCACGAGCACAAGAATAGTGACAGGATGGCTTGGATCACATAGCCTCTAATAATTCTCTATCCCCGAATAGTACAATAGATCTGGACATGACACGTCATGGCACGTGATTTCGTAAGAGGGTAGCAAATTCCCTTAGAAATCGGTATCTATACAAGTATAGGGAATAAGACAGGAAGTGTACCAATATACCCAGAAATCCAGGAACAACATCTCATGCCGTGATCCAACGTGTACTAGTCCGTGAACTATCGTGACTGAGATTCAAGTAAGACACTACGACTGAATCGGATATAGCAGATATCAAGACAATAAAAATTATCAGTGAATGTACTCGCCTGCTGTCCTGAGCTGTAGGGTATATCAATGCTCAGAGCGGTAATCAGAAACCTAAAGATGAGATACTGTATGTTAATTTAGGTTTAAACAAGTTTAAGAATAATTCACAATGAATGATATAAAATCTAGGTCAAACTAGGTCTCACTGAGTCACACTAAGTCCTGTCAAATCAATCTAGGTCAAATCAAGTTATATCAAGTCAATCTAAGTCAGACCAAGTCAACTCTAGGTCATACCAGTCATCGCAAGTCAAAACAAGTCGAAGAAAGTCAAACGGGGTCAAGAGTTGGCCTACAGTTGACTTTTGGTCAACTGGTCAACCCTGGTCAACTCTGGTCAACTCTAGGTCAACCCTAGGTCAAACTGGTCAAATGTTGACCAACAGTTGACTTTTGGTCAACTGGTCAACTCTGGTTTGATTTGGTCAAATCTAGACAAAGTGTTGACTCACGGTTGACTTTTGGGTAAAAAGTAAACTCTGGGTCAACTGAGCCAAAATCGGTTCAAATATGACATTTGTAGGGTGTACCCAACAAGCCATCCAAGTTTCAAGTCAATCCGAATACCCGAACCCCGTATCTTGAATTTACCCGATTACCCCTTAAAACATTTACCCTTAACCATTCTAACTCGACGCCAAGTGGCCTTCCCATAGGAATTCCACTCCGGGCTTCCTAGGGTAGTAGGGTACTAGCCTATACAACCATTACCTACCAAGTTTCCTAGGGTAAGTGGACATCCAGTCCATCTTACGGTCCGTATCGCCCGTTTACCCGTTATCTTGAATATTTTAAGATACGAAATGGTACGGTACGATACCATCTCCCTAATCCCACACGCAACCCCGATTTCCACCTAGGAGCCTACCCGCAAACTCTATTTCACATTTGCTAAGTCTCCTCCAAGTTTCGACGCATTCCGAATCACGGAACTCAAATTCACCCCTTCACCAAAATCCTAACTAACATTTCACTCACTCATTCACTCATTCAAACTCTCTCTTTTCACCCTCTCTTAGGACTAGCTTAGGGGCTATTTTAGTGGGTTGATTAGGTGTATTTAGAGATATATATATAGGGTATATATATGTATATATATGGGTATACATATAGGGGTTAAAGTGGGATCAAAAGGGGGTCAAATGGGGGTGTTTGGGGGTGCTACTGCTGCTGATATTGCTGCTAGCTGCTGCTGCTATTGCAGCTTGCTGCTGCTGCTGTGGGGGCGGGGGGGGGGCAGCAGCCCCCTTGGCCCCCCCTTGCTACTGTGGGCTGCTCCCCCTTCCCTTCTCCTTTCCTCCTCCATTTTCCTCCTCTATTTCACTCTATTTCCTTCTCTAAACTCCCTCTCAATCTCTCTAATTCTCTTCTAAAATCTCACTAATATATATATATATATATAAACACTCAACAATTTCCCTCATTCATTCCCCTCTCTATATATGTAAATACACACACTCACACATACATATCTACATATGTATATACATACACACACACACATACATATCTATATATGTGCATATATATATATACTCACAAACACATATAATATATATATATATATATATATATATATATATATATATATATATATATATATATATATATATATATATTTATATATATATATATATATATATATATATATATATATATATATATATATATATATATATATATATATATATATATATATGGACACACACACACTTACACACAAATACACACTCTCATGACACCACTACCACTCTCCTCTACACACACACACACACTATATATATATATATATATATATATATATATATATATATATATATATACACCTCTCTAAAAAGGATAAAACCATAACAAAATCCCTAAACTAGATTTTAGGTAAACCTATAAAAGCTAGGGTCAACATGTAGAGAATGGTCTCCTCTATATTTATTGTGAAAGAATAAATGTAAAATGAGAAATTAATGAGGGTTTAAAAGCATACATAAATGTAGATTTGAAGAAGAAGAAGAAGTTGGAAAGAATGAAATGAAGAGAGAGAGAAATGACTTAGTAATGAAGCAAAGAGAGGGGGAGGGGATGGCCTATAGGTGGCCGGCCATGGGGGGAAGGGTTGGGGCACTTGTAATTACAAGTTTGCCCCTCCCTTGCTTACATGCTAATTTAAATCCAATTTTGGGTTTTGGGATTAGCTAAAATTAAATAAAAATCATAATTAGGCTTAAAATACTCATGGGGGGACTAGTCCAAACTCTTAATCCTAAAAGTTAAGTTTGGTGGGCCATGGCTAATTAACATGCTAATCACAACTCAAGTCGAAATTCTCCGGAGTCCCGAATTAACTCGGAATGCGATAAAATTCGAACCCGACTCCTATAATAATTAAATATTAATATTCATGAAATAAAATTTCCAAAAATATTATAAAATAGAAAATTACCATTTTACCCCTAACTTGGAAAAGTGAGGGTGTAATGCCTATAGTTCGTATTACGTATCTTGGTATACGTGTACGTATTCTTGACTCGTATTGCATATTTTCCTGCATGGTTATTTTAGCATGTCATTGGATATGGCATAGCTTGGTTCGGCTTAGCTTGGTTTGGTTTGCTTTTGGGTTCATCATGAACCAAAAGAAAACCCCCACCTACCACCACCACCCTCATTTATATTTCCACCTAACTCTCTCTCTTCATTTATTCTTCTCATTCACTTCTTCTTCTCCACCATTTACTCTTCCACCTACCAGGAAAGAGAGCTAGGCAAGTGCAAACTTGCTTCCTGATGGATCTTAAGTTTTATTGTTCCATTCTCTTCCTTACTTGATTCTAAGCCTCTTTAGAACTTGACATTTTTGGTTTTGATGGATGGATTCTTGTAGATCTAAGTTTGTAAACTTTTCGGTTTTTCTTAGTTTTGATCTCTAAAACTTGGTTATTTTCGAAAAACTAGTGTTTCTATGTTGTAGAGAATTCAATTTCATGCAGTTTTGGCTTTTGTTTCGCTTGATTTCGACTTCGGATGAGGAAGTTATGGCCAAAAGCAATTTCTGGTCATTCCTATGTTCATCTGTAGCATGAACCGCATGTCGCAGTAGGCGCATATGATGTCGCAGATGAGCCGCAGGAGCTGCATGTCGCAGTAGGCGCATATGATGTCGCAGTTGATGCCGCAGGAGCTGCATGTCGCAGTAGGCGCATATGATGTCGCAGTTGAGGCGCATGTCGCAGTAGGCGCATATGATGTCACAGTTGAGCCGCAGGAGCTGCATGTCGCAGTAGGCGCATATGATGTCGCAATTGAGGCGCATGTCGCAGTAGGCGCATATGATGTCGCAGTTGAGCCGCAGGAGCTGCATGTCGCAGTAGGCACATATGATGTCGCAATTGCGCATGTCGCAGTAGGCGCATATGATGTCGCAGTTGAGCCGCAGGAGCTGCATGTCGCAGTAGGCGCATATGATGTCGCAGTTGAGGCGCATGTCGCAGTAGGTGCATATGATGTCGCAGTTGATGTCGCATGAACCGCATGTCGCAGTAGACGCATATAGTGTCGCGAATGAGCCACATGGGGCGCACGTCGCAGTAGGCGCATATGGTGTCGCTGAATAGGCCGTATGATGCCTATTTAGGCTATTTCTAACTGTTATATGTCTTAATTGACTGAATTGTGGCTCGAACTTCTTCCAACTCCCAACGTGGAAGTTGTAGATCTTTTCTTTGCCATCAAGAATATGTCACTAGTTATCTTATGCAAGTTTCTTTCATTCATGATTTTGTAAGAATAGAACACGATAGTGGCCCGCCGTGGCGCACTCTTGACAAGTAAACTGACATGATATATCTCGGCAAGCTGTTACGACAGCTAGCCTGACATGACAAGTATGAAAGACTTGGACACCGTGGGCGATTGTATTTGTACAAATAAACTAGTACTGTCTTGCATCATGTCTAGGACGGGGACTCCTGAGTACCACGGTCAGGGGTACCTACTGAAAATGACTAAGGCTAATTAACTAGAATAATTCAGTAGTCATGAAGAGATTCCCAGCTACAGGCAATCCCGTTATCTGGGCGCATTCAGTGGACTTGTAGCCTACCGACGAGTAGGGCACATTTCCAGCACACAGTCATGTGTTGCATTCTTCCTAAACGGACATTCGACCTGGATAACCGGATGGTCTGCAGGGCTTGTGGTTGTTGGGATAATCTCGTTGCATCTTGCTAGTAACTAGGCCTGTGATAACCCTAGTTAGTTAAAGTATCAAGCCGTACTCCTTGCTTGGCCGTGATTGATTGGATGTACTTTATTCCAGCTTAGTCTTATCCTGATCCTGTGCAAGATTGTGACATGACATGATTATTGATGCTTGTCTTAACAATAACGATCGGGGGTCCAGTTCTGTTCAGGCGAAGGGTTACAACCTCGGTCCTTGTTTGGTTTAAGGGTTGTAACCTGGCTCCCGGAGCAGTTCTGTGTCCTCTCTTCGTTTATTGTCTTATTGCAACCCCTGTCATGCTCGTCATGTTTTACCTTACTTCAATACCATGATTATTTATACTGGCCTTAACAATAAAGATCAGGGGTCCAGTTCTGTTCAGGCGAAGGGTTACAACTCCGGTCCTTATTTGGTTTAAGGGTTGTAACCTGGCTCCCGGAGCAGTTCTGTGTCCTCTCTTTGTTTATTGTCTTGTTACCTTATCAATAGTAATTGAGGCGGGTTTCTATTCAGGCAAAGGATTGCAACTCCGGTCCTTGTTTGGTTTAAGGGTTGCAGTCTGACTACTTGAATGGTTTCTCCGTGCTCAATATATTATTGTTATCTCAGTTATTATCAGTATCTTTTAATTACCTTAACTATTTATTTGTGATATGCTGGTTTTAGTTCCTAAGTGAAGCCTTCTTTGTGGCACTTGCTCTTTCTGGGGTCTGACCCAGCTGGTTTTGTGTGGCCAGATATCGGAGCAGCAACAGAGGATCCACCTGTCTTTCAGCCCGATGGTGACCACCAGGCGTAACCAGGACAACGAGTGGGTTTCTTTTGTCCTTCCACTCTATTTGTAAAATTATTCTTTTGAGGCGTTTAGCCGGCGAGCACGTGTTAGCTCGTATTGCACCTTTATTTACTGTCTGCCTACGGGCTGTAACATGATTGACAAATCCTAGGGTTGATCATGTATTGACTAAAACTCTTGCTAGTCCTGACATTTTGTACGACTAGCTTCATGATCATCCAATATGTAATGTATGGGATGCCTTACTATTGTATATTGATGCTCTAACATCTTGTGACTGTTACTGCTTGCTTGTGATTGAGACAATAGGCTTGTTCTTGACCAGAGGAGACTGATGGATTGTAGTTAAACCCTCATATATCTAGACAGTCGTGATCGTATAGTGACGTGGATTCCATTTCATTATACGTAGCTGGCTATGTCTGCCCCCGCTCTCCAGTATTCTGGTTCTGGGGCGTGACATGGTTTTAGTGGTGGCCCATGCAGGTCTTGTAAATTCAAGATATGTGAGGGTTTACCGAATAGATGTCTCAATCAGTATTCGCCCTTGATCTCTGCTCGTATCTTTCAAATCCCTGAGAATCTTGACCTGATCACATGCTTGTATCGTTGATCTGTCCTGGTCCTTCCTTATTGTTCCCTATGTCATCTTCTTCAGCGGCATTGTTCCTGGACCTGCCGATCAGCAAGGCGGATCACCTCCCGCGGACCAGCAGCAACCTGGAGATCAAGCCCAGCATTCAGGAGTAGCCTCCAGAGTTATGCCTACCGAAGGACAACCACCAGTTCAGCCCGTCCAGCCTGCAGAGCCTGATGATGGCACTTTGGTGGGTCTCATCAGGTCCCTATTAGCTTCCCAGGATCGTCGCGGAGATGCCTTGCACCAGGCGGTGGCAGATGCTTTGACCAGAGGAGGTCATCCGGGTAATAGTGCGGCCAACAGCTTCAAGCGCTTGAACCCTCCTTTTTTCGATGGCAGTGAAGATGCGATCGCTGCAGATGCATGGCTTCAGGACACAGAGGTGATTCTAGAAGCAGCCAGGACTCCAGAGAACGAGAAGGTGGCCGTAGTGCGCCTGCAGCTACTAGATCTTGCCCGCAGCTGGTGGGCAGCGCAGGCCGATGGATTAGTGGCCCCTATTTCATGGACAGTATTCAGAGAGAGATTCTAGACCAAGTATTTTGATGCTGTAGCTCGGTATGATCTACAGACGAGGTTCACCAATCTGAAGCAGATGGGCAGGACGGTCGACGGATATGCGGCCGAGTTTTCGAGACTTAGTCGGTTTGCTCCCACCTTGGTGGCGACCGAGTTCGATAGAGCCCAGCGGTTCCAGCAGGGGCTTCATCTGGAGATTCTATTGGCAGTGGAGCAGTTTGAGCATCAGACTTTTGATGCAGTGTTGAGAGCAGCCCGGAGGCATGAATACACCTCCCAGAGGATCATGGATAGGACCGGAGGTCGGAAGCGATCTCACGGCCAGATGAATCAGTCATCAGCACCAGCCCCGGCAGCCAGGGCTTTGACCATTGGAGCTCCGAGGCGGGCGGCCTCAGTGACGTCGGTTCAGTATTCTACCCCGACGTACCCTCAGCAATAGAAGCAGAAGCAGTCTTCCGCAGTGGGATGTTCACACTGCGGGAAGCCAGGTCATGTGGTATCGGAGTGTCGCAGAGCACAGGGTTTGTGCTTGGTTTGTGGTACCCCGGACCACAGGGTTAGGAATTGCCCGAACTGGAGGAGTTCATCCGCTTTTTCTAGTCCTTCAGTTAGAGGACCAGCACCAGTCCAGCAGCAGCAGCAGCTACAGTACCCGTTCCCGAGGCCGTTGCCGACGCAGGCCCAGGCATTCCAGCAGCAGAGACCGCAGCAGTATGCCCAAGCCCAAGCCCTGATCCAGAGCAGGCAGAGGAATTTTCAGCAGAGGGGACCCGCAGCCAGAGGACATGGTCAAGTGCTGGCTTTGACCATGGGAGAAGAAGGAATAGCACCAGGTGAGGTGGTGGCAGGTACTATTCTCGTCAACACCTTTTCAGCTTCAGTATTATTTGATTCTGGTGCCTCGCATTCATTTATGTCTGCACGATTTGCGACACGGGTAGGACTGGAGCCCGAGTCATTATCAGTAAGGCTCAATATACTTACTGGTAACGGACTTGTAGGAGTAGATAGAGTGTTTTCCTCGTGTCGGGTCGTAGTTAGCGGTAGAGAATTCCCCGCTAGATTGATAGAGTTCCCGATGGCCGATTATGATATGGTCTTAGGGATGGATTGGTTGAGGGACCAGTATGCTAGGATAGACTGCCACATTGGCAGGGTTATTTTTAGCATTCCAGACGAGCCGGAGTTTTCTTTCTCCCGAGGCGAAGTTGAACCTTCTCCTTCAGTGTTGCGGATGGCAGTAGCAGTAGTACAGTTACCTCGGATAGTCGAAGAGTTTCCAGATATTTTCCCAGAAGAGCTTCCAGGGATGCCGCCAGAGCGAGAGATCGAGTTCACCATCGACTTGATTCCCGGGACAGCTCCAGTGTCAGAGAGAGTCTACAGGATGGCGCCGTCAGAATTAGAGATATTGTACAAGATGATTGAAGAACTCAGAACCAAGGGATTCATTCATGCTAGTGGATCGCCTTGGGGATCCCCGATGCTTCTTGTGAAAAAGAAGGATGGTACGTCCAGATTATGTGTAGATTATCGTACCTTGAACTCGGTGACAATCAAGAACAGATACCCTCTTCCGAGGATAGATGACTTGTTTGATCAACTCAAAGGGGCAGCCGTGTTCTCGAAGATTGACTTGCGGTCAGGATACCACCAGATAAGAGTCAGAGAGAAGGACATCCCGAAGACAGCTTTCAGATCCCGATATGGGCATTGGGAGTTCCTTGTTATGCCATTTGGAGCAACCAATGTGTCGGCTGTATTCATGGACCTCATGAATCGTATCTTTATGCCCTATTTGGATCAGTTCGTGATTGTGTTCCTAGATGACATCCTGGTCTACAGCAAGAGTGAAGCGGAGCATGAGCAGTACCTCAGAGTTGTTCTTCAGATTCTCAGAGAGCACCAGCTGTATGCCAAGTTCAGTAAATGCGAGTTCTGGCTCGATCGCATTTCGTACTTAGGTCATATCATCACCAGAGGAGGAGTAGAAGTAGATCCCCAGAAGATCGTGGCCATTGAAACGTGGCCGGGTACCTAGCACAGTGGCAGAAATTCGCAGTTTTCTTGGCTTGGCCGGCTACTACCGGCGATTTGTTTCAGACTTTACTCGGATTTCAGCGTCATTGACCCAGTTGACCCGCAAGGATGTGCAGCTTGCTTGGACAGTAGAGTGCCAGGATTCTTTTGAGAGGATGAAGCGAGGCTTGATGACGGCTCCTATTCTCACGCTTCCAGATGGAACCGGAGGATTCTTAGTATATTGTGATGCTTCGGGCAGAGGTTTAGGATGTGTTCTGATACAGCATGGGAAGGTAATAGCTTATGCGTCACGACAACTTCGTGATCATGAGAGGAATTACCCAACCCATGACTTGGAGCTGGCAGCAGTAGTGTTTGCACTTAAGTTGTGGAGGTACTACTTGTACGGAGATAGGGTGGAAATTTTCACCGACCACAAGAGCCTGAAGTATGTTTTCACCCAGAAGGATCTCAACATGCGTCAGAGGAGATGGCTAGAGCTACTTGTGGATTATGATGCCAACCTGTAGTATCACCCAGGGAAGGCCAACGTTGTTGCAGATGCATTGAGCAGGAGGGCAGGAGTTTATTTTCTGACAGCGCAACCAGAACTGTTAGCCGATCTTCAGAAAATGGGTATAGAAGTTGTCCTTCCTTCCAGTATGGCATTGATGGCCAGCATGCAAGTTCAGTCCACTATAGTCGAGAGGATCCGGATGGCGCAGTCAGTAGATTCCAAGCTTCAGCGACTCAGAGCAGAGTGTGAGGCAGGACGAAGACCAGAGTTATGTATCCATGAAGACGATACACTTCGACATGGTAAGCGTCTTTGTGTATCCAGTGGAGATATCAGACAGGAGATCATGGCGAAGGCTCACAGTTCGCAGTATTCCATTCATCCCGGCGGTACGAAGATGTACCGTGATATTCGTCAGCACTTTTGGTGGAATGGCATGAAGAGAGAGATAGCCCGGTTTGTCTCTCGTTGTTTAGTCTGCCAGCAAGTTAAGGCTGAACATCAGAGACCAGCTGGACTACTTTAACCATTACCGATTCTCGAGTGGAAATGGGAGCATATAACCATGAATTTTGTGACTGGATTGCCTAGATCCCCGGCTGGCAGAGACGCTATTTGGGTTGTCATAGACAGGCTCACGAAGGTGGCTCACTTTCTCCCGTTCAGAGTTGGTCAGTCGACGGCTCAACTAGCGGAGATGTATCTCCGGCAGATTGTCAGATTGCACGGTGTACCAGTCAGTATCACTTCAGACAGAGATTCAAGATTTACGTCGCACTTTTGGCGTAGCTTGCAAGAAAGTTTGGGAACTCACCTCCAGTTCAGTTCAGCTTATCACCCGCAGACAGATGGCCAGTCGGAACGTACGATCCAGACTCTTGAAGATATGTTGCGGTCATGTACACTCGACTTCGGTGGTTCGTGGAAAGATCACGTGCACTTGGTGGAGTTCTCATACAACAACAGTTTCCAGGCCAGTATCCAGATGGCACCGTTCGAGGCACTGTATGGTAGGAAGTGTCGATCCCCGCTAGCCTGGGACGATGTCGGAGAGAGGCAGATGCTTGGTCCGAAAATGATTGCTCAGACCGTTGAAGTGGTCAGAAGAGTCAGAGATCATCTTCGAGTTGCCCAAGATCGCCAGCGTCATTGGGCCGATTCTCATCGGCGCCCCCTTGAGTTTTTTGTCGGCGACCATGTATTCCTGAGGATTTTGCCTAACCGCGGCGTCATTCGTTTCGGCGTACGAGGAAAGCTTAGTCCTAGGTATATAGGGCCGTTCGATATTCTGGAGCGAGTAGATGATGTGTCCTATCGTCTCGCTCTTCTGTCGTCGCTACGTGAGGTGCATGACGTATTCCATGTATCCCAACTGCGACGGTATATCCCGGATCCGAGCCACATCCTGGATCATTCGAAATTGGTTGTTGGTACCAACCTTTCGTATGAGGAGAGGCCCGTGTCTATATTGGACCGAAGAGAGAAGACACTCAAGAACAAGACTATTAGTTTAGTCCGTGTTGCTTGGGGTCATCACTCTTTGGGTGAGTCGACGTGGGAGCATGAGGATGATGTCCGATCGTGATATCCCGACCTGTTTGACTCGTAAGGTATAATGTCTTCCTTATGCCTTATGCTTTCAATTCCTTGCTTGAATAAATGACTGTATGATAGACTGCTTGTTATAGCTTACGATTAGTATAGCCTGTCCTTGCAATTCTAGCCTCTTGATTAAATTCCGAGAACGAAATTCTTCTAAGGTGGATAGAGTTGTAATGCCTATAGTTCGTATTACGTATCTTGGTATACGTGTACGTATTCTTGACTCGTATTGTGTATTTTCCTGCATGGTTATTTTGGCATGTCATTGGATATGGCATAGCTTGGTTCGGCTTAGCTTGGTTTGGTTTGCTTTTGGGTTCATCATGAACCAAAAGAAAACCCCCACCTACCACCACCACCCTCATTTATATTTCTACCTAACTCTCTCACTCTTCATTATTCTTCTCCTTCACTTCTTCTTCTCCACCATTTACTCTTCCACCTACCAGGAAAGAGAGCTAGGCAAGTGCAAACTTGCTTCCTGATGGATCTCAAGTTTTATTGTTCCATTCTCTTCCTTACTTGATTCTAAGCCTCTTTAGAATTTGACATTTTGGTTTTGATGGATGGATTCTTGTAGATCTAAGTTTGTAAACTTTTCAGTTTTTCTTAGTTTTGATCTCTAAAACTTGGTTATTTTCGAAAAACTAGTGTTTCTATGTTGTAGAGAATTCAATTTCATGCAGTTTTGGCTTTTGTTTCACTTGATTTCGACTTCGGATGAGGAAGTTATGGCCAAAAGCAATTTCTGGTCATTCCTATGTTCATCTGCAGCATAAACCGCATGTCGCAGTAGGCGCATATGATGTCGCAGTTGAGCCGCAGGAGCTGCATGTCGCAGTAGGCGCATATGATGTCGCAGTTGAGGCGCATGTCGCAGTAGGCGCATATGATGTCGCAGTTGATGCCGCAGGAGCTGCATGTCGCAGTAGGCGCATATGATGTCGCAGTTGAGGCGCATGTCGCAGTAGGCGCATATAATGTCGCAGTTGAGCCGGAGGAGCTGCATGTCGCAGTAGGCGCATATGATGTCGCAGTTGAGGCGCATGTCGCAGTAGGCGCATATGATGTCGCAGTTGAGCCGCAGGAGCTGCATGTCGCAGTAGGCGCATATGATGTCGCAGTTGAGGCGCATGTCGCAGTAGGCGCATATGATGTCGCAGTTGATGCCGCATGAACCGCATGTCGCAGTAGGCGCATATAGTGTCACGAATGAGCCGCATGGGGCGCATGTCGCAGTAGGCGCATATGGTGTCGCTGAATAGGCCGCATGATGCCTATTTAGGCTATTTCTAACTGTTATATGTCCTAATTGACTGAATTGTGGCTCGAACTTCTCCCAACTCCCAACGTGGAAGTTGTAGATCTTTTCCTTGCCATCAAGAATATGTCACTAGTTATCTTATGCAAGTTTCTTTCATTCATGATTTTGTAAGAATAGAACACGATAGTGGCCCGCCGTGGTGCACTCTTGACAAGTAAACTGACATGATATATCTCGGCAAGCTGTTACGACAGCTAGCCTGACATGACAAGTATGAAAGACTTGGACACCGTGGGCGATTGTGTTTGTACAAATAAACTAGTACTGTCTTGCATCATGTCTAGGACGGGGACTCCTGAGTACCATGGTCAGGGGTACCTACTGAAATTGACTAAGGCTAATTAACTAGAATGATTCAGTAGTCATGAAGAGATTCCCAGCTACAGAAAATTCCGTTATCTGGGCGCATTCAGTGGACTTGTAGCCTACCGACGAGTATGGCACATTTCCAGCACACAGTCATGTGTTGCATTCTTCCTAAACGGACATTCGACCTGGATAACCGGATGGTCTGCAGGGCTTGTGGTTGTTGGGATAATCTCGTTGCATCTTGCTAGTAACTAGGCCTGTGATAACCCTAGTTAGTTAAAGTATCAAGCCGTACTCCTTGCTTGGCCGTGATTGATTGGATGTACTTTATTCCAGCTTAGTCTTATCCTGATCCTGTGCAAGATTGTGACATGACATGATTATTGATGCTTGTCTTAACAATAACGATCGGGGGTCCAGTTCTGTTCAGGCGAAGGATTACAACCCCGGTCCTTGTTTGGATTAAGGGTTGTAACCTGGCTCCCGGAGCAGTTCTGTGTCCTCTTTTCGTTTATTGTCTTATTGCAACCCCTGTCATGCTCGTCATGTTTTACCTTACTTCAATACCATGATTATTTATACTGGCCTTAACAATAAAGATCAGGGGTCCAGTTCTGTTCAGGCGAAGGGTTACAACTCCGGTCCTTGTTTGCTTTAAGGGTTGTAACCTGGCTCCCGGAGCAGTTCTGTGTCCTCTCTTTGTTTATTGTCTTGTTACCTTATCAATAGTAATTGAGGCGGGTTTCTATTCAGGCGAAGGATTGTAACTCCGGTCCTTGTTTGGTTTAAGGGTTGCAGTCTGGCTACTTGAATGGTTTCTCCGTGCTCAATATATTATTGTTATCTCAGTTATTATCAGTATCTTTTAATTACCTTAACTATTTATTTGTGATATGCTGGTTTTAGTTCCTAAGTGAAGCCTCCTTTGTGGCACTTGCTCTTTCTGGGGTCTGACCCAGCTGGTTTTGTGTGGCCAGATATCGGAGCAGCAACAGAGGATCCACCTGTCTTCCAGCCCGATGGTGACCACCAGGCGTAACCAGGACAACGAGTGGGTTTCTTTTGTCCTCCCACTCTATTTGTAAAATTATTCTTTTGAGGCGTTTAGCCGGCGAGCACGTGTTAGCTCGTATTGCACCTTTATTTACTGTCTGCCTACGGGCTGTAACATGATTGACAAATCCTAGGGTTGATCATGTATTGACTAAAACTCTTGCTAGTCCTGACATTTTGTACAACTAGCTTCATGATCATCCAATATGTAATGTATGGGACGCCTTACTATTGTATATTGATGCTCTAACATCTTGTGACTGTTACTGCTTGCTTGTGATTGAGACAATAGGCTTGTTCTTGACCATAGGAGACTGATGAATTGTAGTTAAACCCTCATATATCTAGACAGCCGTGACCGTATAGTGACGTGGATTCCATTTCATTATACGTAGCTGGCTATGTCTGCCCCCGCTCTCCAGTATTCTGGTTCTGGGGCGTGACAGAGGGTGACACACAAAGAAGAGATTTGAGAGAATGAGCTTTTATCGGCTTCCTAACTGTACCATTCTCCGTCCTAAATGTACCATTCGTCGTCGGTGTCACCATCTAGATCGCCAGCAGCGGTGGTGTCGTCGTCTACATAGCCTACAGACCTGGACACACTGTGTCCTTCCTTTCCGGCCGACACACAATTATTGTTTTATATACGTAGTTGCACAAAATATTAAATTACATGGACGAAAGAGAAAGTAAATATGAGTTAATTTAGGATGTTCATTGAAAAATTACATTGAAGAATGACCTGCTATAGCAAGTTAACAAGAGGTCAAAAGTCAAAAACAACATTAAATGATGTCTCCTGCATTATTTTATCTGAATTTAATCTGAACCGTTGGATTAACATCCAACGGTCCAGATTTTGGATGTATCGATACATCCAAAAAGGATGGATGTATTGTACAATTTTCCATATATATATATATATATATATATATATATATATATATATATATATATATATATATATATATATATATATATATATATATATACCGGATCAAGAGCCCTGCGGGGGAGCCCCGCCTGCCCCTCAACTGTTGGATCGAGCGGGCGTGCGCGAGGGCCCCCTGATCCGATGGTGCAGGGGAGCGGAGCTTTGGCGGGACTCTTGATTCGGCATATATATATATATATATATATATATATATATATATATATATATATATATATATATATATATATATATATATATATATATAACACATTTACAGTAATATAATTAATAATCACTAATAATTATACATTTTCAAATACAATAAGTATTCATCATCTAAAAAACTAGTCCAAAATAATTCTATATTATTTTAAAATTAATTTGTCATATAAGTATATGATTAAAAAAAATAGACAAAAAAACGTGTGCAACTTCTAATTAATTATGACGGAGAATTTATCTCTCCTGATCTCTTTTCTCGTCATTTAGTTAAATAGTCTTTTAATCTAACAATGGTCTTTCAACGTTAATTTTTTTTTTATAATTTTCTGGAGGCAATCGAGATGATTCTAGCGACACCGCGTTCTCGATCAACGTTGATTTGACAATGTCCCATAGCGAACCACTTTAAAAACCGGTCCGACCCAGTCCAACTTGTCAGTCGGTTAGGTCCAAACGTCAAATAGTTCGTCTTTCTAGAAAGGAAATACAAAATTAAATTTTTTTTAAAAATAATAATAAATTGCATGATAATATAAATATAATAAAACCGCTGCTCCAAGGGGAGGAATAGATCGGTGGGGCCCACACGCAGGAGACGACGACAAGAGTTCTTTAGTTCCCCCTCCCGAAAGGAAACATCCGATTCATTCTTTTCTTTTCTTTTTTCCGAATTAGGGTTTCGTCGGTCGGAAGGACGCCCGATGGCGACGGCGACGATGGCGACGGCGGCCGGCGCCGCCGCGCTCCTCTACTACACGCTCAACCGGCGGCTGCGCGCGGCGCAGTCACAGGCGGAGGAGGACGGCGGCGAGGGCTCCGGCGACGCGTCCAAGTCCCTCCTCCCGTCGTCGAGGAGCAGGGCGGCGCAGCGGCCGGCCCGGGCGCCGGCGACGTGGCTCGAGACCATATCGACGCTGTCGGAGACCCTGAGGTTCACGTACTCGGAGACGCTCGGGAAGTGGCCGATCGGGGACCTCGCGTTCGGCATCAGCTTCCTCCTCAAGAGGCAGGTTAGGGTTTGCGCTGTCGTGTTCTTCCGGAAAAGATTGGATCTCGATTAGAGTGTGCAAATTTGTGTTATTTCGGGGCCATGATTCTCAATTGCTCTATTGGACGTTTTATTCGGTCTTTGGGTCCTAGGAAAGCACGGCCGGTGTAAAAACAGAGCCGTGCCCCTGTCGCATCGTGCTGGGCATGTATCGGACACGATGCCGGACATTACAGAATACGCTAGGGCACGCTGTAGGGGCCGTTACGTGTTGCTGCGTCGTGTCTGTCATAGCGGATATTTGTCGTAGAGTTTGCGTGTCTATAACCGATTGATTTTCCTCACATCTTGCTTTGAGAAAGATGCTATGTTATTGCTGGCATTGTAGTGTGTTATAGCATTGCTAGAATAGTAGTGCTTGCTCATTCGTCGCATCAGAAACTTAAGCGGAAAGGTAGCCAGGTAGTGGTTGAGTAGCCATACGAGCTCAAGGTTGTAAAAGTCGCTAGGCGCTAGGTAGGCGGGCACTGGGTGCCTAGTCGACCTAGTTCTAGGCAGTTTATAAAAAACCAAAACCCTTTTGAAGATTACGGAAATTGTCCATAAAACAAAAAAATGCATAGTCAGGGGGGCACTAGGCGGCCCCCTAAATCGATTTTTAGAACAATGTACGAGCCTAAGTTGACTCGTAAATTCGACGAAATCAAGCAGCGGAATATTCAAGACTTACAAATGTAGCGGAAACACAACATTTAGATCAACGAATATAAAAACCTTTGGAGTCAAGCTGAAGAATAACAATATCTGTAGAGTCAAATAGAATTGAATATCAGAAATTGTAGCGGAAATCACAATATAGGAGCATCCAAGAATACTACCAAAACCATCTAGAAATTCAACGATTACATCTCAAAGAAATTAATGCACTGAACTGCTTCGATACATTATGTCCTATAGTTGGAAATAATAAAGTATCAAATAGAAACTAGTATCTCGGTGCTCTTGCCCCACTTTCCGTACCTGAAATGTTGAGGGTCAGTACATTGGGATGTACTGGTTAGTGGCGTAACCCAACCCATCTAAAATCCGACACAAGTAATCATGTGAAAACACAAGCATTGAATTATTAAAGTGGTCTTTTATTTCTTTTCCTATGTTCATTTCGAATCCATCATTTATCAACAATCATCATTAATTCAAATCATTTACTAACAATTCTACAATTTGTTTATTCCAATTAGTCCATTCCTACATATCCAACGTACACATTCATATTTCCTTCTTGTACCTCGTGCAATCCAACTTAGGGTCAAATAGCAAGATTGTGATTGTCATCATTATAAAAGTAACACAGTATCATCAAACAACAAGATCGTGAGTGTGTCATCGTTATAAAAGTAACACACAAGATCATGTAAATAACAAATATAGTTTGTCGAAGCTATTCCCTGCAAAACAAGGATTAGTAATTCATATTTATCATTCTTATCATCGAGAGTTCGTCACTGCAAAACATAGGTTAGGTACTATGTATAGAGTATTCTGACGCCATAATTACGTCTTTGCAAACAAAAGTTAGCCCTATCACTTAAAGAGTCCTGCAAGACAACTTGTTACATCCTGCAACACAACAGTAGCATCCAATCATGTCTACAAGTTGGTCAATGGTCTATCACTCTATCTCACCATATTTGGACATAGCCTCCCACCCTTGAGTGATAAGAATGGTATACTCATGGCACCTCGTCCAGTTTGGGTAGCGAATCCAACTGAAGAGCTCCAGATACACATACGACAACTTCATCCTCAGAAGATCCACGAAACCACTATTGTTCCTCCTAGGTCGACATGATTCCATCGCAACAGACATTGCTTGACGAATTTTACTTGTGCATAAGTTGTCCATGACCCATGCAAATGAAACTATCTTATAAACAAATAAATATAACGAAAGATAATGCAACATCAATATAAAAACTCTCTTTTTCAACACAGCAATTCCATCAATGAAAATCCAATTCCTAGTCCACTTTCCGTTTACCAAACAGCCCCTTAGTGGTTTCCTACATGGCTGCAGAATGTTTGGAGTAGGAAATTATTGCAATGTTATATATTTGTGCTAAGACAGTAATGTTGCCAAAAATACTTTTCATACTTGTTACTGCTAGATGCTAAGCTACAATCGTAGTTACCTTCATTGTCACCAGTTGTTAACCACCATTATCATTTTCCAAGCAGGTCGACAAGGCAATTCTGCAACATGTGGATGTAAATGCATTCTCATATCTTAGACTGTATTTTATCAGTATTCAGATGACGATTGTTGAATTAAGGAGATCATATTGAGCACTCAACTATAGTAGAGCTATATATGTTTATAGATGCGGATTGGATGGTCTGCTCATCTGTAGATTTCAGAAGCTTCCAGTCTATAGTTGGACATGAATTTGGCATGGGCATGACTCAACATTCATCTTCTTTTACCATTTAGGATTTTTGGAACCTATTTATTAGTGTAAAAACCCACCTACATGATCATTTATGGTTATAGATATATTATATATGAAAATGTATATGCATAACTATATTCAAATTGTACTTGTATTCTAGACCTTTTGAGATTTGCCATCTCCTGAATCAATACTGTCCCAGAATTAATATCTGTATGTGTCCAAGCAACCTACCCTTGCAATTATGTTCCACTTTTTCAGAATAATTATATTCTAGCTGAAACCTAGAATATCCTTATATGACATAGACATACTAGCAAGTCCAGTTGGTGTAGTAATGGGAAACCAACCACCAGATCCCTTTGTCGTCTTTCAATCCAAAGACAAATGTGAATAAACTAATGTTATTTCCTAAAACATCACAATGCCACTTGCAAAATAAAGTTTCTTTGTTGAAGAGTAAAAAAAAAAATTGCTTCAGATAAGATGTTTAGTATACCATATCTTCTTTAGACGAAAAAAGATGGATAGACTGTTGGTCTTTTTCTTTCCGGTCTGTACTTAACTGACAGGAATTAAAAGGCTCTGCGTGAATTGTGTGGAGTTTATTATAATATTATAACCTGATTTACTGTTTACTATATCCATGGTGACTGTTGACATTGTGAATTTATATATAACTATTTCACATGGTAAGAGTTGTCTTCTGTTGCCTGGCAGGGGAATCTACATGTGGCTAGTATATATGCTGGTAAAGATAGTGTACCTCTTAGAGGATCTGAAATCACTGCTGAACTAAGATATCTGTTGAATTTGTTGACGCTATGCTGGCATTTTTCAAAGAAGCCATTCCCATTATTTTTGGAGGCAACTGGTTACTCGATAGAAGATGTCTTATTTCAGGAACCTAAAGCAGGAGTCAGTAATGTCATTCCATCTATTTTGGATTTTTTTTTTTACCTCCCAATTGCCTGAACATAGTAAAAATGAAATGTTGTAATCTTATTTATAGCATTAATTTTTATCTCACAGATTTTGAAGCCAGCTTTTACAGTTTTGATTGACAAAAGCTCGAAGTGTATTTTGCTGTTGATTCGGGGAACACACAGCATCAGAGATACTTTGACAGCTGCAACTGGTGCTGTTGTTCCATTCCACCATACTGTTGTAAACGAAGGTGGTGTTAGTGATTTGGTTCTTGGATATGCACACTGTGGTATGGTTGCAGCTGCTCGGTGGATTGCAAAGCTGGCAACTCCTTGTCTGGTTAACGCATTACATGAACATCCTGATTTCAAAGTGAAGGTAACTTGCGCCCCATGATTTGCCATGTTCTGCTTCTTAGGTATTCCTTAGACGTGTTACTATATATGACAACTTTGAGGGTCATGTCATTTTGTTTGATGTGTTATTCATAACTTTTTTGTGCAATGAATTGTTTCGGATATGCTGTTTCTTTCGCATACCCTTACAATGTCTAACAGCAATTCCGTACCCACCTTGCTATCTTCTTTAATATTACACCATTTTTCCAGCAGGTTCTTACTGAACTGCTGAAATCCTCATGAAACTCCGATCTCATTTTTATCTTGATAATTGCGTTCTTGTTATGCTTCAGTTACCTGGTGCCCCTGAATGGAAGGGAATTTTTCATGCAAACAACTAGCAATATTTGGATAGCGCCTTCTATTTATTTATTTATGTTTTGTGTTGTGTTATGTTGTTTTGTTCTTTGTCTTGTTTTTGGAGAACAAATGCTATGAAAATATAGGGTCTTTGTTGTTTTTTCTTGTAAGAACCCTGTTTATATATTCTATTGAAACTTGTGTAGGTTATTGGTCACTCTCTCGGTGGAGGTACTGCAGCACTTTTGACCTATGTTTTACGCGAGCAGCAGGAGTTTGCCACTGCAACTTGTGTAACATTTGCTCCAGGTTTGTTTTCCTGGGTGCTCTTCTTAGTTGTTCAAATTCCTAAAACAAAATTATAAGTAATAACTTGCATCCAGTCACTATAATGAATAAACCTTATTTCAGTTTGGTGGCAGCTTGTGAGCTCACATTTTTCTTAATTTTTCAAGTAATTCTGAGTTAGGTGTTGCTATGATTATCTTAGTTTTTGTTAACCATATTGACCAGACTAAGTCTTAGCCATGTTTGCATGCTCAGCTGGTTTAATTGAACAGTCATTACTCATTTGTGAGTTAGTAAGAGAAAAATAATGGGTCTTGGACGTTGGCGTGTTCTGTCATGGTATATGCAATGTGTTGCTTGCTCAAATTTTGCAAATAACTTCCATAATTGGAGAAGTAGTTAGTTGTTTCCTGATGGATCTATTGCATAGTTCGTGGTATCGGCCAAAATTACCGAAACCATCCGATTCAAAACCACCAACACCCCCCCCCCCCCCCCCCCCCCCCCCCCCCAAAAAAAAAAAAAAAAAAAAAACTCCCCATAAACTGCCAATTAAGAAGGGTCCAATATTGATCCCAATGCTGATACTGTGAAACATGATCTATTGTCATCTCTGATATTAACTCTGCATTTTATCATTCTATTGTCAAGCTATTGCGGCAAATGCATATTTAGTTTTTATCAGCAGGCTGATAAAACGTATAATGCAGCTGCCTGTATGACGTGGGAGTTGGCAGAGTCGGGTGTGTCTTTTATCACTTCAGTGATCAACGGAGCTGACCTTGTCCCTTCATTTTCGGCTGCTTCTGTGGATGACCTACGTTCTGAGGTTCCGACATTCTTTTCATTACATTATGTATCTTCTTTAATTATACTTGAAGTTATAACGAGTTGCAGTCTCTGCCCATGTTTTTTTAATAAACACATACAAACATATGTTGGATAATTGGCATGTATGTTACTTGAAAGAGTTTCTTACAAAACCTACTAGCATAGTACTTTTTATATAACACATTCAAGAGAACGTGTGTGTGTGTGTGTGTGTGTGTGTTATTTTAACTGAATGACATTGTATAGTCTGAATTCTGTTTCTGCAAGGTATATCTACAAAAACTTCCGAATCTTATATACTGACATCATTTTTTGTATATTGCATTTTTGTGGGCAAGCACTTGAAATCCCTTCCATGTTATACTCAAGACATGTATTCCCCAACAGAATTGGATCTTTTGCCACTTCCCATTAGAAAAATGTGTGAAATATTTTACATAACCAGGATACCCCTAAATATCTGAAAAGAAATTACAACATAAAGAAACTCACTTAATCTCTTCCTCTCTCTTATTTTTCTCCTTTTTCATTCCCAATCCACCGTAATTTTCTTCGTTTTTAAATGGATTTCTTTGATGGGTATTCTGGTCCTTCTTGAAACTCAACATATTTTCCTTTGAAGTTGAAAGGAAAATGCAATAAGACCAACCATACTTCATGGATCATAGTGTTGGACAATCAAGAGATGTCCTAAAAATTAGTGTAGCCGAAATGAGACTGTTAAGATGGATAAGTAGCAAGACACTGAAAAGATAGGTAAGAAACGAGTGTGTTCGTCAGAAGTTAGATGAGGCGCCGACTGAGGACAAGATGAGAGAAAATATGGTCTTGGACATGTACAAGGCAGACCTATATCTTCTCGTATAGGGAATGATAAGATATTAGTTAAAGGAGCATAGGAGTAGAGCTAGACCTAAATAAACATGGATTGAAGTTGTAAAAAGGATGTGTTTTTTAGTGTTATAGAGGACGTGACCCTTAAGGGAGATGAACGAAAGAAAAGGATTAAAACAGCCGACCCCAAAAAATTGGGATAAGGCTTTGGCACTTTGTTGTTGTTGTTGTAGGAGGCGAGAAAAAAGATACGAAGTTGAAACCTAGGTGTATTCTTTTTGGGTAAGTTGTTTGGGAGGGGGTTCGTTAACTTCCCTCCACGTAATCAAGACGTGTTGACATGGGGACTCCTTGCAAATTGAATTAATGATGTCGATATTGGGAACTTATCTGGCACCAGTCGCAAGGGGTGAACAAATACCGACCGCTACCGAAAAATTGACTGAATATTAATTAAAAATATTCCGCAAAAACCGAACCGAAATTATGAACCGATACCAAATTGCCAAACTGACTAAAATATGGTATAATAGTAGTGGTAGCGGTTTGAGTGTAATACCGAACCGATTATATATATATATATATATATATATATATATATATATATATATATATATATGTAGCAAATGACCTCTAGCCTAGTGGTTAAGAGAGATGCATGCGGCCCAAGTGGTCGGGAGTTCGAGCCTCGGTGGAGGCGAGTTCGCCACGATTACCCATTGCTTCAAATATATATATACGCATTTTTCTGCCTCAGAATGTTGCTCGTAATTAATTTTATGTTGCTACTTTTTTTAATCTTTGTTTTAGTTGAAAATTAATTTCTTAGAACTTAGAATAGATTTTGGTGGACTTGAATTTATGTTAATAATGCTAAGAATTGAGTTTTTGATCTTTTGAGCTTATGTTTTTGTATTTTTTTAGAACTTAGAAGTGAATTTTGGTGTACTTGCACTTATGTTAATGATTGAATTTAGTGTTTGTGTTGGATCTTTTGAGATCATTTTTAGGTATTTGTGACTTGTTACATATTGCTCTAATAAATTTGATTAATTATTTGGTTGGTAGAGGCTTAGCTTTGAAATTTAATGCTTCCAAAAAAAAAATCTAGGTTAAGAGGTTCCATAATGGTAAGCGTGTTGATTGATCGAATGTTAATTGGTAAAATATCGCTACCGAACAAAAAACTACCGAATACTGTCTAACCGAAACTGAAAAAACGATTCTAAATGGTACGGTATTGGTATTGATTTTTTAAAATACCGATTTCAAAAACTACCACACTAACTGAGCGAATACTGACCGATTCTACTGTTGCTCACCCATGTCGCAGTATATAATGAAGACATGGGAAGATGCAATTGTGCTTTGCCTTGGAAAACTCTGTAATGGAAGCAAAACTTAATATACGAACTAACACTGTGAGGAACATGCATGATGTGTGTCGTCTTCAGACATGGTGAACTTTGTCTGTTTGACAATCATGGTTGTCCTACGAAGCCTACTGTTATCAATTTTAAGTTTTAGCCATCTTATCAGTCTAGTTTGCAATACCCCTCTTTCTCAGTGTCTGACTTCTTAGTGAAGAGTTATATAACTACTGGACTAGCTTAGATCTCATTTTCATTATTTTGTCTCCATTGAACTTCTGTTTTCATGCTTAGGAAGGGCATTTAGGATGCATTATTAGGTTGAGAACAGACCTACAACCTTTTTGCATACAGGTGCAGTCAAGTGGATAATTATTTTTGATGAACTACATGGTTGATGATTAATGTTAGCAGTAAGGAAAAGAAAGGCCTGCAAACTTAGTAGCCTCACTTGTTCAGAATCTGGAGAAAGCTAGCAAGGAACAGTTGGGAACTACAGCATGAATGTTCTTGCTCGTGATGCACTAATGGGCAATCACACATTCTTGGCTTCAGAAGAAATGTTTGTGGCATGAGGGTTTAAGTTTATGGCACGAGGGTGAATCGTAAATGATTTTTGAATCACAAGAATCATTCTATGAAAAGCATGTCGGTTCACTATTGGATGCTGTAAAAAGTTGACAACATTTAAACGTCAGACAATTTAATCAGGTTGCACATTATCGTGCATTTTTTACCATAATAAGTGGAATGGGGTAGAGATAGAATTCGACTTGGTGCAATGGCTGTTATAAGTAAAGGACGGTGAAATTTGTTGGGTTATCTCTAGCTATACCATAACCTTCCAGTAACCTTGGCATCCTTTTGATCTAATAGAAGTGATAATATGTAGACTTGTTACTAGTGTCAAATAATATGTGGAATCCTCTAGTGAACATTGAAGTAAGCTGGGTTTTTGTATATATAATTGGAATGGCCCATCAGATGTACACGCCTTGGATTAGGAAAGTGGTGGAAGGTTGAAGGTTTAGGTTAGTGGTTTTGTATTGTACTTACCTAGTTTTTAGCTAATGTCCATCCATTTAATTTTCTTGTGATCATTGCAAGTTCTGAACCTGCCCTTTTCTTTGAGGGCTTGGAGCCTCTAAGGAGGTCAATTATGACATAATGACTTAAATTGACTCTTGGGAGAAACATTTCATTTTTGTACTCTTCGACTTTTCTCATCTGTACTTGTTATTCCTGCTGTCCGTTTTGGCATTTCATATATCTGGCACAGTGCTTTCAAACGACTGCAAGACTTGATCCATACCTTGCTTCTGTAAGGTTCTCTCGGCTTATATTGCAGAGACATTGTAGCTGTTCCATAATAGCCTTTAGTTTAGTTTATTGTTGTGTTTCTCTTCTCCTGGAACAGTGGTTACCATGACGGATCAAAATTCCCTTTAAACTATAACGATCTGCTGCTTACTCAATAGAAGTGTTGGACACCACCTATATAAAACAGATCTCATTCAGAATAAGATTATCCAATTAGCAAGTTAGCTATTCTTAAATTGTTGTCAATCCTCTTCGTGACATTATCCTGCAAATTGGCATTCCAGAATATTGTTTTCATTGTTTTGACCATTTTCATGCTTTATTTATGTATCTTGGATAGGTTACGGCATCAGCTTGGTTGAATGACCTACGAACTCAAATTGAAAGAACTAGAATCTTGAGCACAGTGTATCGTTCTGCATCTGCCTTGGGTTCTCGTCTTCCATCTATTGCCAGCGCCAGAGCAAGAGTAGCTGGAGCTGGTGCAATCTTACGGCCGGTCTCTAGTGGGACACAGGTTTGTTTCATTGATTCCCCAACACTATTTTTCTTCTGATTACGATGATAGTGAAACATACTGCTATTGTTCTAACGTGCAGATTTATGAAATTCCACTATGATTGAACATGAGCAGCATGAGAGCAACACTACATTATTTGGTTGTTGTGTTATCAATGCTCACGTGGTTATATCTGCTAACTGATATTTTCACGTGGTTATACCAAAATTTAGGTTCCGTTACATCAAAACCTGTTACTATGCTAGCGCTATTCAGGGCCCTCTCTTCTGTGACAAATGCTGTTTTACATAGTACAGAAGAACAACACCTGCATCTCTTTATAGTTATGTCACCCGGACAGGGTTACAACATGACACGGTAAGGACAAGGCGACATGGACATTGCACCTATTTTTGGTGTGTCCCAGTGTATTTGGAATGTCCAGATTGTGTCCAATACGTGTCTGACACGACACAGCACATATCATAGAGTGTCGGTGCTTCCTAGCTTTATTGTCAAATCGAACATTTTGACGTTGATTTTTCTAGTCAGTTACAATGGCTGGGATGGGGAATTTTCTTTCCATTCTTTTAATACCCAAGTTTTGTACTGATTAATGAGACTTATTTAGTTGGTGATCTCGCGATGGAATTTTGGAACTTTTTGTTAAAGAACACATCTTTCTGTATATAAATATCTTTGGGAGGAATTTTGTCTCCAGGTTATAATTTTATGTCTGCATTTTGGTTAATACTGTCCAACTCTCAGGTAGTAATGAAGAAAGCTCATAACGTGGCTCAGGCTGCCTGGATCCGCCAGTCGTTCCGGATCTCCTCATGGTCATGTATGGGACCTCGTCGTCGCCCGAATGTTTCTGCCTCCAACTCCAAACCAGAAGAAAATGGCCCCAACTCCTCTCGAACTGCTGAGCCTCTTTTCACTTCAACAGGCGAAGCAATAATGGAAAAGACAGAGGTGGTCACATCCGAAGGAGGTATAGGATGGTCTTCTGAGCTCGAGTGCTCGCGTTCCAGCAAATCATCACATAGCGCTCTAGAGACCGGGAATGATGATGAGGAAGGTAGTAGTGATGGTGAGGATCTCATGGGCCACGGAAGGATTGAAGATAGCATGACCGAGGTGGAGCTGTGGCAAAAGCTGGAGCATGAGCTCAATCGGCCAAGGAGGAATGAGGAGGTGGAGGTGGAAGAAGACGTGGTGAACGAAACAAGGGAGGTGGAAGAGGAGGAAATTGCTGCTGCCGCTCAGGTGTCCGACACTATGACTACCGAAACAACCACAGAGGTATGTCGTTTTTTCCCTCCGGGGAAAATCATGCACATTGTGACCATTTATCCTGAGAGGGCAGAAGAGGAAGATGGAGATAGCAATCACAGCGACAGCGATAGTGACAGTGACAGAGAACCAGAGCCACCAAAAGTCGGGATCTTCTTGACACCAAGGTCGTTGTACGGTAAGCTGAGGCTCTCACAGACTATGATCAACGACCATTACATGCCGATCTACAGAAGGAATATTGAGCAACTGATCAGTGAGCTCGAGAAGGATTGTTCGCCAGTCCGATGACTGCAATTCATGACACAGGACCATCATAGGTGTCTTAAATTAACAAAACTATAGGGCTAGTTATTGTAAATAACGTGAGACAGTGGATTGTAAGAGACTGGCCTCTGCATTCTGGTCTCGTGTTGTAATTTGTGCGATCTTCGTATTGGAGCGAGACGAAAGTGAGAAAAGAGGGGAGTGCAGGTTGGATCTCAAAGGGAAAAAAGTAAAGAAAGAAGAAGAATACATTACATGTTAACCTGAGAAAGTTCGATATTGAAACTGAAGTTGTACATTTATGCAAGTTGGAGGTGTCCATTTGGTACCATTCTTGATGCAAACACAAGAGCTTCATAACCTGGAAGATGACAGCAAGCAAGGTCAGATGCGGTTAGTTTCTACAAGTTTTGTATCCTCTTGAATAGCAAATAGGCGAACACCGACTTCGTCTTCTTCGCCTTCTTCAGGCAGCGAGTAGGGGATGACGAAGATACACTGACAAATACTGAATGCTTACAACAAAGATTTTACCATTTTGGTACTGTTCTTCTACATGATTGAAACCTGTCCTATTTTTTCGGGTAATTTTTACGGATTTTTATCGTGGAATATGAATTACCCCATGGTACAAGATTATGTAATTATTTCGCTACGATTAACGTAAGAACGATCAGGAAAAGTGCTAAAATGGTTAGTGGCTAACCAGAGGGTGACAGGAAAATTTGTAATCTTTGTCATGCAAGAAATGGTGGAGCAAGTTGATTTAGCAGCGATTATGGTTCTAAAGGACAATGTTATTCTGGGATAAATACATGTGTTTCTTACTGATCCTCTCTTTTTTTGTGTATCCGTGGTGATATATGATCTCAGTTTAACTTAAAGTTCATATTCAGCTTGCTAACTTCAAACACTGAGGTCGTGGTATAGAAGAAAAGTAAAAATGAATGAATGAACATTATTGAATTATTATTTGTGTTCCAATCTGCAGCAGTAGTCCATCTTTTTCATCTGAGATAGCGGGAATAAGAATTTCTTAGACATTGTTATTTGTGTTTTAATCTGTGTTGCAACATTCCATCTTTTTCAATTTGAGATGAGAGAGAGAGAGAGAGAGATAGATTTATTGTTCTCTTCCGGTTAGGGTTAGGGTTTGGGGTGACAACTAGACCAGGGTTTTCTTGTTCTCTTCCGGTCTGGGTGTAGGCCTCGTTTGATTCACATAATTATGGGATTGGAAAAGTAATAGAAGAAAAATTAGGGAGGAAAATGATTACATCCGTCCAAACAGCAGGAATTACTCTCCCACCTTGATTTATTCACTTTTCTTTCCAAATTTCTTGACGTTTCCAAACATCAAAAAAAAAAAAAAAATTGTAATCGACTAATTGTATAAAAAAATCTAAACATTTAATAATTATTTGCTTTTCGATACCAAAAAAAATCGATCCCGAAGCTCTAGACGGAAAGAAAATGCCAAGGAAAGAAAATGCCAAGGAATTGATTTCCTTTTCATTCCTTTCCCGCAAATGAAACTGAGGCCTTAGATTTTTGCCAATCCCTTCGGCCTTTCCCAAATTCTCAGAAATTCTGAAAGTAACTGAACAAACTTCTTGGCTAAAAAAAAAAAGAAGACTGAACAAACTTCATGACCCCACGTGGCAGATTCGAATTGAGCAGATTCTAAATGGACCTAAGACCATCTCCAATGGTGATTTCTAAATTTGAGTTCTTATCCTACTTGTCATTGTACTTTAAGAAAATTTCTATCCTAGTTGGAAGAGTTTCTACATAGAAATTGTAGACATACAAAAATGGCCTCCAATGGTTCTCCGTTTCTATCCTATGTGTCACATAGTAAAAAGACTAATTTAATGGTTGGGGTCCAATAATAATTGTCATGAGAGATAAAAGAATTTCTATGTGTAGAAACCCTCATAGAAAGTTTCTATCCTACATCATTGCCACCTATGATAGAAATGGTGATAGAAATCACCATTGGAAGAAATTTTTTCTAAAATGGATTTTTTCATAGAAATAGGGAAGATAGAAACCCCCATTGGAGATGGTCTAATTCATTGTATAGTAAATTCGAGACCAGCAGTGTAAAGGAGAGACTCCATTATTGTTCTTTCTGTTTTAGAGTCTGCGACGAACAGGATTTACGTGTCTACTGTTATTGTTGGAGGAAAAATACCGCTAGACCAAGCTAAAAGTAATATTCTTTGGAATTTGTCAGCACTATGAACAATCTTTGGACAATTTAACATACCACCAGTCCTCGACACACGCTGAACTATCATTCCTGATGCAAAAAAAAAAAAAAAAAAAATTGCATCTTCCTGTCACCACAACCGATACGTGCCATATCAAGGAGTGAATTCAGTTCAAAGACCTATATTTGTAGTTTGCTCCGAAGAAAACCAAAGCCTCCTTTAGTAAACACACAAATTTAGGCTTTTTCTAAGGGCACCACACTTTTTACTTGGAGACAACCCAAAAATGTTCAAAAAAATTACAAGTTTGCCACCTATTTTTTTACTTGGGGACAGTTCAATTTTCTCCAGCAAGTGGGACTGCCAACTTAGTGGCAGTCCTAGGACTCCTCACATAAAGGAGGACTTTGGCAGTCCTAACATAAAGAAGGACTGCCAACTTAGTTGCAGTCCGCGTCGACCAAGACACCCATTAACACCTCCCACCCCCGCCCCGTGTACCATTTCCCACACACAGATCCTTCCCCTAGTAGCCCCCAAATGGCCTCCGTCATCCACCAGATCCGCTCGCCGACGGCCTCCGTCCTACTCCGCCCCCTCTCCCGCCCCTTCTCATCCACCTCCGACGAGATCCTAACCATCGAGACCTCCGTCCCCTTCACCGGCCACAACTGCGAGCCCCCCTCCCGCTCCGTCGCTACCTCCCCCGCCGAGCTCCTCTCCTTCCGCGATATGGCGCTGATGCGCCACATGGAGATCGCCGCCGACTCCCTCTACAAGTCCATGCTCATCCGCGGCTTCTGCCACCTCTACGACGGCCAGGAGGCCGTCTCCGTCGGGATGGAGGCCGCCATCACCAAGAAGGGCTCCATCATCACCGCCTACCGTGACCACTGCATCTTTCTCGGCCGCGGCAGCACCAAGCCCTAATTTCTAATTTTTGGGCTGCCCCCAAACAAATTGTGGGTGCCCCCAGCAAAATCTCCACCTGCTTGGACTGCCCCCAAGTAAGGGCTGCCCCAAGTAAAAAATATGGTACCCTTAGAAAAACCCCAAATTTATCCTAATGTTCCTTCCTTTTTTATTGATAAGTAAATATATAGGCAAATTATAAGGGCACAGCCTTTTTTACTCGGGGCTGTCCAAGTGACTGTTTCCCATTATTTACAAGTTTGCCACTAAAAAAATTACTCAGGGCTATCCAAGTAGTAGGTATAAAAGATAAGTGTTATAATTTTTGTTTTCTTCCTCTCTCTCTCCATTCCTCACAAGAAGAAAAGAACAAGAAGAAGAAAAAAAAAACAAGAACATCAATTTTTGCAAACCTAGTTTATTTTGATTTTTTGCTCTCTTCTAATTTCTCAGATCTCTTTCTCCAAACCCTATTTTATTTTATTTTCTTCTTGTTTGGGCATTATGGATGAAACCCTAGTTGTAGAAGAAATTGGGTTATCAAATCTATCAAATCTATTAATCTATTAGTCTATTAACCAATTTTTCTTTATTAATAGAAGAATTATGCATGAAATCCTAGTTTTAGAAGAAAACTATGGAAGAAATCCTAGTTGTAGAATAATTGGATTCATATCAGGACTGCCACAATTTCTGACAGTCCTAAAAGTATTGAGGCCTGCCAGAAATTGTGGCAGTCTTGAAATAGATTCGATGTACAACAGGACTGCCACAATTTCTGGCAGTCCTAGAAGTAATGAGGACTGTCAGAAATTGTGGCAGTCTTGAAATAGACTCGATGTATAACAGGACTGCCACAATTTCTGGCAGTCCTAGAAGTAATAAGAACTGCCATGAATTGTGGCCGTCCTGAAAGGGACATGCTCTACAACAGGACTGCCACAATTTCTGGCAGTCCTAGACATATTGAGGAATGCCAGAAATTGTGGCAGTCCTGAAAGATACTTGCTGTACAGCAAGTTCCTTTCAGGACTGTCACAATTTCTGGCAGTCCTAAAGTCGACATTCCCGAATGAAAAAAACATGTTAGAATTTGTTTTAATCTTGATAATAGAGTGAAATATGCATTTTAGGATTTATTTCCATGCATTCTTTGTGAGGAAAGAAGTATTTAACCTTTATTTTCATACATTTTAGGGTTTATTTAATTTTTTGGGTGCCATCGAAATTGGGAAAGAGAAGAAACTAGGTTTTGATGGAGATGGTGATGATGGAAATGGTGGAGAAGAAGATGATGATGAGAAAAAAAAATTAGGGTTTTGATGAAGATGTTAGAATAGAAATTGTGGAGAAGAAGAAGATGGATAGAAGAAGAAGAAAACTAAGGTTTGTGAAAAGAGAGATAGTGAAATTTAGAAATGAGAGTGGTTTTTTGGGTTTGGGGGGCTGTGGGCTTTGGACAGCCCCCTGAGTGGAATATTTGGATAGCCCTAGTAAAAGTTCCTCCCAACCTGGCTAGCCCTAATCCTGGCTAGCCCCGAGTAAAAAAGGTTGTGCCCTTATAATTAGCCAATATATAGAATACAACTCGCACGCAACATGATTGGTATAAGAAAGCTACCTGATCCTGCACTCCTTGGGAACCGTCAAATCACATAATAATTTTTAAAAAATTCAATTAGAATTATAAAAGCAAGACACATTAAATCTTATACTGTATTTGGGAATGTAAATAAAATAAATTCATTGAAAGGTCTCGACTCCAGATGTTACAATATCATCAATCTCGTTCGCTAATGGCTGTGAGATGTTCATCGATTTCTTCTGTTGACAACACTTTGAAACCCGGATCGTCTTTCCTCACAACACCCACCTAGAAAACACCAATATCCAAAATCAAATTATAAGACCATAATGCACATTGCAGATCAGGAAGATGGATGTATAGAAATTTAGTCCATGGACAACTTAGAACAGTAACAGGACTGAGTGACCCGACTCCGAGGAGCTGGAGATACAATTCTATGATGCTTCCAAGGGTTTTACTCTCATCAAACTATCAGGCCAAGTTTTAACTTTAAATGCCGTGTAGTTGGGAAAATGTGCCTAACAAGCTCGGTTTACTTAATTTGAAATGGTGCCAAGGGTTGAATAATCCGTCTGATATCAATCAACATTTCTTTCAGTTTTTTCACAAAAAGGCTTAGAAGCATTACCTCAATTTCGGTGGCCTTAAAGTCCTCCTGGAGAACAGACTGCAGTGCAGATATCGCCGTCTGCAATCAAGTGACAACTACTAGGTCAAACAAACTTATCAAGCTCCAATGATCACTATTTACAAATCAAGTAAACAGAAATAAGAATTTCAAGAGAGAGTGTAATGATTAACACTACTGTGAAATTGTGTTGTGAAAAAATAATTCAAGTAAACCAAGTAAAAAAAATTGAATTCAAGACATGATACTGATAAAAACTACTCTAAGTTGTGTTATGAACAATAGGTTTTTAATAAGTTTTGGCATTAATACATGGAATGCTTGCCTACAAATATATACATGATAAGGAAAGAATCCATAAAAATACACTCAAATTACCAACAATAATGGGTAAAAGCTATAGTTCGAAACTTAACTAAAGTTTAAATGTGTGGTAATAGATGGAGGTAAAAATTGAATGCTTGAGGACTGGCTAGAGTGCACCAGAAGAGAAGGCATGAACTTCTAAAGATGAAGAATGAAAGATAAAGGCCATGTAGTGGGGAAATTCAATTTAGCAAATTTAAACGCAACATGAGTGAGACAACATTAAAAGGTGACTCATACCACAATCTGAATCCACATGTGGACAATGGCTACAATTGGACCGTCAATATCCAATCAGGTTGAGAAGAATCAGAACTCTAGCCAAACTAGATTTGATTCAAGAATATTCAGACCAAGAAGTCTAGTTGATTAGGATAGAACCAACTAAAATAACCAAAGATAGAATCCCAAACATAGACCACGTTATTGACAGATTTTGTGACATCCCAAGTCCCTGACATCTTGTACACCTGAAAAGCTCACTCAAATCAATTTATCTACAGCCCACTCAAATTACTTCTATGTCAAGCTGATTAGGATCCCAGCACCAAAAGAATGGGAATGGGGATATTATAGCAAGAATAGACAAAAAGACATAAATGCACAATATGTATCCGAAGTCCTAAAGCATGCCAATGCCATATTTTACCTGCACAGTTTCATCGTATGAGAATGCAGGATCATTCTTCATCTTCTTCTCCAGAAAATTAATTGCTTCTTGCTCTTTCAGGCCAGCACTTGTGGCCTGGGAACAAATTAATGCATATGGATTATATTAAGGATAAACTTCCTGGATAGCACTAGAAGAATTCATATACATAAATGACACATGTAAAATAAACTAAAATAAATATAAGTCCAATTACAAGAAGTTGCTAGAATGTTCACAAAGGTGAAGGAAATACAAAGCAGATAACAATTCAAGTTAATAGCAGAAAATTATATGTATTTCTATAGCATTTTCTCACTCGGATTAATTAGATTCAAATTTTTTTCCTTTTTTTTTCTATAACTAGTACACTTGGAAGTTGCAACTAACATAAATATTGTCCATCATGGAGTTTACTGACATAAATACTGTCATGGAGTTTATACAATACAATATATTATCCTTAGGACGTGTTTTTCTTTCTTCTTGACAACCTAAATGTTTAAAAAAAATAGATTGTTGCTGATACAGTATAAAAAAATAAGTAAATTAACAAAAACTTCCTATACGGACTACAGACAAGGCTTCACCTAGCTACAGGAATAGAAGAAAGAAAGCTTGTTCCTCTCATAGTCATAGATATTGCTATGCATGGGACGTAAGAGTATCTACATTAGACAAAGTAAAGGTAGGCCCCTCACTCCATCTCATCCTTAGGATTGAATGACCAACTGAAATTCCAATACCATAAATATTTTTTTTCTCAAAAAACAATAATCTGGACTAGAACTTTGGACCAAGAATAATTTGAGAGCATATAACTTATGGACATGATCCACAAATTGCCCAACAAGATTTAGATGTTAGAGAGCTTGAGATAATTATAGTCATAGGCTAGAATGTTGCTTGGATACCTAGGTCAGTTCCCTATGTTTCACGGACACTAATTCGACGTTTCGGACATGGCAACATGGATTCGGCACCTATTTTGGTGTGTCCTAGTGTATTTTGGAGTGTCTGTGTGCGTCTGATACATGTGTCCAACACTACACGACATGGCATGAATTTTGGAGTGCCCATGCTTCTTAGTCAGTTCCTATCCTGTGAGCTAGAAGCCTATCAACTTCTAAGGGTAGCACTTCTGCTTGACATATATGCCATTTCAGTGTACAAATAGTTAACTAACTATGCATCTAGGCAACTATTAAAGTTGATAGAGACCACTTCTATAAAACCGACTAATCATATGCTTGATTCAATTATCGGGTGGCCAACTAATCAGAAACTCATGTGACCATGTAACTGCAATTAATCAGCCAAGCGAGCCAATTAATCACTAACCAGAAACAGCCATGGATCAAGCACACATATGAAAACCACCCAAGTATAACATCGATAAGGATTAAATACGAAACAAGAAAAATTGCAATACTAATATGATCGTATAATGGGCGAGCTTGTAAGATGCGGGGCATCCACAACGTCGTAGGACTGACGAAAAATGGCCACGATCCGAGCTGGCCTGGGACAGAATGGGGCGTCCGTGCATGAAAACTCAACGGCTAGGGCGCCGTGCGGACGGTCGAGGACCGGCACCATTCTACCACGGGTATAAACGACGGCCGACCACGCGGCCCGTCGTGCGTCGACGTATGGGCGTCGAGAAGACATCGTAAGGACGTCGTGCGCATAGAACGGGTGGCTGGGCGGCATCGGCTGTCGTAGGCGTCGTGAAGACGTCGGGGGCGCCTTCGGCATCGTAGGCAAAACGTGGCGTTGAGTTGCCGGCGTCGTAAGACGTCGGCCGTCCCGTGAGGCTCTGGAGCGCGCGGAGTGCGCTAGGCGTACGTGTGGGACGATGATGAAAAAGCCAGTGCGGACAAGATCCGCACGAAGAGTTTGAAACGACATGACGACCGGCTAAAAATCGTGTGCGGGGAGACGATTTAACTGAGCCCGCACGTGCTGGTATTAAAATAATAATAATAATATAATATGATCGTATAAAAAGAAATGATTAATGAATGAACTGTATGCACATGTAATTGTTTGTTTCACTGTGCAAGGTGTTACTTATTTAGATATTAGTTGATGTATTTCATTATATGTTACTCAGAATCTGATGCAGTTGATGAAAGTAAAACCAGCTTGTTTTAAGATTTAAAACTAGGTAAGGTGATGCCAGAGTATATTACTTATGTACATAACTAGGATTTCAAGTTACGATAACTATACACTTTTATGTAAGAAATTTATATATTTTCCTCATGCTGCATGGTGGCCTGCGCATTCAAGAGGATTATCTCCAAGGTCCATCCAGTCGAATTGACAACCTTGCTAAAAGCATAGCAATGAACATAGGAACTAGAGTTCAGTCAATTAGGATGCAATCTTCCAAACAAAAAATTGAAAATGATTTAGGAAATCTTAAAATAAAATGAGTATAGAAATAACAGAATAAGAAGCAATACAGTAGAATGAGATGGCTATGAAAATAACAGGTGCCTTTGTTGACAATAACTGTTATAATCATTCCATGAATAACTTGTCTGCCGATGATTTTTTTGACCAAATGTTCAGAATAACTAGGCAAACCATTCAGCCAAGAAACAGTAATCTATAATCTATAATTTCCACAATTTGAGGAGATGCTGAATGCATACAAATGGAAGGTGTGTATTTGTCTTTGTTCAAGCTCTATACTTGAGAGGTATTTGTCACATTCAACCATGTAAGTGGATGTTTCTCATTTGTGGATATGACCATGGACAATCTGACAAAATACAGATAGATTATTGAGTGATCTTAGATTAGATCCAAATGTATATTTCTGCAGCTAACACAGATCCTAACTCAATAATATTTGGGTCAGTTTCGTAAGATTTATCCAGCCCGCAATCCACTCAAACTATGTCCACTGTTTTGTTGAATAATTGCTTACTATATTAAATGCTTCAACAAACAACTGCTATATGCCTGCACACGCTTGAAGGGCAAGTAAAATGCAATAAAGTTAGGAGAAGGTGAAATTCAGAAATCTATATACCTTGTGGCCAAAAAAATGACCAGCTGGGTCACACTTGAAGAGTTGAGGTCCATTCTCATCATCAATACCCAAGATCATGGCAGCTTCATCATCCAGAGAGAAAAAAATGGGGAAAATGGCAGGAAAGGATTAAATCAGAAACCGTAAAGAAATATAATGAAATCTTCACTAAAGATACTTTAAAGCTTTACAAAGTGACTAGAATTAGCTAATAAGAATCATTACTAACCTACTCCAAGAGGTCTCATATAAGCATGTTGAGTGTATATTTGAGATTTGTCTGCTATCCTGCACATGATTTGTAGATCATATAAAAGCACATCAAAGAGGTCACTTTATGATGCAAACTTAATATCCTCGGATACGAACTATATGCAAAATAAAGTAACTTGTTTGATAGAATTTGAGATATTAGATGAACAGGGGGCGGTTACTAACTAAAGTGCCGGGATGAAAAACAACATTTTGAGGGAAAACTTCGGTCAGAAAAGTCACCTACCATTTGGCTAATACATCAACCGGCATCTCATATCCCCATTTGAAACGAAACTCGGCCGCTTCGTTCCTTGCTTGGTGTACTAAGGATCTTGCATCAGCTTGAAAATCATAATGAAACGTTAGCAAGGTTGGAAAATTATACTACAATACAAAAGTAGACTATATCATTTTAGAGATTGTGGAGCTTCTTCCATTTGTATAGGTGTAACATTCAAGGTTGGAAAATTATTCTACAAAAGTAGATTATATAAAACATATTCATGTTAGAGATTGTGGAGCTTTGATCGGCTTCCCATTTGTGTAGGTGTCCGTACATGAGTAGGATGAGTTTGGTCCATACATCATGAGTAGGATGAGTTCGGTCAGTACATCAAATAGTAGGGGTAGTTTGATAAATATATTGGTCGGTGGTCACCCTAATCTCTTGTGATAAATAGGGCTTTTATCTCTTGTATTATAACTCTCTAAATAATAACATAAGTTATGTGCGGCCGTGGACGTAGGAGGAGACATATCTCCAACCAACGTTAAATCTTGTGTCTTTGTGATTGTTGTACTTCATCACTAGTACCTCGTTCATAAAAATTCAAGTAATCCTCTATGCGTAATACATATATATATTTTGATGCTGATATGTACTCTTCTAAGCAAATCAAATAGGTGGAATACAAATCAAAACACAAATTAGTCATCAACTAGTAGCATCTATCGTTAAAGAGAAGTAGAATATTTTAGTTGTTTATATGTAAGAGAAAACATATCCGAGACAAAACAATTGCATCCGTCATTGTCATTCAAGCCTTCTCCTTCTAGGATAGGGTCGGCTATGGAGCATAAGAAAGTTGCATAAGGAATTTGACAACGTTTTTAAGACCTATTGTCAACCCTCCATGTTGGTGCAAAATTTCTAGCGAAGTTAGCTGTGAGTATGAGAGGGTTGTGCCATAAAACCTAGGTGACCGACTAACAGGTAGATCTAACTCATGGATATGCAATTTAAGCTCATCCAACCAAGGAGCAGTAGAAAACAGTTGCCTTTGGTAGATTGTTAGAAGATAAAACCGTGTTGTCTGCTTCTCTGAAGCCAATGAGGTGAGAGTTAAACAGTTGCCTTTAGATTGTTAGAAGATAAAATTATGTTGTCTGCTTCTGTGAAGCCCATAAGGTGGGAGTTGCCATTTGTTACATTTGTATCACTTCGATTATTGCTTTAGACATAGGCCCTTCTTGACAATCCATAGTATATTCAATTCTTAAGCATGCTAATTGCACGAAAGAAGATTGAAAAGTAGTGGAAATGGGATCACTTTGCACTAATTCTCATGTTTTGATATCCATGAAGTTTTTTTTTTCTGTTCGGACGACACACCCCCTTAGAATTAACTTTCTCAAAAAAAGCAAGAAAATCACTTGGAATATCATATAGACAACCCTTGTTATATATGAGCATTTATTGCTCCACTAATCGTCTTTTTTTCCTTGTTAGAACTTCCGTGGATGTATTTCCCACACCAAGAAACGACTACATGGATTTGTCAATCACAAATGTATCAGTACAGAACACAGAAGTGGGAACAAGACACAGACATGGGCACATGCATGGTAACATTGTTTACTAAGTACAGGAATCGTGAAACAAATGACATCTTAAGAATTAACGATTTTTTATCTGGGACAATACACTGGTACATATCATTGGGGGGCTACTTTCATACAGTAAAGGAAACTATGTGCGACTTTAAGGATCCGTATATAGGGAACTATTATGACAATCAGAATGACACTTCTAAGCCATGTGAACACATTCAAGGAACTCAAACCACCTGTAAGTTTGTATGTGAACACATTCAAGTAATCATTGAGAAACCCTTAAAATACAAGTGTGTAACAAGGGATAGCTGGGATCAAACTGTAAAAATCTTACAACGCACAATTTGACTCATCAGAAATTTTGACTCCATCCTCTCATGAGCAATGTATACTCTACCTTGCCAACTCTGACTCTAACTCCCACTCTCATGTGCAATGTTGATTATCACGCAATCACTCCGATTCGAACTCTCACTCTCATGCATAATGTTTACTGTCACACATCTGCAAAAAGTAAACTAGTGCCACTCACCCACTCTAATTCCATCTCCCTAACCAAAGATCAACTCTCTCCCTTGGCCGTGACTCTCCTCATATGCTCTGAATCCTACCTTCATCAACGGCAATACACTATCTCCCTCGGTCATCCACACTCCCTCTCCATCAACTGACAAGATGTGTTTAACTTCTCATGTAAATCACAAAACCACCAACATGTACACCGATGGGTGTGCGTGACACCTACCATCTCGCATGAGGAAGTTGATGGAAATAGGATGATGTGATGTAGCAATTTAACGACCTAACATATAGAAACACAAACCCATTTTCTCAAATTGATCAGTATGAATATTAACGTTTCCACACAATACCACTACCTGCTTAATTGTTCATGTGACAAATATAGTTACCACTACCTTATTCACTTACCAGAGAGCTAACCTATAAGAGAATTTATGAAACAAGTGAGCTATTATATCAGAGATATTACGAAACAAAGCACAAATGAGGCTCGGTGGTCTAACAGGACAACAACCTCAACCTCTTCTTGTATTCAATCCATTGAGGGATTCCATCACGTCAAGGAGGGGCTCGAAAGCTCTGATTGAGGCTTGGTGGTCTGGCGGGACAACAACCTCTTCCTGTATTCAAACCATCGGCGGATTACATCGCCTCAAGGAGGGGCTCAATTTCAAGGGATGGCTTCTTGGGAAGTTCCGGTCATGTGGCAAGACAAAAGGTGGGGCTAAACTAAATAGGCTAGACATAATAAGTGTTTCAAAAAGCCAGTGAGGCTTGTGCCTAGCCTGCACCTAGGCACGCCTTAGGCTCGGGGCTCACCCTTGCACCTCATCTTCTATAAGGCTGGGCTCATTCACCTAGGTGCGTCTCAGGCGAGTGCCTCATGTGCCTTACACCTACTTTTGAGGTGCGCACCTCACAAGTACTTTTGAGGCACACCCAGCATACGAGAGGCTCATTAACCTAGTCTAGTCTCTTCTTTATTTATGTTTTCTTTTTGTAATAGACATGTTTTAGTATTTTAATTCTAGATTTTTTATTGTACTTGATAGGTTTTCTACCATGACTTCTGTTGTTATCAAGTCGACCAAGAAAAAATCTACCTTGGAAATATTATTAACAACTGGATCCTAAGGTTAGAAACACTATCAAATTTATCAAGTGAGTCAACTAATTTTTAATGGCATTAATAGGTTATGGACCGATGGAGGATGATGATGACATAGGATATTCATACATTGGTAGTATTGGTGATAGAAATGGACCAAATGGTAACATGGATGATGATGTTTTTTAGGGTTTTGACAATTTTCTATTATTATAAACTCAATGTAGTTGTTATAGTTTAGGGTTTTGACAATTTTCTTTTGAATTCTGGCGATGGTTAAAAGTTATTTGTCATATTTATAATTTTATGTACTCAAATTTTTACTATTTTAATGTTGTTACGAATTCATTAGATAAAATATGAGTTTGATTATTTGCAACTGTATTAACTAAAAAATCTTCTAAAAATGTGTGCCTTGCTTTATTGAGGCCCAAGTCTCCAGAGGACCTAGCGTCGTCTTGAGTGCGCCTCACGCCTCTTAGAACATTGGAAACCAACAAAACAGAATCGCAAGACATGCTCTTGCATTTTTTTAGGGAGTTGAGGCAGGTGTGTGAGCAAAGACGCTGATAATGAGTGGAAAAGGTCAAAGTCTGAGCAAGCGCAGTAGAGTTGATGCCACAGAGAAAGGAAGGAGTTGATAGGAAGAATCACCATGTGTAGAAGTGAAATCGTGTCAATGTTCTGGAATCAGAGTCGGACTCCGGGTACAAAGGCCATCCTCTGCATGTGAAATGGAGATGGTGTTTCATGTTTAATCCTTTTTTACTTTTACTTGCTAACATGAACAACCTACTACCTCTCACAAGTCACAACTAATAAAAAGTTGTCATAGCTGGATTTGATTAATAGCATGGGGGGTAAATATTTAGGCATTTCTAACATGTGATGCAGCCATTATTTCTCCTTGTTATAAATATCGTCGCAAATTTTCAATTATGTATACAATTATTAACATAGTGAGCCCAAATTACAAAAACATGTGTTCCTAAATATGAAATGTGTCATCTAGTTATACAGTTTTCAATGTGAGATGAATCATGAATTGTCCCATCTAAAATAAATACAATTCCCATGCACGGAATTGTGTCCCAATTCTTTGTGATACTATGCCTATTGTTTCCAGGAAATCATCATGAGACTAAACTTAGTGTGTCCAAAATGGATGTTGAACAAGTAAATCTGAACAAACTCTACTTTCCACAAGGGAGCCAGGAATCTATGGAGCACTGCTCTAGATATACTCAACTCTCACTTCAAAATGCATCCCCACAACCAATAATTCCTATTGCTCATAGTTTGCCAACCTGCAATTCTTTTTCATTTTTATACTGCCATAAACAATCATTTATTACTTCGCATCTTGATCAAGGACATCTCTAATTTCCCATGCATTCACTTTTGAAGAAGAATAATTATATAAAATATGTATGTTAGATCCTAGTCCCAACTATTAGTCTCCATACAACCCATTTAAGGTTTATCACTAGACGAGCTTCAATATACCAATCTGATCTGTGCTACCAATTACAGTATCTCCTCAGTTTTGTAAATCAAATAATGTTTACAAAATAGCGAAACTTCAGAAAGAAGCTGACATTTTCAACTTGTCTAGACCAAGATCCAAAATAAAGGTTAATTATCAATAAAGATAATGAATTTCTTATAGGAGTAAAACTAATGACATTACTATCATACGATTACCATTTCTTCATGATTAAGGATTTTAGGTGCACATTTCACGCCATCCTATTAAGTTTAAATAACCAGAATTAAAATGTCATAACGCAACTTAGCTGCAGGTTGCAAAAAACGGAGATTTTATGTGATTTCTAAGGTTTCAACATACTCGTAATAAGATAAGGTGCTCCCTGTATCACTAAATGGTTGAGAAATAAATAGGGTTCCGTGCTGACTTGTTCACATCGCAGAATGGTGAGATTACAGGAACTGCAGAAACTCCCGCACTAGTGTTCGAGGGCATGGAGGAAAATATAGGGCAAGGGAGGAGTGGGTTAGGGAATGAGAATTGACAACAAACACATCCCACCAAATATGACAAGTCTTTCTCCTCTCCTTATGCCTCTTCGTTTGTACATAGCAGTTGAATATTGAGAGGCAGATCTCCATCAGCTTAAGCAGCCAATTAAACACTTTGGTGCTTAGGGAGACGGTTAAGTACTTAGGCAGGTGTTGAGGGTTTACACTACCCACAGAGCTCCAAGGCATATACATCCTATACTAATGAAGTGGCACTAATAATCTTCACTATGACAGCCCACAACAAACTACCAAGCCATAATAAGCACTTGCAGGTTACTTTTCATACACTTGCAAGCTATAGTATATCAAGTTACGAGTAGTATGCCAAAAAAATATAGAACCGTAAGGAAAGGTCCAGAAATGGTTCCACAATGCAGTATACAGTAGAAATACAGTTCACAAATAGAGTTCACTTCATGGAGATCAAAGTTACAAAGGCTACATCGTTTGTACCAATATAGTATACTAAAATGGCCCCTAAACTCAAGTACCTAGTGTGTGTTTTTACTTGTCTAAGAAACAAGAACACTACAAAAATCATTGCCATGTCTGTGTAACATTGTGTTGGACACGACCTAAAGACTCCATCATAGACAACAACAAAAACAACAACACCTTTATCCCAAATTGTTTTGGGCACTCCAAAATACACTAGGGCACACAACATAGGTACATTGTCCGTCTAACCGTGTAATACACACTCAAGATTTATACGGTAACAAACTGTTCAATTTAATTCACACCTTGCAATTGAGATGGCTCGATCAAGCATGTTTATTAAATAATAAGCAATTCCCGCATTGCAGTAGATGGACTAATTCTACTTCACAAGTATTTGATCTCTCAATAAAAAACAACATTGCAGCTAATTACATTTTCTACTAAATTTGTCTTCACAAAAAATAAAGACAACCAAGAACTAACCCGTCATCCCAGTGGCCAGCAATCCAAGAAACTTTGTAATCGGGAAGAGATGAGTCACGCTCGTCTGGTCCAATAACTTGTCCTGCACCAAAATTTCCCGAAACAAACCATGTGCCTATTAAAAATCAAATCTTTTCCCGCTCCACCGACCAAATAAGAAAAAGACTACTCACCGGAACCTTCTTCTGGGTGACGACGCATACGGAATCCTTCCCCCTGACGCCGATCGACGTGGTCCCGGCGGCCTTCACGGCTTTGAAGGCGTACTCTGACGATATCAACATAGCATAAATTCGTTACGAATATGAGCTGAACCCCTAGAATATAACTGTTCGGAACGGAAACCCTATAAATTTGAGGCTTTGAAGACATATTCCTATGATCGATATGGAATAGAGTCGTCTTGAAGGCCAAGGAAAGCACGGAGACCCCCCGAATCCCGAATGTTGGCATGTACGTGTTGTGTCGTGTCCGTGTCGACTTCGTTCCGTGTCCGTTCAACCTAATCCGTACTGAAAACCTGTAATCGAAGGTATGGAAAAGCTAGGGCTTACCGACTTGGTAGAGGCGGCCCTCGGGGGAGAAGATGGTGATGTGGCGATCGTAGCCAGCTCCGGTCCCGCGACTCATGGCGACCTAGATCCTCGCGGTTTCGCTAGGGTTTTGACGCTGGGTTAGGGTTTTCTATGAGGATTTCTTTGGCGAAGGAGAGGGAGAATAGGTTCGTCTGCTTCGAGAAATTGAACAGTATGGATGGAGGAAGAGGGACTATAGAAAGTGATCTGAACCGAGTCATAGGTGAACCGGGTGGAACCGGTCGGTTGGGACTTGGCCAAACCGGGCAAGTTCAACACAACTCAGTCGACAAAATATAAAAAAATACTGGAAATTGCTGAGAAACCCAATTTCGGAGTGGGCTTTTATGAAATGCACACCCGCTGGATGAGTTTTATGAAATATCCAGAATTAAGTATTTTCATGTTAAATATTCCAAGATTCCCTTTTAGATGCCACCCGCTGGAAACTGCTATTTTTATAATACCGAAACTACCCCTCCGCGCGAATTGGTCATCTATATGTATTTGAATTCAAAAAACTCAGATCTGGATTGCGATTTTCGTCTTCTTCTTCTTCACGGAAAATCTGAATTCCATTGCTCTCATCTTCAGCAGAGATCGCAAAGATCGTTCGTAGTTCGGTGTGCTTTTCTTCAGTCGAACTCAGATCATCGCTCGTCGTCATCATCACCATCATCATCATCTTCATCGTGGAGACATTTGAAGTTTTCCGACGATTAGGTCAATTGTGGAGAGAAGATCTTTCTTCTTCTTTTCCATAAGGATTATCATCGTTTTGAAAGAAGAACGAAACTCTTTATTTCTGACAAAATTTTTCTAAAAAAAAAATATTCTCCGTGTTAAAACCACGGAGAATGACCATTCTCCGTGCTAAAATGACGGAGAATGACTATTCTCCGTTTTAAAAACCACGGAGAATGGCATTCTCCGTGTTAAAAACCACGGAGAATGACAAATTTCTATGGGTTTTAACACGGAGAATGCCATTCTCCGTGGTAAAGTGACGGAGAATGGCCATTCTCCGTCATTTTAGTACGAAGAATAGCTATTCTCCGTGGTTTTAACACGGAGAATGGTCATTCTCCGTCTTTTTTAATACGGAGAATGACCATTCTCCTCCATGTTAACACGAGATTGGTCATTCTCCGTGTTAATATCACGGAGAATGACCATTCTCCGTGTCGAAAAAGACGGAGAATGACCATTCTCCGTTGTAAAAAATGACGGAGAATGTCCATTCTCCTGCGTTTTAACACTGGAATGACCATTCTCCGTGCTAAATTATACGGAGAATGGCATTCTCCGTTTTATTTAACACGGAGAATGGCATTCTCCGTGTTTCTAACACGGAGAATGGTCATTCTTGACCATTCTCCGTGTAAATTAAGACGGAGAATGTCATTCTCCGTGTTACTAACACGGAGAATGGTCATTCTCCGTGTAAATTAAGACGGAGAATGCCATTCTCCGTGTTACTAACACGGAGAATGCCATTCTCCGTGTTACTAACACGGAGAATGACCACCCTCATGCGAAATTAATATTTTTTGTGTTCTAACACGGAGAATGGCCATTCTCCTGCATTTTATGGTTAGCTGAAACTTTGGAGGGCCATAACTTTTGACTGGGAGGTCGAAACGAGGTCCCGTTTGTCGCAAAATGAGCGTATCGTCGAGGAGACTGAAAGTAACTGATTCTCCGTTAGACGGCTGTCACGCCCCAGAACCAGAATACTGGAGAGCGGGGGCAGACATAGCCAGCTACGTATAATAAAATGGAATCCATTTCACCATACGGTCACAGCTGTCTAGATATGTGAGGGTTTATCTTCAAGCCATCAGTCTCTTAAGGTCATAAATTATTCTATTGTCTCAATCTCAACCAACTAGTAATATTTACAAGATATCAGACCACCAAATATACAATTGTAAGGCGTCCCAAACATTACATATCCAGATGATCATGAAGCTAGTCGTACAAAATGTAAGGACTAGTAAGAGTTAAGTTATACATGATCAACCTCGAGTTACCAATCATGTTACAGCCCGTAGGCAGACAGTAAGTAAATATACACGAGCTAACACTTGCTCGGCGGCTAAACGCCTCAAAAGAATAATGTACAATTACAGTGGGAGAACAAAAGAAACCCACTCGTTGCCAGGATTCCCTCTAGTGGTCACCATCTGGCTGGAAAGCAGGTAGATCCTTTGCTGCTACTCCGGTATCTGGCCATACAAAACCAGCTGGGTCAGACCCCAGAAAGAGCAAGTGCCACAAAGGAGGCTTCACTTAGGAACTAAAACCAGCAATTAGCATAAGAATATAATTACATAATAAGAGACAGTAATTAAGAAAAGCATGACAGGTGAATATAAAAGACAATCTTGTACATAATCAATAAAAGACAGAACATATGATAAAGCATGACAGTATGATATACGATGAGATAACCATGGGACTATTCAGATAACCAGGTTACAACCCGTAAACCAAACAAGGACCGGGGTTGTAACCCTTCGTCTGAACAGAACTTGGTTTCTCCCACCATTTATCGGCAAGATAAAGATAAGAAATCTGGTCAGGTAACAATCTTGTACAAGATCAATACGAGACTAGACTGATTGAACCCCATCCAACATTCACGGCCAAGCAATAAGTACGGCTTGCTACTTTAACTAACTAGGGTTATCACAGGCCTAGTTACTAGCAAATGCAATGAGAATTCCAAGTTCGGTTACCTGTTTGTTACTACCTGAGTGATCCCAGCAAAAAAAGGAAAAGATAGCAGGATATAGCAGACACACTGTAGTAAGATACATGTGTCCTAAGGTACCACACTCGACGGCGGGCTGGAAGTGCGCTTATCTCGACGAATAGCTACAAGTCCCATGTATATATATATAAGGCCGGGACCAAAGGGGCAACAGGTAACTGGGAAATTCTCCATGAACTATTTGATCAATCTAGTCATTAACCTAGCCAGATTCAGTATGAATCCCTGACCGTGGTACTCAGGGATCATGCCCTAGACATGATGCAAGACACACATGACTCGTAGTTTATACAAGCACAATCCATGCAAACAACCACGGTGTCCAGGCTAATGAATTAATTTGTCAAGAGTGCGTCACGACGGGCCACTATCATGCATTGTCAAGGTACTTGTCAAGAGTGCACCACCACGGGTCACTGTCATGTCATGTGTAGCAGGTCAAGTTATCAAGTCAGGAGTGCACCACGACGGGCCACTTATCAAGCATTGTTCAATTATCATTCCAAACATAATAAATAAATTCGTGATTATCAAGTTCAGGACAAAAGGCGTAAGGATATAAAATGGACGTTAAATATCAAATAAAATATCAATATACAGGGCTATAGAAGATCTAGGGTAAGTAAGGTCAGGTCCAGTTGCACCTAAACATCAGATTGCGCTCAAGTCAGGCTACGCTCAAGTCAAGCTACGCTCAAGTCAGGCTACGCTCAAGTCAGGCTACGCTCAGGTCAGGCTACGCTCAGGTCAGCGTATGTACTCCATACGACTCCTCTTCAAGGCAGCGTATGAGGTCCATATGACTCCTCTTCAAGGCAGCGTATGAGGTCCATACGACTCATTGTCAAGGCAGCGTATGCAAGACCTACGCCTCCAAAAGGCAGCGTATGAGTCAGACTACGCTGCGCTAAAGAGCGCGCGCAGCTCAGTGGCGCAAGCTAAAAAGCTCGCGTGCACTGCTCACTGTCTTCTCCAATTCAGCAAGAACTCCATGGTTTGAACGCAAAGCTTCAAAAGTCCATAACTTGGTCAAAATAAGTCCAAATCCAACTTTTCAAAGGTCAAAATTGGGTAGAATAAAATTCTCTACAACATGGAACCATCAAAACTCAGAAATAACAAGATTAAATAGATCAAAACCCAAGAATTTCGAAAATAAAGTAAACCTAGATCTACAAGAATCTAGCCATGGAAATTAGAAATACCAAGTAGTGTTTTAGAATGTAGTAAAGAAGAGAATGGAGCAATAAAATCAGAGTTCCTCTATGAAGCAAGTTGCACTTGCCTAGACCTCTCTCTTCTCTCTCTGGTAGGTGAAGGGAGTAAATGGAAGAAGAAGAAGAGATTAATGAAGAGAGAGAAGAAGAATAGGTAATAAATATGAGTGGTGGTGGTAGGTAGGGGGTTCACCCCTTGGTTCATGATGAACCAAGAGCAATCCCAAACCGAACCAAGCCAACCCAAACCAAGCCAGGCCAAATCGAGCCAACCCAATCCTCCTCCTATCCAAATAAAACTAAGCTCCACTAATCAGAATTAATCCATGAACGATAAATGACAATTAAACCACAATGCTAAATATGAAAATAAACCACAACTAACTAATCAAGGAAAAGAGAAATACGGGTCAGAAATACGAACACGTATAAAATACGTATCACAAATTTCGGGGCACTACAACGGCCTTCCGAAATTTTAGAATCGCAAAAAAATGATGTTTGGACCTTCGTTTAGCACTTTTTCCGTTTGTCTCGGTCTTTCCGAAATTTTCCGACGAGTTTTTGAAGATTTTTGAGGAGAAAACCTAGATTCGAAAGTGAGCAACGTATGGAAGAAGATGAAGTATCGAAACATTTTTTTAAGAGCAGTTTCGTGGGTGTTTTCAATAAATTAAAAGGAAGGGCAAAAGGGTCATTTGGAACCCGCTTTGGATAAGTTTCTCTAATTCTGGGCACGCGATGAAAGTTTTTTTAGCGGTGGGTTTTACATAAAACTTTTTTAGTTTTTGGGCATTCCATAAATTCTTCCAAAAAAATAAGGGTAAAGTACAAAAAAAATTTCGTTAGATTTTCGCTTTTTGCACTAAAAGACCCTGTGCTTTTAAAATTCCTGAAAGTATAAAATCTGCTCATTTTGTCCCATTTTCGTTAACTGATGTTAAGTGAGATGTGTAATGACCATTTTACCCCTCCACTCTCTCCTCCCTCTCCTCTTTCCGGTGGTGCGGGGAGGAGGAGGAGGGGGGCGGGGCTGGCCGGGGTGGGAAGGAGGAGGAGGGAGGCGAGACTGGCCGGGATGGGGAGGAGGAGGAGGAGGGGGCTGGGCTGGCCTGGGCGGGGAGGAGGGGGGTGCTCGCCGGAGTGACGAGGGGGGCTGAGGGGGCGGGGAGGTGGAGGAGGGGGCTAGGCTGGCTGGGGCGGGGAGGAGGGGGGTGCTCGCCGGAGTAACGAGGGGGGCGGGGAGGAGGGAAGAGGAGGGGGGGCTGTCCGGGGCGGGGAGGAGGAGGAGGGGGGCTGGGCTGGCCGGGGCGGGGAGGAGGGGGGGTGGTGCTCGTCGGAGTAATGAGGGGGCCTAAGGGGGGTGGGGAGGTGGGATGAGGGAGGAGAGGGGGGCTGCCCGAGTCAGGAAGGAGAAGGAGGAGGGGGGCTGGGGGGGCCGGAACGAGGAGGGGGGTGGGTGCTCGCCGGAGTAAGGAGGAGGGCTGAGGGGGACGGGGAGGAGGAGGGGGGTGACTGGCCGGAGGGAGGAGGCGAGAGGTTAGGGAAGGGGGGTTAGTTTAGTTTTTTTTTTTAAATAAAAAATATCACTTAACGGTCAACAGACGGTAGGGGACTGGCCGAGCAAGTCATAGATTGCGGGAGTGTTTATTTGTCAAATTTGACTAAAATATCTTTCTACTCAAAAGGTGCACATTTTATGAGAGATTTTTTGCAATTTACCCAAGAAATAAATACACTCAAACACACGCACCCACGCATCCCACCCCATGTTTGATGAGTATCACAGGGCCACCCCTAGTTTTAAAATAATTACACAAAACACCCCCTCTGTTTTATATTTTATTTAAAATTATTATTATAACTTTCTATATAAAATATAAAATATAAAATATAAAATATAGAAATGATCTTCCATGTAATTAGTTTCAAAGTATGAATGGTTAGTGTAATAAATAATAAACATAGGAGTATTCAATGTAAAATGTCCAAAAAGAAGATAAGCAAATAAAGAAAGATATTAAATAGTTTTAAGTATTTTAAGTTTACTTTTATGAGTTGAAGGTATTTTAGTTGCTTATTATAACTAGTAAATTCACGTGCGTAAAAATAATTCTTTATATTATTTAAAAATAGTATATATATATATATATATATATATATATATATATATATATATATATATATATATATTATATATATATATATATATATATATATATATATATATATAATTTTAATTTAATTAGGATTAGTTATGGATATGTTTATATTTTAAATATCATTTGTTGTAGACATATGTGTCGCTTAGTTAAGCTACTTAGACTAATTGTTTATATTAAATATGATTGTTGGGATTTTTTTTTCTTAATTTTAAATTATGACCGCTCATTTAGATTAGTTTTATTTACAATTAAAATTTAGTTTTTGAATTATTTTCTTTCATATATCTTAATTTATTGTAATTGAGAATATACATACGACTTAACCAGCCATTTTGAAGTCGCTATATAATAGTAGAGATAGTTTATGGTAGCTATTTGCTAATTTTTATTTATTTAGAATAACAACTTACAAAATGAATAAAGTATTATGGCATCCATATAATAGCATGGTGTTTGTGGAGGTCAACATGTGTCTTTTTTATTTTTTAAGTTGCAACGCAGAGCCCAATTATATCAACTAAAATGAACGAGATGTAGTACAAAGTATATCATGAATATATTTAATGCATAGACTAAGATTATATACATTTTAAGGTAAAGTGTGTTTAGTAGAATATAAAAGAAGTGTTCTTCACTATATATACGTGTCACGATCCGATCCCAAATTATTGGGTCGAATCGAATCATGTCCAGCCTGCACCGTTGTGAGACGGCGGCAGTAAGCTGTTCTATATGCAGGTAATCACAACAACTTCTATACATTTGTCACAACTTGAATATATGAAAATTTTAAAACTTTTTATTCAACAATTGAAAAGTACAACTGGAGATGGAAGAACTGAAATAAAGTACCGAATTCAAATTAACAAACTCCAAAACAATAAAACTAGAAAACTGAAAAATAACTAGCTAGGCGGGCGGCTCATCGATCTCAGGTTCTGCGTCCTCCATGGGGGACCCTGGCAACACCACAGGATACAAAACTGGGTCATAGTAGCTATTGTACAATAGCTCAGCATCCTCAATGTCACCTAAAAATGTGGGTCTCCAGTCAGGAGGGAGCAAGTACGAATATGTATCTTACATTTCAAGTAATAATGGAAAAGTACAGGCTAAACAGTTGAAACAATATTTTCCAGCAATTTAACAATTTAAAACAATGTGATTTGAATGTGTAAACGTTTATGACCGGCTTGGGTTGTACAATAGCGTCCTAGCGACGCGATACGGCTTATCCCCGTGTGTAAGAGGGGTAAGCTCGCACAATCATGCAATATAAGGGGTATTGGTCATAAACGCTACACTATTCCCCCAATCTCCACAATCAATATCAATCAATATTTGAACCGTAGGAGAGGGTTCCGTGTAGCAATGTGGTTTAAACATGCAACTTGACAATTACAAAACAAAATGCAAGAAAATATAACCGTAACTTGCATCTGTTGATTGACTGGGTCGGAAAAGTCGGTACCGAGGAGGATGTCAAGTACGTCTCCGAGATCCTACAGTTGAGAACCTTGACTTAGAACCATAATGAAACCATTCTAGGTGTGCTAGTTACAATCTCTAGAAGCAGACCCTAGTCAGGTTTTAAGTTATTAATTAATCTACCGAAAATTGTCTAGCGTCGCAATCTACGTTCGTTATCATTTTAATCGAATAAGTCGATTACTGATTAATTGGGAAAAATAGCAATTACCGGTTAATTTGGCAAAAATTTTGTATTTTAAGTATATATATATAAAACTAGGCTTTTTCTTTTAAATGAGAAAACACGTGAATTGCTAAATTACCACATTATTTATTATAAGAAAACTTATTAATTTTTCTTCATAAAATATTTATATCCATTTTATATTCTACGCATTTAACGGCAAAATCAACATTCCAAAAAAATAAGGAAAACTACGCTACACAATACATGGTCACAGAGAAATAAAAGAAAAACTGGGCTTATGCCCTTTACAAATTATTTACATAAATTAATTAATCCTAAGGCGAGCTCTGAGTGCCGCGAACGGTCCAAACAGTAGGCCGAGGCCCTGCACCATAAATACTAAAAGCAGTACCAGTTCTAAAATAAATTATAATTAAATTAAAAATTAAAGAGTCTCAGACTTGGTCGTGCAATCTCATGTTGCGGCTTACGCCTCAACGTACAGGTGACCCTGTATCGTTTGCGTTTTGCCGAGGCTCATTCGACCGATATGGTCGTCGCCTAACTGGTGATACAAAATCCGTAAAATCCAAAAACCAACCAAAATCCAATTTATAAATCATTTTGCAAAGACCGATTTTCTTTGGAAAATAGGTTTTATTCAAATTGCTAATTTTTATAAGAAAATCCCTTTTTTAAAAAATATTTCCTGAAAATTTTGGCAGCATCTCCTCTGTAATTGGGACAACCCAATCCTGGGAGGATGCTAACCACAACACAATTAAATATCCCAAACCAGGGATCAAACATTTTCAACCCAAAAATGAATATCCAACCCAAAAGTGAACCACAGCACAATATATCCAACATAGAAAAATATGCCGCGACGTAACCGATACTCTACGTATCACCCAAAAGCAACGATAAAAAAAATATCGATTCCCGAAACGGAATCGGGACCGTGTCATCACAGACTATCTACGATAGGGACACGGGGACACGAAGTTATACCTCAATTGCTCGGCTAGAGCTCTCAGATGCAAATATTAGAAGAATGAAATCCGCGGACAGCGGAAAATCGGCTCGAAAAAGCGCACATGAGGCGCGGACAGCAGATCGGCTCGGGATAGAGCGCTGCAAAACTCGGAGCAGTGCTGGGGCGGAGCCGACAGGGCTCGGGGTCACGCCGGGAAGGCTGGTCGGCGGGACAGCACGCAGGGGGGTTCGCCGGAGGCGGATCTGGCCGAAACGGTACGGGACTGCGCGGAACAGCGCGCAGGGGGGTTGCCGGAGAAGACGCGGCAGTGCGCGGCCTCGGGACAGAGGCGGGCGGAGGCCGGCGGGGTCTGGCCGGACGGAAACGGGCTGGGCGCTGGCCGGACGGCCGGCTGGACGGGGCGCGGCCGCAGGAAGTCGACGGGAGGCGCTGGCCTCGGAAACAGCGGGCGGCGCCGGGGAAAGTTATAACGTCCCAGTCCCAAAATACGTAGGACTAGAAACGTAGACATGCCAGCTGTATACATACGAAGTACATGGCCTTGTATGTATACATAAGCTGTAATATGCAGTAGAAACCATAACAACTAATCTCATCCACAAATAAAGGAAAATAAAGAATTCATATAATCATCTATGGAAATGTATTTGTACAATATGTTGGGCGGAGACAAATCCACTGCCAACAAGCAAAGGACGAAATACATGGAAAATGAAATAAGTTTGGCGAGCGAAGCGAAGACGATCCAATTACAATCATCCTCGAAGATATAGCGACGATCACGGCTAGAGCTAGAACACCTGCGTAAGACAAGAGCATACACCTGGCGAGATAACCAGGTCCTCAGAGGGACGTAACAAGACACATAATATCATGCCAATAACTGAATAATAGAAGCTCAACATAAAAGTATATATATGACTAAACAAATAAAGGTCCTTAACCATTCTATGTGAAAATGTACTTTGAAGACAACGTTCCACACAAGGGCTCTCGAGACTAGAAACACGACGCATTAGCGTTTCAACCAAGACACTAGTGGCGTCTAGAGAAAAGTAAATGCACGGCCCATTAGCACTCGAATGAGAGCTAAGGGGCATCTAGAGAAAAATAAATGCACGGCCACTAGCTCTTAGGTGAGTACTAACGGCAGCTAGAGGAAAGTAAATGCACGGCACATTTGTGTTTCAACCGAGGCACTAGTGGCATCTAGAAAAAAGTAAATAAGTGCACGGCACACTAGCTCTCGGTTGAGTCACAAATGGCAGCTAGAGAAAAGTAAATGTGTGAAAGCCCCTGTGCCTAATAACTGTCTTCACCCTCCCCATGCACTACTCGTGCTGAATCCACACCACGATATTTCTAATAACCGCTAAGTCTTCTAGACAACTATATTAGCAGTTATATCCTAACGCTCGTCCTGTACGCACCGATGTATGGTCGGTACGTAAGTCCGAATCTATATGAGATACGTGACATCGTGGCACACATGTGTCAAGTCAATGAATGCGGCACAACCAAAGGTGGTTCCTTAACTCTAGGCCAAGTGCATAAAGAAAACTAAAGTATAATAATTTGCAACTACATATGGTTTTGAAAGAACAAGAAATAAAACATGCATGATATTGAGCAAGAAATTAAACAGTAAAGGCAAGGTGTCTTGCCTGATGTCCGAGTAAGGTAAGATGATGTCCTGGCGACGAATCAACAACAGCGCACAAAGAGGAAGGTGCAGGAACAACTTCAGATGCTGAAAATAGTCTATTATCTAATTATAATTAATACTGCACTTATTACATTTATTTAATAAATTCTAAAGTTAGGATATGGTATAGGTTTTCATATTAGCTTTCCGAAAAACTAAATGGATTGCATTTTCGTTTCCGGAATCTCCCGAAATCGCAAAAATACTGAAACACGTTTATTTTTGGGACACTAGATACTCAAACAGTTTTGTAAAAATCTACAGAACGAATTTTGTCTATTAAAATATGTTTTTGGAAACCTTACCTCGATACGCTTCTTTTAAAAAAAACTGGAGACGAAACGGAGTTCGGAGCTAGGAGATATCGTCGTTCCAAGTTGCTCTTGCTGCTAAAAAGCGGGGCTGAATTCTAATGACGAATTTTAGAGTTTCTATTGGACTGAAAATAATTTCGAATTATGGCTGATAGAAGGGGGATGTATTGGGTTTATATAGGTATTTATTTCAGATTTATCTCCTAAATTAGATAGGATTTGATTTAAATAAAAAAACGATCTAATTAATGCTAGATATGATTCCAATAGGATAAGAATTTCTAATGGATAAATCTTTCATTAAATTTAAATTAAATAAATTATTTAAAAATAAATCAATTTGATTGCAATCCTTTAAATGATCACCATAATAACTTTAAGTATTATTCTATATTATCAAATAATTCAAATCATATGAATCCAAATCCAAATCAAACTCAACATAATAACTTTAAAATAATATCTAATATTTATCAAAATAATTTAAATCAAATAATAAATAAATTATTTAATCAAATAATATTTTAAATCTAGATTAGACAAATCGTAATACTCCAATTAGTCATCGTAAGTATTTTAAATAAAGTATAGTTGATAACCATCAAGATAATTTAAATAAATTCAAATATAATCAAATAACTGATTAACATATCAAAATAATACTCGATGTCATCAAATATTATAAAACTTACTTTTATAAATCCAAATCGTTATTTAAAAATAAATGGACAAAAAATCTTTTATCGCTTAATTTTTTTTTTAAACCAATTTTTAGAAGACCAAAATAATAAAAACTTATTTTATATTTCAAATAAAAAATTCGAGAACATTTTTTAGAAACATTATTTCAAACCATTAATTTAAAACTAGTTTTTTGTAACAAAAGTAATCACAAAATATTTTTACAAAATTTCTACGAAAATTACTTTTAAACACGAAATTAAAATATATAGATATAATTTAAAAAATAATAATTTCGGGAAGACGAGTTACAAATCTACCCCCCTTTGAAAATTTTCGTACTCGAAATTTATGGACTACTAGGATAGACGGACTTGGTTGATCGGTAAAAGGATAGTAAGAATTTGTGGTAAGAGAAAATAAATGGAAGGAAAAAGAGAATTTCTTTAATGAGAATATTAATCAATTTGGATGAAAAATAGAAGAAGTGAATGAATATGGCTTGATGTGCACGGACACGATGCACAAACACATTTGTAGGTGGAGAAAATTAATGGAACAGAGAATAATGAGCCTCTCCTTATATAGGAGGTATAAGCTACTATTTAGATAAGGATTATGATAGTTGCAAATCCCTTTAGATAATTCTTCTATTTATTTTAAATCAAATTCAATAAATTTCAATCCAAATCTAAATCAATTTAAATCTAATTAAATTCCATCCTTTAGTTTAAAATCAATCAAATTTCAAATATAGATATTAATTTAACTATTTAAATAAATCCATAAAATCAAATCAAGATTTAAATCGCCACAATAATTTCAAAATATATTTTCCAAAAATACTAATAATAATAATTTTGAAAATTACATTATTATTTAAAAATAAACTAATAAATAATTACGAAATATATATGTATGTCCAAATAATATTTACATAAATATACTTTCCTAATATACCATTTTATAGGAAAATTATTTATTATTATATCTGTATAAATGAAAGGCTTTTCATAATTAAAATCATAAACTTGGAAATTTAGGTACGATAGCTAAAAATAATTATTATCTATATTATTTCGAAACTATAAAAATAGAAAAAAAATATTTTTTAAAAATATGTACGCTCGTACATAGTCGCACTCGTCGAACAATTACGAAAAACAAAATTTCGCGTGCGACGTACAATACAAATACGCGATGTACAATATACAAAAATAAAAAATCAGTATCAAATTTATTTTAAAAAATAGTAGAAATTTAGAAGTTTTACAAAAGTGGCCGCGGAAGGCGCCGGCGGGAGACTCGGGTCGGAGGCGCCGGAGTTGGCCGACGGCTAGGGCACTCGGGAGGGGTTCTGGAAGGGGAGTGAGGAGAGAGGGGTTGATTCTGTGGGAAAAGGGAATAGGAAAAGGAAAGAGTGGTCATAGGGATAGTGTAACCCCACTTTTCATATTCTGGATATATATGAATATTTTCATCAAGGTTTTTTTATTTTATACTTAAATATTATTTTCCTTGTAAAGGGGTAATTTCCATTTTCTTATTTTTTTCTTTTCTTCTTCTTTAGTAAAGTTGGGGGGCTCAGCCCAATTGGCCCAGCCCAACCTTCTTACTTAACCATTGATTCAATTTGAATGAGCAACAGTATCCAAAAATTCAAATCTTCTTTTTCATCCTAACCGAATTGTACTGTAGCACCACTCTCATTTTCCTGCTACGAGAATCCCCAACTGCCTATATAAACTAGTATAGTTCCCACTCCTAGTCGACCACTGCAAATTCTTTTGTGGAGAGAGAGATCCAGAGTGCTGAGGAAGAAGGAGCGGCCATGGCGATTACGAGCTCAGGCAATCGACGGAGCTACAGAAATTGAAACGTTAGTTAACGTTCTCCACAACAATTTTCCTCTTCGAAGTGATCGTTGATGCAAATGAGTGAGTGTCCTTAATTCTTTCTTTTTCTGGATCGATCTGATCAAATTATGATCGGATTGTTCAATCTCAATTTCGATCGATCATTTTGTAATCAACCCTTGAATAATCGTTTTTGACCAAATTCAATTTAGATCGACCTGTCTGATTGGTTGCTGATCGTCTTTGATGATTTCTATAAATCGGTGGTGGTAAGATCGACAATTCCCTAGTTATTCTCTGTTTAATATTTTGGTTGATTTTACAATCACTCGATCTCCAATTTTCTTCGAGTTGTGATTAGTACAGAGATCTGGTAATCCTGAGTTATGTTCTGCATTTCTCGAGCCCCAAGGAGCAAGAGAGATGCAGAACAGAGGGTTGGGATTTCTGAACGTTTTGTGTTTGATGAAATACTTGAATCAGGGATCTCAATTCTAGGAGAGTTGTATTTTCATCACGGGACAAATCGTTCTGTTAGATCAGGTACTTTATCAATTCCTTCTCGTGTTCAACTATTTAGAATATTTCTTTACATACATAATCATAAGGTTGAAGGGTTGTTTAGGCTGTTAGCTATTCTTTTCTTTTTCCTGAACTTAGTATGGGTTTTGGTTCGAATATCTTTGGTCAGTATCGTAAACCTGAGGTTCTATATACAATGTTAATTCCAATTGTCGAACCTGAACTACAGGTGAACTATCGATTTAGTGTCGAATCTGGGTATTGGTTCAACTAAAGGAATCTGAGATAAATTCTAGATGTTTGGAACCTAAAATGACAATTGTACAATGACTGTTTCAGCCTGGATTTCTAACTGCAGTATTATTTCAATTGATAAACCTGAAACCACATTTACAATGTCTGATTTGGTTGTAAAGACTGTGATTATCAGGAGTATCATTTGGTTTAGTTATTTGTAAATGCAGTAGTATCGAATCTGGATTTTAGGCACTGCCTTGATAATGTAAACCTGGGATTTTATGAGCTATGGGTTGAACTGTCCCAAGTTCTGTTAGGATTTTGTAATTTAGACTGATATGACATAGGTAATATGTTAAGACAGAGAGCATAAAACTCGTGTGAGGCTCAGGATGACAGTGGGATAGCTCATTGGTTACATGGTTGTGTTGATACCATAACCTTGAGATGTACACTCTTCCTTACTGTTTTGAATCCTGATGCTTGGTAACATCTGATACATTGTACATTGTCCTGTACGGTGTAATGCAACCTGCTAGTATTGAGTTAAGTGAAGGATGGACAGGACAATTTGTTCAGTCCTTTCAAAATACTGAATTACCATTTTAGTCCTGAGATTATTGGTTTATTCTTCCTTTTTAGTAAAAAGGTATATATATATATGGTTGCCTAATAAGATTGCAGTGCTTAGTTCAGTTAAAGAACTTTTGAACTGTTATAGCATTACTGATTCATTTGCAAGCCTGGAACCACAATGCAGTATCCAGTTAATTGATTGCATATGTAGCATGGGTGAGTGATAAACTGAGTTTATAAGCAATTGATTGAGTGTCCAGCTTTGTTATTTAAATTATCCTGATTCGAGATATAGTGCATATATCAAGTTGTGTAATATGGGAAGTTGGAGTTAACTTTAAGGTGACCCTGTTGGCTTTGTTTCCTGAACCTTGTTCAGACATTATAGAACAATCTATGAAAGAGATAAACTCCTTGACTAAAGAGTCCTGCAGGAGGAACAACGCGATTTTGAGAGCCATAGTAAATTATACTGGAAACCTGAGAGTGAATTTGGTAAGCTTTCACCAGGATTTATTCCTGCAAACATGGGACTGATTGGATGGATGGATGGAAACAGTCAGGACAAGGGATTGGCTTCTCAGTCCAGATTAGTGGTTTCAAACCTTATTTCACATTTAGTTTCCTTGTTGTAACAGTTAGTTTGGTTGAAAAATTGTTAAGTTCAGTACAGTGGGTTTAAACTGGTTTTATACCCTGTTAGGAACTGAAGATTGAGGTTTAGTTCATGCAGGTTGAGATAATAAAGCCGGGGGTTTATATCACAGGGTATATGATATTAAGGATTTGTAACTAGATTGATATATCAATATTAGGACTGATTTTAGATGGAAATAGTTTAACACCAGTGTAGTTCCCTAATGAGTTTGAAACTAGAAATTGTATCACAGAGTAGTGAAACAAACAGAATATTCAGGTTGTCCTGCAAAACAGTGAAGGATAGTAGGTTCAGTGAGTAGGAGCTTTAGGGAGAGGACAGGGATGCGTGTGCAGTTGTGACTGCACATAGAAGGGAGAAACCCTGAGTTTTTCCACAAATACAGGTGATTATATGTTGTCTCTGTGGGTGTACTATTCACCTATAGGAATGTGAATTAATTGACATGATCCAGGCCCCCTTGAGTTAAGGTATAAACTGGATTTAGGAAACTTTTACCATTGTTTAAATTCATTTTCTTGGAACATTTGTTTATAACCAATTCCTGAAGATTAGCAATTGAGTTTCCCATTTGCTTGAATTTGCATAAGCATGGCCTTGACAATTAAGGAATCTCCACCATTGTTTAAAGTTTACTTTTGAACATTTGTCTCATAAGAAATCATGTATTTAGCTTTATTTTAGGTTCTTGCTAGCCTAGGATAATAGTGAGTATTATTTTGATACTCTACAGGAAACCATAGAAACTAAGATTTATAATAGGATTTATTTGTGATTAGAATCTTTGATAAACCAATTTAGAATTAGCTGCTTATTAACCAACTGTACACATCATTATTTCATACAGGAGGATATCTAGCTCTTTTGCCTACTTGTACTTTCCTGGAGCAAGGCAAGTACACTCTACGGTTTTGTACTTTACATTATATATCCTGTGCTTCCTTGAGTGACACATTTGCAACACGTCATGTACTTTCTGGTGCTCTTGTTCTCTTGTGCTTATTACTTGTATCTGGGGAGGGGAAATATACTATCTATGTGACCAATCCCAAGTAACAACTCAGGTGTGTTTTAGCTTAGACCCCGCATCGTGCACGCGGGTCCTAAGTCACCATTCATGTGCTTTCAGGTGCTTTCAGGTGCTTACCCTAGCCGGTCACATAGATAGTTATATTTCAAATGCATTACACATATGTTCAGGAGATTACCTTGTACTTATTTCCTGTGATATCATATTCTTTCAGGTGCTTACATATCATGTTCTTTCATGTTCTTACATTCATGTTCTTCATGTACTTTACCCTGTTCTTCATGTACTTATTCACTTGTATTTTCCTGTACTTTCCATGTTCCCTTGTACTTTCATTTCATGATGTCTTGTTCATTACCTAGAATTGTACTTGCTCCGCTCCTGACTGGATATGTTATGATAGGTGAGATGGAGGCTTTGTGTGACACATACTATGGACAGGATACTGCCTTCCCTACTGAGCCAGCTGGAGCTGCTTGTGACCTAGAGGTTGCAGAGGCCTAGTACTTCATTTAGTTTTCCATTTATCTTCCCATGTATTGAGACTAGCAGACTCTTATAGTTGAATTGTAATAAAATTCAGATATTGTATCTCTTTTCTGGTTGGGACACATTATATAGTTGCTGTGATTCTATACTTTCATGTTTATCTGGTTAGTTTCCCTAGCTTGGTACAGCTTACTTTATTGTGTCTAACAATGAAGGCTGGGCGTGTCCGACTCGTGTCCGATTATTCGGGAGCGGGTCGTGACATGTTTTTAGTGGTGGCCCATGCAGGTCTATCCTAATGGTACCTAGGACTTAGCGTACTATTGGGGGACTTGATTACACTAGGGAAACTTGATCACAGCATAGGAAAATCGGGAAATAAGGGTATATCAGGTATATCAGGTGTATCAGGTATTTTGATATTCTATAAACACTTGTTGTATGTAGGTCTAGGTTATTTTAACAGTTTTCTGTTTTGCAGATAGTTCAAAAGCATGCGACACCAGAACTGTCAATTCACCTGCACTTGACGTTTTCGAGCTTCCACTACCTTCTATCACTCTACTATCCCCATGGGTAGTATGTAGTTGACGGAGACGTCTGAAGGGTCCCTTGACAACCAGAGGAAGCAGGCCACCCTTTCCAAGTCAGACTTGTGGATACACTCTCCGAGCCAGGAAGGACTTCTGATTTCCAGACGCTCAGACACTTGGACTTTTCCGACACCAAGCGCATATCTTGCACCAGAGAGCCGATCGAGAACCTGAAGCCGCCACTGAAGATCATCTCAGCATGTGAGGATCCGACTTCTGTGAAGATTAGAGCCACCAGCCTGGAGATTCAGAATGTAACGCAGACAATGGAACGAAACCGAAAGCTGAAGCTCATGAAAGACATGAAGATTTATGACAAAGACAACAACTACCCTGGACCCGCAAAGCGTCACAACACTCAGTCAGCGTTTCTTCGGTCACACCACCAGTCGCATCATCAGGTGCAGATCTCAGCAGCCAGCATGCCAGCAGCCATATATTCCTGCCAGAGCCCTGCACTTCAGCCCCAGCGGGAGATCCAGATTCAGATTCAGCCGACGATCATTTACAATTTTTGCCACCTCTCAGGATGCCACTATGAAGAGTGCCGCAAAAGACGGAGGCTATACTACGGATCGCCTGCCCACCAAGTCAAGACTGCTGGAAAACGTTGATCACACTGCCCGAAAACAAGCGCGAGGAGCATCAGACTACTGCAAAAGGGAACCACCTTCTCAGAATCAGCAAACACATGGAGCACTGCCGCAAGGATCAGCCTATATCAGGACAGCTGAAGAATTGAAGTGATTCCAGTCCCGGAGAAACACTGAAGATAGATTGAAGACAGAAGATTTCTTTTGCATGGTTGGAAAAACCATATATCTTGATTAATAATCCAGTTTTCCCTTAAATTCCTCCTAACACATTGATCATTTCTTGAAACTTCTTGTTCCTATTTTGGAACCTTGATTGATGTCCGAAACTTATTTCAAGATACTGTTTCATATTCGACAAACTTGTTTCAGACCCACAATTCGATATTTGTTTGAAATCTATTATTCGATACCATTTGCACATTCATTTATGACCTTGTTTCCTAGTGATGGCTCCTATTTGTAAATTTTGTTCTTTTATCAAACTTCGTGTTAATTAAGATTTAATTCCTACTCGAGACTTATTTCGAAACCCTGTTCCTCATTCGAAGTATTATTTGTGCTTCGTCCTATTTAGGACATTGTTGAGGATACCTTTGAGGGTTTTGAAGATTTCGTTTCTTATTCGAGACTTGTTTCCTCATTCATGACTTTGATTTTCTAGTCGAGAGTTGCTGGTCCACTATTTTTGTTTCGATCTTGCTTCCTATCCAAGATTTTGCTTGTTTTATGGATACTTGTTCTTACTCGTTTATTGATATTCTGTTTGCTAATCGAACTTGTACTATTCAGAATTATTCCTACTTGAAATATCATTCTGAAACCTTGTTTGAACCTTCGCTTCTATTGATGCTTGTTTTGAGATTCTATTTGCCATTCTTGACTTTATTTGAGACTTGTTCTCTATTTACGATCTTGTTGTTGAGATTCGCTTGTTTCATGTTTACAATCCAATACCTTGTCTCCTATTAGAACCTGTTTTCTAGTCACTATTCTAAACCTTGTTTCCTCGTTAAGATTTTCTATTTCGAGATTTTATTTCCTAATCACGACCTTGTTGATACTTGATTTTTCACTGTATACCTTATTGGGGAATTCGTTTCAATTCAAGCTTTGCTCGAGATTTCATTTTTATTCGAGATTTTATTGAAACTTATTTCTAGTACGGAATTTTATTTCTTATTTTAAAACTTGTCTTCTATCTGATACCTTGCCTCAGTTCGTCCTTCGAGACTCTGTTATCCTTTCGGGATAACGTTCCATATGTGGAATCTTGTTACCATTCCAGATATCAGTTGATATTCCGTCATAATTTGAAACTTCGTCCTGTCTGAAATTTTAAATCTCTCTGGCTGCCCTTTTGTACTCACTGATCGGATCCCTTGTCATTTTTAGTACATAATAAACTCATGTATTCTAACAGTCAGGTAATTTTACCATTTCCGTGACTTGGACTATTGAAATTCATTTTAAATTCCTTGAAACTCTTTTGAAATTCCTAGGGATAAAGTCGAGAGGCTATTCGATGACCTACTATGGCATGACAGTTGCGCGCTGCAGCCATTAGCTGGATTATGGAGACTGAGGGTTCACTGCAGCCAGTAGCGCACTGGCGAGGCAGGAACTCTAAGTTGAAGTGATTTCAGACACCCATAGGTTTTCGAGGATTGTCGAGACTTGTCATATTCTTCATATCTTGATCTCTTGGGTTGTTTCGTCAATGATTGTTGGAAAATGGATAAGGTTGATAGAGTATTTGGAGACATATTGTTATTTTAGTCACGAAGCCGAAAGTCCACTGCAGTCAGATACATACTGGCGGGGTAGGGATTCTAAGCAAAGTGATTTCAGATACCAATATGTTCTTGGATATTCTGGAGACTATAATCCCTTTTTCATATGATTATTGGTTTTCGAGAATCACAAATCCTTGCATGTTCACCCTGATTTGATACTGTATCTCCTGAGTATTTCGTACGTCCCTCAAATCAACCCTTGCTAATTACCTTCTAGTATTGTATCGTTAGATCATTGATTTTCTCAAATTATACATTGCCAGATTTTGATTCCATACTTCGTTTGTGTCCTGTCTAAATTTTGATCTTAAATCATGTTTGTTTGACCATGATTTTCCTATCTTGTGCTAGCCACCTGTGCTAAACTATCGATTTTTGATCGTACTTAATATTTGTCTTCATGATGTTGCTCCTCTAAGTTGTAATTGAAATTCCTTCCACTTCGTGACTATTTGATCCTCGATCCTTGTCAAAGCGTGATATCCCAAACTTCTTATGTGTACTTGGACTCAAGGCTCAGAGAGCGTCTCAGAGTTGCACAGGATCGGCGGAAGCACTAGGCGGACAGCAGCAGACGGCCATTAGAGTTCGCAATTGGCGATAGAGTGTTCTTAAAGATCTCACCGACCAGAGGCGTCATCAGATTCGGCAGAGGCGGGAAGCTCAGTCCGAGATTCATCGGACCATTCGACGTGACAGCACGGATTGGCGAGGTGGCGTACCGACTAGCGCTTCCAGCTAGATTGGAGGGAGTGCACGATGTCTTCCACGTATCCCAGCTTCGACGATACATTCCAGACCCGAGCCATGTGGTGGACTATTTCGAGCTGGAGGTGGGCCCGAGCTTGACCTACGAGGAGCAGCCAGTGGAGATCCTCGATCGGAGGGAGAAGTGCCAGTGGAACCAGACTTTTCCACTTGTCCGCATCATTGGAGACACCACTCTCCGGGAGAGTCCACATAGGAGCGCGAGGACGATATGCGGGAGCGCTACCCCGATCTGTTTGTTTGACTGGATTATGCCCTGTATTCAGAATTTCCCTAATTCAATAAATGAACTACATTTGAATATTGTGTTGAATTGCTTTAGAATTTTATTGGTTGACCTTTAATTTCGAGGACGAAAATTTTTTTTAGTGGGGGGATATTTGTAACCCCACTTTTCATATTCTGGATATATATGAATATTTTCATCAAGGTTTTTTTTATTTTATACTTAAATATTATTTTCCTTGTAAAGGGGTAATTTCCATTTTCTTATTTTTTTCTTTTCTTCTTCTTTAGTAAAGTTGGGGGGCTCAGCCCAATTGGCCCAGCCCAACCTTCTTACTTAACCATTGATTCAATTTGAATGAGCAACAGTATCCAAAAATTCAAATCTTCTTTTTCATCCTAACCGAATTGTACTGTAGCACCACTCTCATTTTCCTGCTACGAGAATCCCCAACTGCCTATATAAACTAGTATAGTTCCCACTCCTAGTCGACCACTGCAAATTCTTTTGTGGAGAGAGAGATCCAGAGTGCTGAGGAAGAAGGAGCGGCCATGGCGATTACGAGCTCAGGCAATCGACGGAGCTACAGAAATTGAAACGTTAGTTAACGTTCTCCACAACAATTTTCCTCTTCGAAGTGATCGTTGATGCAAATGAGTGAGTGTCCTTAATTCTTTCTTTTTCTGGATCGATCTGATCAAATTATGATCGGATTGTTCAATCTCAATTTCGATCGATCATTTTGTAATCAACCCTTGAATAATCGTTTTTGACCAAATTCAATTTAGATCGACCTGTCTGATTGGGTGCTGATCGTCTTTGATGATTTCTATAAATCGGTGGTGGTAAGATCGACAATTCCCTAGTTATTCTCTGTTTAATATTTTGGTTGATTTTACAATCACTCGATCTCCAATTTTCTTCGAGTTGTGATCAGTACAGAGATCTGGTAATCCTGAGTTATGTTCTGCATTTCTCGAGCCCCAAGGAGCAAGAGAGATGCAGAACAGAGGGTTGGGATTTCTGAACGTTTTGTGTTTGATGAAATACTTGAATCAGGGATCTCAATTCTAGGAGAGTTGTATTTTCATCACGGGACAAATCGTTCTGTTAGATCAGGTACTTTATCAATTCCTTCTCGTGTTCAACTATTTAGAATATTTCTTTACATACATAATCATAAGGTTGAAGGGTTGTTTAGGCTGTTAGCTATTCTTTTCTTTTTCCTGAACTTAGTATGGGTTTTGGTTCGAATATCTTTGGTCAGTATCGTAAACCTGAGGTTCTATATACAATGTTAATTCCAATTGTCGAACCTGAACTACAGGTGAACTATCGATTTAGTGTCGAATCTGGGTATTGGTTCAACTAAAGGAATCTGAGATAAATTCTAGATGTTTGGAACCTAAAATGACAATTGTACAATGACTGTTTCAGCCTGGATTTCTAACTGCAGTATTATTTCAATTGATAAACCTGAAACCACATTTACAATGTCTGATTTGGTTGTAAAGACTGTGATTATCAGGAGTATCATTTGGTTTAGTTATTTGTAAATGCAGTAGTATCGAATCTGGATTTTAGGCACTGCCTTGATAATGTAAACCTGGGATTTTATGAGCTATGGGTTGAACTGTCCCAAGTTCTGTTAGGATTTTGTAATTTAGACTGATATGACATAGGTAATATGTTAAGACAGAGAGCATGAAACTCGTGTGAGGCTCAGGATGACAGTGGGATAGCTCATTGGTTACATGGTTGTGTTGATACCATAACCTTGAGATGTACACTCTTCCTTACTGTTTTGAATCCTGATGCTTGGTAACATCTGATACATTGTACATTGTCCTGTACGGTGTAATGCAACCTGCTAGTATTGAGTTAAGTGAAGGATGGACAGGACAATTTGTTCAGTCCTTTCAAAATACTGAATTACCATTTTAGTCCTGAGATTATTGGTTTATTCTTCCTTTTTAGTAAAAAGGTATATATATATATGGTTGCCTAATAAGATTGCAGTGCTTAGTTCAGTTAAAGAACTTTTGAACTGTTATAGCATTACTGATTCATTTGCAAGCCTGGAACCACAATGCAGTATCCAGTTAATTGATTGCATATGTAGCATGGGTGAGTGATGAACTGAGTTTATAAGCAATTGATTGAGTGTCCAGCTTTGTTATTTAAATTATCCTGATTCGAGATATAGTGCATATATCAAGTTGTGTAATATGGGAAGTTGGAGTTAACTTTAAGGTGACCCTGTTGGCTTTGTTTCCTGAACCTTGTTCAGACATTATAGAACAATCTATGAAAGAGATAAACTCCTTGACTAAAGAGTCCTGCAGGAGGAACAACGCGATTTTGAGAGCCATAGTGAATTATACTGGAAACCTGAGAGTGAATTTGGTAAGCTTTCACCAGGATTTATTCCTGCAAACATGGGACTGATTGGATGGATGGATGGAAACAGTCAGGACAAGGGATTGGCTTCTCAGTCCAGATTAGTGGTTTCAAACCTTATTTCACATTTAGTTTCCTTGTTGTAACAGTTAGTTTGGTTGAAAAATTGTTAAGTTCAGTACAGTGGGTTTAAACTGGTTTTATACCCTGTTAGGAACTGAAGATTGAGGTTTAGTTCATGCAGGTTGAGATAATAAAGCCGGGGGTTTATATCACAGGGTATATGATATTAAGGATTTGTAACTAGATTGATATATCAATATTAGGACTGATTTTAGATGGAAATAGTTTAACACCAGTGTAGTTCCCTAATGAGTTTGAAACTAGAAATTGTATCACAGAGTAGTGAAACAAACAGAATATTCAGGTTGTCCTGCAAAACAGTGAAGGATAGTAGGTTCAGTGAGTAGGAGCTTTAGGGAGAGGACAGGGATGCGTGTGCAGTTGTGACTGCACATAGAAGGGAGAAACCCTGAGTTTTTCCACAAATACAGGTGATTATATGTTGTCTCTGTGGGTGTACTATTCACCTATAGGAATGTGAATTAATTGACATGATCCAGGCCCCCTTGAGTTAAGGTATAAACTGGATTTAGGAAACTTTTACCATTGTTTAAATTCATTTTCTTGGAACATTTGTTTATAACCAATTCCTGAAGATTAGCAATTGAGTTTCCCATTTGCTTGAATTTGCATAAGCATGGCCTTGACAATTAAGGAATCTCCACCATTGTTTAAAGTTTACTTTTGAACATTTGTCTCATAAGAAATCATGTATTTAGCTTTATTTTAGGTTCTTGCTAGCCTAGGATAATAGTGAGTATTATTTTGATACTCTACAGGAAACCATAGAAACTAAGATTTATATTAGGATTTATTTGTGATTAGAATCTTTGATAAATCAATTTAGAATTAGCTGCTTATTAACCAACTGTACACATCATTATTTCATACAGGAGGATATCTAGCTCTTTTGCCTACTTGTACTTTCCTGGAGCAAGGCAAGTACACTCTACGGTTTTGTACTTTACATTATATATCCTGTGCTTCCTTGAGTGACACATTTGCAACACGTCATGTACTTTCTGGTGCTCTTGTTCTCTTGTGCTTATTACTTGTATCTGGGGAGGGGAAATATACTATCTATGTGACCAATCCCAAGTAACAACTCAGGTGTGTTTTAGCTTAGACCCCGCATCGTGCACGCGGGTCCTAAGTCACCATTCATGTGCTTTCAGGTGCTTTCAGGTGCTTACCCTAGCCGGTCACATAGATAGTTATATTTCAAATGCATTACACATATGTTCAGGAGATTACCTTGTACTTATTTCCTGTGATATCATGTTCTTTCAGGTGCTTACATATCATGTTCTTTCATGTTCTTACATTCATGTTCTTCATGTACGTTACCCTGTTCTTCATGTACTTATTCACTTGTATTTTCCTGTACTTTCCATGTTCCCTTGTACTTTCATTTCATGATGTCTTGTTCATTACCTAGAATTGTACTTGCTCCGCTCCTGACTGGATATGTTATGATAGGTGAGATGGAGGCTTTGTGTGACACATACTATGGACAGGATACTGCCTTCCCTACTGAGCCAGCTGGAGCTGCTTGTGACCTAGAGGCTGCAGAGGCCTAGTACTTCATTTAGTTTTCCATTTATCTTCCCATGTATTGAGACTAGCAGACTCTTATAGTTGAATTGTAATAAAATTCAGATATTGTATCTCTTTTCTGGTTGGGACACATTATATAGTTGCTGTGATTCTATACTTTCATGTTTATCTGGTTAGTTTCCCTAGCTTGGTACAGCTTACTTCATTGTGTCTAACAATGAAGGCTGGGCGTGTCCGACTCGTGTCCGATTATTCGGGAGCGGGTCGTGACAGATAGGGTGAGAGATTGGAGGAAGAGTGGGATAAGGTGAGGAGGAAGTTGAGGGGAAGAGAGGAAAAATGAGTGATGGAGAGGAAAGAGTGGGAGGGGGTTTCTGTATGTGGAATGGGTGGGGTAGAGTTTGTTTGTTATTTTTTTTTTAAAAAGAATGGTTTTGGGTTTGGGTTTGTGAGGAGTTGGGTTGGGTCTCAGGGCCTGAACGAAGAAGCGATCCAATCAATCAATAATTCTAAAATAATTTAATTAATCGACCAAAATAATAATAATAATAATAATAATAATAATAATAATAATAATAATAATAATAATAATAATACTAATACTAATAAACCTATGACTACGCTAACAACTGAAATCCATCAATCCAAATATAATTTTGAATTTGCGGGTTTTACAACCTTCCCTCCTTAGAAAATTTCGTCCTCGAAATTTCAAGGATAAGGGCCGGGGTACAATCAAAATCACTTAACCTTGATCAAACATGGAATTTAAATCATCAGGCACGATCGGATACTAGGCATGATCGCTAGGTACAATGATAAAATATCGACACGATCAGAATTTTCTAGATACTATATGAGATAGAGTTGGAATATTGTTGTTATCAAAAATCATTTTATGCACGAAAAAATCTAGGTACAATTATGATCATAAAATAGGAAAAAAATCAAATGAGATCTCGTGAAACAGAAAAGGCAAGAAAGAAGCGAATGCCAACAGTTTATTGAGAAGACAGAAGGTAATAGAATCTTTTGAGATGAGAGACTAAAATGTCGAATCAAATTGGAGTGGGGTACAAGGGTTTGTGACTCAGGAAAGATAAAAAGTTGTATGATGGTAGGATAGCAAAGATGATTAGAATAATATAACTATGATAGAGATGTAATCGAGTAAGATATTTTCCGCTGAGGGCCGAGTGATGATCAAAGGAAATAGAAAGGATATTGTTTCACTATTTCAACGGTCAGAAGATAAGATATGCAAGAAAAAGACTTACATGATAACTATCTTATTAATACCATGCAAAACCAATCTCTAACTAGCTGAACTTTCGGTATCCACATAAAACTAAGATATCTGTCAAGGTATTAAAACAAAATATATATGGAATCATAAATCACCTAAATCAATTTTTCATCCATCGTTGTATGCCAATGGTCTAATCTCAAATCCTCTTTGCTTATTCCTTCTCTAGAACCTATCATTCCATTGCTCGTGTTATTCCTTCCATGGCTATATCCGTCTCTTCTAGGTATAGTAGTCATCTAACCATAAAAGTTGATCCTCGTCAAGTGTTTCTTTACTTGATCATTATATTCACATGTTTATATATTATCCAAATTCACTTCCTCCATGGAAGAATCTTACCAAATCCTTGATTTTCCTTGCTAACTCTACCTACGTCTTCCTTTATCTTCAATAAAAATTTAAAATCGTCAAATACCATCATTTGTTTTGAATGAGGTTTATACACTAGTGAACACCACCAACGGCTCTAACCCAAATAAGTCACAAGCTAAGATGTACCACTCTCTCAAGACTAGCTTACTCAAGATATTCTTCTACATTTTCTACCCTTTAGCTAACTAATATTGATCCCAAAGATCCCTTACAAGGAATGAGATAAGTAACAATCTATGTTTCTCCCGCATATAGCTATCAACTATATACATATAGTCATCCACAAGATGTATTTCAACTATTTAATATATAAAGCTAACCATAACTATCTACAGCTTCCAAAATATGTAACTAAAAAAAATAATAATAATAATAATAATAAATAAATAAATGAATAAATTAATATAAATATATATATGCAACGTACTAAGGTTGAAACAGGAAAGAGATTGCGTCAATAGAAATTGATATGGTCCTAAATAGTTCTTGAAAAAATCAAGTACAATTTCATAGGAAATCTATTCCTGCAAGCTTGTGATAAGAGATTTATGAAAATAGAGACAACCGGTAGAAATGCAAATCCTCTAATCGGCAAAAGTCAGAATAATTTGATGGTACTAAAATGTTGGAAAACAGTCCTAGAAAATCAAGTGGAATTCCCATATGAATTCTATAGAAATGATTTCTGAAAATTTAAACTAGTCGCTAAGATTCCAAATAATCCAAAATTTAAACGAATCAAGACAATTCTTGTAAAGTTATCAATGGTGATAAGAGACCAAACATGATATATTTATAACATGGATATAGTCTCAATAGTACCCGGAACCATACATATCCGAAGTCATTTTGCCTCTAATTCATGCCTCGCCAGAGTGCACCTGACTGCAGTGAATTTTTGGCTCCATAACTTGAATAATAATAGGTTTCCGAGTAGTCTATCAACTTTATCCATTTCATAGCTGAGCAACGCATGGGCAAATCTGATGCATTTAGGATATAGTCTCAATAATATTCGAAAACCTATAAACACCTGAAATCACTTCAACTTAGAGTCTATGCCTCGCCAGTGCGCAACTGGCTGCAGTAAACTCGTAGTTTCTATAAATCAGATAAATGGATGCAACGCATATGTGCGAAGCCATATTAGGTCATTGAATATTTTCTCAACTTTGTCCATATGAATTTTAAAGGGATAGCTCAACAATTCAAAAGTTTTCCAATGACTAAAGGAGATTCAATAATAGAATGGAATCAATTCTCTGACCGTTCCTGCTTCATAACACTCAAGGATTGAGTTTAGAAGATTTATAGGCCTTGAATTGATCAAGAAGTTGCCTAGAAAGAGTAAGGTTTCAAGTTGAGTGGAGAAAGTCAACAAATGAAAATATTCTCGGTCTTTGGAATAACTTAGGAAATAACAATCAATATTGGAATTATTTTTGGAAAATAATTTCTTTGGGAGATTCATGAACTAGCTAAGTTGAACCAATTCTTTTGGTAATAATTAACCTTAGGGTTTTATGGTTCCAGAAGAATTTGGTTCGAAATTGGTTCCGAGAAAGTCAATTGGAAATAAGGTCAGGACAAATGGTTGGATACACTAGTCGTATAAATACCTCAGGTAGATAAGAGTTTATTATGTTTGCTAAAGAAAAATTTGAAGGTCTAAATAGTGAATGGATCTAGATTCTAAATAAAGATAGAGAAGTAAGAATGATCAAACTAATAGAGAAATTGGAAATATGTTTGCTAAGAAGGAGATTGAAAAAAAATCTAATCTTAATCCATAAATAACAAAAGAGTATAGATCCTAAGAGATGTTAGAGTCTGATAAAGACATGGAGAAAAATAACCCCCGAAAGCCATGTGACACTAAAAGATATATAAAATCAAGAAAATAATATAGACAATAAAATATATCATCATACAATCGGCCTAATCCGAGTTTAGGTACAAGCATAAGCAAGGTAACCTACGAAACTATAAACAAGCAAAAAATAGATATTACAAATAGATAATTTCGGCCCTATGTTATGACAGGATGAATATAATCTAAGTGTTCTAATTGTTTCTAAAGTCTGTTTTCCTAAAGTCATACATAGACCTAAGTCAGATTGCAGGACTGTATGCTGGTCTAGACTAAGTTGACTAGACCAATTTTGCAGAACTGACCTGCATGGGCCACCACTAAAAATATGTCACGACCCGATCCAAAATTATTGGGTCGAATCGGATCATGCCCAGCCTGCACCGTTGTGAGACGGCGACAGTAAGCTGTTCTATATGCAGTTAATCACAACAACTTCTATACATTTGTCACAACTTGAATATACAAAAATTTTAAAACTTTTTATTCAACAATTGAAAAGTACAACTGGAGATGGAAGAACTGAAATAAAGTACCGAATTCAAATTAACAAACTCCAAAACAATAAAACTAGAAAACTGGAAAACAACTAGCTAGGCGGGCGGCTCATCGGCCTCAGGTTCTGCGTTCTCCAAGGGGGACTCTGGCAACACCACAGGATACAAAATCGGGTCATAGTAGCTATTGTACAATAGCTCAACATCCTCAATGTCACCTAAAAATGTGGGTCTCCAGTCAGGAGGGAGCAAGTATGAATATGTATCTCACATTTCAAGTAATAATGGAAAAGTGCAGGCTAAACAGTTGAAACAATATTTTTCAGCAATTTAACAATTTAAAACAATGTGATTTGAATGTGTAAACGTCTATGACCGGCTTGGGTTGTACAATAGCGTCCTAGCGACGCGATACGGCTTATCCCCGTGCGTAAGAGGGGTAAGCTCGCACAATCATGCAATATGAGGGATATTGGTCATAAACGCTACACTATTCCTCCAATCCCCGCAATCAATATTTGAACCGTAGGAGAGGGTTCCGTGTAGCAATGTGGTTTAAACATGCAACTTGACAATTACAAAACAAAATACAAGAAAACATAACCGTAACTTGCATCTGTTGATTGACTGGGTCGGAAAAGTCGGTACCGAGGAGGATGTCAAGTACGTCTCTGAGATCCTACAGTTGAGAACCTTGACTTAGAACCATAATGAAACCATTCTAGGTGTGCTAGTTACAATCTCTAGAAGCAGACCCTAGTCAGGTTTTAAGTTATTAATTAATCTACCGAAAATTGTCTAGCGTCGCAATCTACGTTCGTTATCATTTTAATCGAATAAGTCAATTACTGATTAATTGGGAAAAATAGCAATTACCGGTTAATTTGGCAAAAATTTTGTATTTTAAGTATATATATATAAAACTAGGCTTTTTCTTTTAAATGAGAAAAGACGTGAATTGCTAAATTACACATTATTTATTATAAGAAAACTTATTAATTTTTCTTCATAAAATATTTATATCCATTTTATATTCTACGCATTTAACGGCGAAATCAACATTCCAGAAAATTAAGGAAAGCTACGCTACACAATACATGGTCACAGAGAAATAAAAGAAAAACTGGGCTTATGCCCTTTACAAATTATTTACATAAATTAATTAATCCTAAGGCGAGCTCTGAGTACCGCGAACGGTCCAAACAGTAGGCCGAGGCCCTGCACCATAAATACTAAAAGCAGTACCAGTTCTAAAATAAATTATAATTAAATTAAAAATTAAAGAGTCTCAGACTTGGTCGTGCAATCTCATGTTGCGGCTTACGCCTCAACATACAGGTGACCATGTATCGTTTGCGTTTCGTCGAGGCTCATTCGACCGATATGGTCGTCGCCTAACTGGTGATACAAAATTCGTAAAATCCAAAAACCAACCAAAATCCAATCTATAAATCATTTTGCAAAGACCGATTTTCTTTGGAAAATAGGTTTTATTCAAATTGCTAATTTTTATAAGAAAATCCCTTTTTTTAAAAAATATTTTCTGAAAATTTGGGCAGCATCTCCTCTGTAATTGGAACAACCCAATCCTGGGAGGATGCTAACCACAACACAGTTAAATATCCCAAACCAGGGATCAAACATTTCCAATCCAAAAATGAATATCCAACTCAAAAGTGAACCACAACACAATATATCCAACATAGAAAAATATACCGCGACGTAACCGATACTCTACGTATCACCCAAAAGCAACGATAAAAAAATACCGATTCCCAAAACGGGATCGGGACCGCGTCATCACAGACTATCTACGGTAGGGACACGGGGACACGAAGTTATACCTTAATTGCTCGGCTAGAGCTCTCAGATGCAAATATTAGAAGAATGAAATCCGCGGACAACGAAAAACCGGCTCGGAAAAGCGCACAGGAGGCGCGGACAGCAGATCGGCTCAGGACAGAGCGCTGCAAAACTCGGAACAGCGCTGGGGCGGAGCCGACAGGGCTCGGGGTCACGTCGGGAAGGCTGGTCGGCGGGACAGCACGCAGGGGGGTTCGTCGAAGGCGGATCTGGCCAAAACGGCACGGGGCCGCGCAGAACAGCGCGCAGGGGGGTTGCCGGGGAAGACGCGGCTGTGCGCGGCCTCGGGACAGAGGCGGGCGGAGGCCGGCGGGGTCTGGCCGGACGGAAACGGGCTGGGCGCTGGCCGGACAGCCGGCTGGACGGGGCGCGGCCGCAGGAAGTCGGCGGGAGGCGCTGGCCTCGGAAACAGCGGGCAGTGCCGGGGAAAGTGGCCGCGGAAGGCACCGGCGGGAGGCTCGGGTCGGAGGCGCCGGAGTTGGCCGACGACTAGGGCACTCGGGAGGGGTTATGGAAGGGGAGTAAGGAGAGAGGGGTTGATTCTGTGGGAAAAGGGAATAGGAAAAGAAAAGAGTGGTTATAGGGATAGGGTGAGAGATTGGAGGAAGAGTGGGATAAGGTGAGGAGAAAGTTGAGGGGAAGAGAGAAAAAATGAGTGATGGAGAGGAAAGAGTGGAAGGGGGTTTCTGTATGTGGGATGGGTGGGGGAGGGTTTGTTTGTTATTAATTTTTTTTTTTATAAAAAGAATGGTTTTCGGTTTGGGTTTGTGAGGAGTTGGGTTGGGTCTCAGGGCCTGAACGAAGAAGCAATCCAATCAATCAATAATTCTAAAATAATTAAAATAATTTAATTAATCGACCAAAATAATAATAATAATAATAATAATAATAATAATAATAATACTAATAAACCTATGACTACGCTAACAACTAAAATCCATCAATCCAAATATAATTTCGAATTTGCGGGTTTTACAATACGACTATGAAACTTTCATTTTATCTTTTGGAGAAATATTTCAGAAATGCATAACAATATATGGTTCTTCAGATTTATTATCTTATCCTATTATTAAACTTAAATATTCTTTATTATGCAGAAAGAATGAAATTTTAATAGTAACTAGTACATTTGGTTATAATGATGTAGTAAGAAGAATTATATGGTTATGATATTGGGCTAAGTGTTATGCAAGTCTAATTAAAGGGCTGTTTGGTTGGGGGTGAAGTGGAATAAAAGTGGGAGACTGTTTGCATGGGATAACGGGTTTGGGGAGTTCGACTGTTTGGAGGAAGGAGATGTGAAACTGCCAACAAGATATGGGTAAAAAATTGTTTTCTCTTGTTGGTAGTTCATGTCCGTCGATGAAAGCATTCAAATTCTCCACTTTCACATCCACACTTTTTTAGCGGATGTGGATTTTTTTTTCAAAATAGAGCTGATGTTTCTTCTTTTTTTAACCTTAATCTACATAAATAATTTATTCATTTTTTTATCAAACTTATAATTAACTTATTTCCCAATTAAAGTTATAACTTTTTTTCCATGTATATTAATATACATGAATAATTTTTTTACTTGTTAGGGGGTGTTAGTTAATTATTTAATTTTCTTACTCTTATAATACACTTTTAATTTTACCCACTATTGTAGACATCAAAACACTAAAAGTATGATTTGACCCCTTATAAGTTACAAAATTTTACGTATCCAAACATTGAAAGTCACTTTCATCAAACAAGAAACTAGCATAAAACTCAAAGGCATATGCATTAGATGAAAGTTGTCACGCCCCAGAACCAGAATACTGGAAAGCGGGGGCAGACATAGCAAGCTACGTATATAAAATGGATTCCATCTCGCTATACGGTCACGGCTGTCTAAATACATGAGGGTTTAACTACAAGCCAACAGTCTCTTAAGGTCATGAACAAGCCTAGTGTCTCAATCACACGCAAGTAAGTAAAGTCACAAGATGTATGATCATTAAATATACAATAATAAGGCGTCCCAAATATTACATATTCAGCTGATCATGAAGCTAGTCGTTACAAAATGTTAGGACTAGCAAGAGTTCAGTCATACATGATCAACCCTAGGATCTGTCAATCATGTTACAGCCCGTAGGCAGACAATAAGTAAAAGGTACAACCGAGCTAAACAGGTGCTCGTCGGCTAAATGCCTCAAACGAATATTTTTACAATAGAGTGGGAGAGCCAAAAATAACCCACTCGTTGCCCTGGTTACGTCTAGTCGCCACCATCGGGCTGGAAAGTCGGTAGATCCTCTGGAGCTGCTCCGAAATCTGGTCATACAAAACCAGCTGGGTCAGATCCCAGAAAGAAAAAGTGCCACAAAGGAAGCTTCACTTAGGAACTAAAACCAGCAATTAACACAATAGTAATAAGGTAGTAAATAAGACAGGAGTTAAGAAAAAGCATCACAGGGTGATATACGATGAGATAACCATGGGACTATTCAGATAGCCAGGTTACAACCCGTAAACCAAACAAGGACCGGGGTTGTAACCCTTCGTCTGAACCGAACTTGGAATTCTCACCATTTATCGGTAAAATAAATACAGGCATTCAGGTCATGCAGTAATCTGGAACAGAATCAGGACAAGACTAGACTGGTTAGACTCCATCCAATCATTTCATGGCCAAACAAGAATTATGGCTTGATACTTTAACTAGGGTTATCACAGGCCTAGTTACTAGCAAGATGCAGTGAGATTATTCCACAGCCACAAGCCCTGCAGACCATCCAGGTTATCCAGGTCGAAAATTAGGGGTTGAATTCAGGTGGGTACATCGTCCAGGAAACGTATGTACCCTTAGGTAGCTTGAAGGGTGCAACACATGACAGTGTGCTGGAAATGTGCCTTACTCAACGGCAGGCTACAGATCCCAGGCGCGTCCAGGTAACGGGATTGCCTGTAGCTGGGAGATCTCTTTATGACTAATGTATTAATCTAGTTATTAGCCTTAGTCCATTTCAGTAGGTACTCCTGACCGTGGTACTCAGGAGTCCCATCCTAGACATGATGCAAGACATGACTGGATTATTTGTACAAGCACAATCGCCTACGGTATTCAGGTCATTTATACAGGTCATGTCATGTCAGGTAGCCGTCGTAACAGCTTATCAAGATATATCATGTCAGGTTATCATGTCAAGTGTACTGGTCAGGAGTGCGCCACGACGGGCCACTATCAGGTCATGTCATGTTTACTTGTCATGAGTGCACCACGACGGGTCACTTCGTGTTCAGGTACATGTGCAAGGCATCATAGTGCAGCATTCAATCAGGAGACCCAAGTTGATTTGGGATTAGAAGACATGAATTAACAGTAATAATCAAGTAATAATAATAACTAATCATTAAAGCAAGGTACAGGGAGGGGCCATACGGTTCAAGGTCCAAAGCCCATGCGGCTGGGTTTATTCAGGAACGCGTGCGACCATGAGGAAATAGGTGCCATGCGGTTTCAATATGGAACAGGCGCGCAGCTCATACGGCTAGGAGGAGGCCCAAGGCGCATGCGGCTCAGGGTTGCGGGATCCATACGACCAGGAATGACAGCCTCATGCGGCATGTGGAGATGTAGGTCCATGCGGCTGGCTGACCAATCAGGTATATGCGGCCGGAGTCAAGTGGGTCTCATGCGGCTAGCTGGACCAGAAGGCACATGCGGCTCGAAGAAGAAGTCCTCGTGCGGCCAGCGGGAAGCAAGGCCTATGCGGCTCAAGAGAAACGGAGTATTATGCGGCTGGGGTCGAGCGAGTTCCATGCGGCTCTCAGAGAGTGGGCCCATATGCGGCTAGAAGATCAAGAGTCTCATGCGGCTGATGGAAAGAATCCATGCGGCCCGGAATGAGACTCAGCCTATGCGGCCAAGAGAGGAAGTAGGCTTATGCGGTTCAGAAGTTCTTCCAGTCATGCGGCTGGGAGAACACTTGCCGCATGAAATATTCATGCGGACAAGTCTGAGCACAATTCGTCTTCTCCAACATTCCGAGAAGAAGAACACCATGGGAGCCAAGTTCTCAAGCTCCATAACTCCATCATCCGGAGTCCAAATCCGAACTTCTATAGGTCAAATCGGGGCAGAATGGAATGCTCTACAACATAGAACCATCAAAACTCAGAAATAACAAGATTAGATAGATCAAAACCCAAGAAATCCGAAAATAAAATAAACTTAGATCTACAATAATCTAGCCATGGAAAGTGAAAATGCCAAGTATTAAAGTAAGTTAAAAAGCTGTAAGGAAGAGAATGAAGCAATAAAATTGGAGTTCCTCCATGAAGCAAGTTGTACTTGCCTAGACCTCTCTCTCTCTCTCTCTCTCTCTGGTAGGTGAAGAAGTAATGGAGGAAAGAAGAGAGTAATGAAGAAAGAGAAGGAAGAATGGTTAATAAATGGTAGTGGTGGTGGTAGGTAGGGGGTTCACCCCTTGGTCCATGATGAACCAATAGCAATCCCAACCGAACCAAGCCAACCCGAACCAAGAATAAACCAAGCCATGAAGAAAACTAAGCACGAAATCATGCAATACAAGATAAAATACGTACACGTATTCCAAAATACGTAATACGAACCACAGGCATTACAAAAGTCACTTTCATAGTTTCTTCCACTTTCAAGCGATCAAACAGCCCCTAAACGAAACCATCAAGGAATATTGTTTTAACCTTTCACCATAAGAAATAAATACCACATGCATCATTAAGAATTGCTATAACTTTGCAATGATACATATTATGATTTGCGATTGATACTGGGTTATCGTTAGCATTATCGATTTCAATAATTTAGACATTTCTTGATGAATCTCAGGAGTATGGGATTCATGTATCTTTAAGGACGTTCAATGGCAGAAAGCTTTCACTTACGCATATTATGAAAATCAGGGCCGGCCTTGAGTTCATGGGAGCCCTAGACAAATTTGTAAAATGGAGCCCATATATCATAAAAAAATTAAAATAAAAGTAAAATTTTAAAAATGTTACAATCAAGAATTGAACCTAGAACCTCTAGTATGTAAATTTAACATACCAACAACTACACCACAATTATTTTATGATAAAATAATGTCATATTGCATATCAGTGCTAGTTGGATACAAGATAACTAATATATATATATTTAAATTAATTTTTTTGGGCCTTTATATTCCATGAGACCCTGGGCGGTCGCCCTAATGAAAATGGTCAAAACATGTACACATGGTTGACAGTCCAAAAGCAAATTCGAAAACCCCAAACATTCAAACCAACATCCCATATCATTTCTCAAGTTAATGGTGTACATGCCTATCTCAGTTTACAGGTTTTTAACAACAAAGAAAAATTCTCAGTTTACATATAGGAAATAAATTCTCAGTTTTAGAAAACAGTTTAACAGTTGTGTACAATTGATTTCAGTCTTCACAAACACATATAACCAACAACTAAACCATGTTCCCAGGTTTTTGAAATCATCAATCTCAGTTAACTTGAAATAATTCTCAGGTTTTTACATGTGTGTGTGATAAACAAAAGTATACTCCTAAGACTACGTCTAAGTCCTACATTGTAATACTATTCTGTTTGTAATTGAAATTTACCATCAAAAGATTTTAATGGCAAACAAGCTGGCGACTCTGCTGGAGACCTCTTTCTCCTCTACCGAGAAAGCTGTGTCGCAATCCGACGACGTGAAGGTGGGCTCCTCCCACAAGACGCTGGTCGTACGCCTCAATCAACAGGCGTATGAGAAGTTCATCTCTGAAGGCAGTGCGAGTCCTTCGAAGCGGCTGCCGAAGCTGAAGAAGACTCGCCAAGTCTGGGTGCGCAAGGTCGACGCCTCCGGCACCACCACTGAAGGGGATACGCCAATGCAGCCTTCCCTTCCCGCTGACGTCCTCAGCAACCAAGATGCGCCCACCGGTACAGCGCATCTCTCGGAAAAATATGCGACTGACCACATCCTCCAGCCATCTCCCTCTCAGGCAAAGAAGATACGTCGACGGAGCAGGGGCGCAGCTAATGCCCTGCGCATCACCTCTGATGCGCCACAGAAGGTCTCTGTCTTTGACAGACTCACTCGCTGTAGTGGCGAGAAGAATTTGGATTCTGAGTACTATGCACCCCAGCGGGCTGGTACGAAGAAGTCCAAGGCAGCACGGGCCATACGCCTCGAACGTGCTATGTCGTCAGCAAACCAGAAGCATGCGCTCACAATCATGCACGCTGCGGAAGGTAAGCTGTATAAGGTCGACTCGGGTGCTTCTGCATCGGAAATGAGTCAACCTTCAAAGTCCTTGTCTCACTTGGGAGCATCTGTTGCGTTCGCAACCAAGTCGAGCAAGGCAAACCCTGTGGTCTTGAACTCCCGTGCCTCCACTGGTTGTGCGTCTGAGGTTCGTTCAAGTCACTGTAAATGTTGTTCCCCCGTTACTGATCTGAGCGCCTGTTTGGTGTTGGATCAGGGGGCACAACATTCACTTGACCATCCCGGCGCTTGGCCTTGCCATGCGCCTGATGGGGGTGCGAAGGCGGCACTCTCCTCCAATGACCTGCGTAACGTGATCACTCACAAACGCCGGTCAAGAGAGTCGACTGACAAGCATAATACGCCCCTCACAGGACACGCCTGTGCTGTAGTCACCATCAACTGTTGTTGCAAAACAGCAGTCCCGCCACCAAGGCAGTCGGTGTTCTAGCGGCTGCAATCATCAACACCTCTCCGACGTCGCCTCGGTAGGAAGGTGTCAATTGAAGAGGAACCAGAACTAAAGGTTGCTTCATGCAACGTAATCTCTAATTCTTCGTCAATCCGAAAGGCGACTGGTCATTCCTCGTCCTCGTCCAAGAGCCAGCCGAGGAGAACCAAGACAACTGTTCCATCCTCTGGAGTGTTCGAAGGCACTCGAGGGAGAAAGAAGATCCTGGAGGAAGCTGGAGGTAGTCAAGCCCTTGTTGATCCTCCTTCTGAAGACGAAAATGTCCTCCAGAGCACAGTTGGGGTGGATCTTCATCCTGGAGACGAAGTCAGCCTCCTGGACGTAGCTGGGGGTAGTCTGGCCCCTGTGGACCTGCGCCTCGAAGACGAAGAAGTCCTCCAAGACAGAACTGGGGGTAATCAGGCCCTCCTGGATACTTCTCCCGAAGACGAGGGTGTCCTCCAAAACATAGCTGGGGGTAACCAGGACGAAGCTCCAGGAGAGGCAACTCCCCTACAAGAGAGCAAGGCCGAAAGTGAAGCCTCAACTGACCCATCCGACTCCAGTCGTGTTATGACAGTATACATGACTGGGGTGATACCGAGCCGGATGCGCCGCCAGCAGACCTCGTCCAGCACATGGATACCCTGGAGGGAGGACTCAAAACCCTCTCTGCCTCCATGCAAACACTGACTCAAGCAGTGTTTGAGATACGGTCAGCTTTGGCCAGGGCACCTTCTACCGGTCCTGACCCAGGGGCCAATGGAGAATCAAGTGTACCCCTTCAACGGGTATCCTTGGATACGGATCGCCGCGAAGCACCTCGAACGTCGGAGCCATCAAATGGTCAACTCCAGGCTGTACCACCTTCCCCGACTCCCAGCTCCACGAAAGACGTGGTAGAGATGATCAGGGATTTGCGCGAGCGCTTTGAGTCCAAGAACAGACAAGAAGAGTACCAGAAGATGGGGATCCCCCAACCTTATCCCCTCGAATGGAACAAAGTGGTTTATCTTGCTAAGTATAAACCACAAACATTGACGTCGTACGATGGGAAGGACTCTCCGCGTCGCTATCTGACGTACTTCCAGTCCCAAACGGGACATCTTCCGAAGGAGGATGTACTACTCACCAGCATATTTGTCGGGGCACTGAAAGGAGTGGCATACGACTGGTACTGCAGCCTCCCCGATAACTCTATATCTTCCTTCGACGACTTGACGCGTCTCTTCCTCGACCGTTTCTACGACGGCGGGAAGGACATGACAATGGCGTCCCTCATAGAGATACGCCAGAAAGAGAAGGAAACAGTTCGAGTATTCATCGAACGCTTCCGACAGGCCTGCTTCAGACTGCCCCCGGGCATGTCAGAACATGTACTCCTCTCATCCTGCAGCATGAACATGCTGCCTGCAGTCAAACTTTGGCTCAACTCTACTCCTCCTCCCGACTGGAGTTCCTTGATCGTCGAAGCCGAAGCAGCAGAAAAGAAGGCATCCAATGCTCGCCTTCTGGGAGTCAGTTTCCCTGCCTTTGAGGACAAGGGGAAACGACCTGCAGCCAACAACCCCGGACGAGAGATGAAGGGGAAACAGGCGTTGACTGTCAATGCCTCCAAAGGTGCATCAGCATCTACTCAGAAGCCTCCACTTGCACCAAGGCCAAAGGAAGTTTATTCTTTCAACGATGAAGACACCCTGCAACTCTTTGAGATACTGAAGCAGGGTGACAAGATCAAATTGCCGGACCCGAAGCATCCCGACGAGGTTGAAAAAGTGGACAATCCGAGGTACTGTCACTACCATCGATTTATCGGACATCCAACTAAGGACTGCTACGTCCTCAAAAACTACATCCAACGCATGATCAATACGGATGTTATCTCCGTCGACTACGAGGAGAAAACGGTCTCGGCCAACCTGGTGTCACTTTAATTTGGCACCTTGCCGCCAACCACAACGCAAGATGGCATCGTCCCCATCCCAAAGGCGACAATAGAGGTGGTCAATCTACCACCTACTCGTGACAACGTGAGTGGACTCATCCCACTCACCACATCTCGGGGAGAGGTCTTGTGGGTTCACCCTGATCTCGTCTCCGAGGTTACTCAACCGGAGGAACGCTCTGCCTCCAAAACTAAGGACAGGATGATCAAGTCTTGCCGTATGGTCTCTTCCTCTGCGGAAGAGGCACTTCCTGTACAGACGTGTTCACATCAGAACGCCCAACCCGACGAAGCTGCCGTCGAGGTGGTGCCTCCTTGCACCGTCCCTGCTGCCCAGAAAGAGGGCCCATCTAAGCCCCCAGCAGCTAATAAGCAAAAGCATGTAGAGGCCCGTTTCGACAAGCCTCTGCGAAAGGAGAATGCTTCAGGGCTAGCCAAGCCCCACAATTTCGACATATTGGCACAACTTGCCAGTACTCCTGCCCGTCTATCTCTGTTTGAGCTTCTTCGCCTTTCCAAGGACACTCGTAAAGCTCTTTGTGAAGCTCTGAAGGATGCTGAGTCCTTCATCAGTCAGGTCAAGCAGCCTGAAGATCTCCCGACTACATGTGCGCACTGTCATTGTACGGATGAAGTTATCCCCAATATAACCTTCACCCAACAAGACATGCTGCTCAAGCACAACCGACACAACAGGCCGCTGTATTATACAGGGTATATCGGTTCCGTCAAGGTGAAGCGGATTCAGATCGATCCAGGGTCTTCCCTCAGCATCATTCTGAAGACGCTGCTCTCAACACCGGGGATCCTAATGTACCGACTGGCGCCTTTAAACACAACAATCAGTGGCTTCAATGCTAGCAAAAGCGAGCCGCTGGGCAAAATACGGCTAAAGTGTCATATTGGTAACCTCAGAACTGAGGTCACTTGCTATGTCGTGGACGCCGATGTCAACTACAACCTCCTACTGGGTCGTCCGTGGCTGCATGAGTACATGGTGGTACCATCCACACTCCACCAATGTATGAAATACGTGTCCACCAATGATATCATCCGGACGGAGTTCACGGATATTGACACTTTCAAGGGGGTTGAAGCCTACTTCACTGATTCCACCTTGTACAAGTCATCCGACGAGGAGGAAGCCAATGATGCTGACGATGAAGCAGAAACGGCAGCAGAGCCCGACATGGAGCCAGAGATGATTCCCGATGCTCCTTTAAAAATTTGACTCAAAGGGAAGCCGCCTCAGACGTTGCCTCCCATGAACATCAAGCTACCTGGAAAAGCACCAACTGCTCCAGGTAGAACACCCACTGAAGCTCCCTTGAAGATACGGCTCAAGGGAAAGCCGCCTCAAACATCGACTCCCCTTGTGGCAAAACTACAAGGGAAGGCACCAATCACCGAAGGCGCAGCTGAGGCACCTCTAAAGGTGCATCTTAAGGGCAAGCCGCCGCAATCATCCGTCTCATCCAAGCTGCCGAAGAAGGCCCACATAGCCCTCTCGGACCCCAAGATCAAAGCTGTGGTGGACTCTTCCGATCCAATCCCAGTACTCACAGATGAAGAGCTAGGGGAATATATCTCTGCTGATGTAGATGCACCCTCTCTGGACAATATAATCCCGCAGGATAAAATCTCGTGTTTTATCAATAATAGAGTGTCTTTTAATTATTCTAGTCTTCCACATTGGAATGCCATGTATACATTAGATAACGCTCTACGGTTATTGCAAACACAAGTAACGACCGTCCATCATGTAAATCGAGTAGTCCCATCCTAAGGGGTCTGTTTTGTAGTCCCACTGCGAAATCGAGACGAAGAATCCATCATCTTCGGTAAAGTCGAGCGTCATCAAGACCTCCCGCCACTCGAGCAAGAACCAGATATCGACAGAATACAAGTCTATCGGTACACGGACAAGGCAAAGTACCTCATCCAAAAGATGGGTTACGACTTAAAAAACAACAAAGGCCTGAACTACGGCAAGGGTCGACGTCTTCCCCTCCGGCTTCTAACACCTAAAGGAAAGCCGCAGAACTACTATCATCGAACTCGACGGGGGGTGGGCTATGTCACGCCGTCGTCAACTCCAAAGAGTTCGGAGGCAGAAGAACTAGAACATTCTCATTCATCCGAAGCATCAACCTGGGATTCCGATACTAGTATCGGATCGGTCTTCAAGAAAGTGCTATCAGCCAACATGGCATCTGCACAATCTCAAGAAGATGAAGGCGAAGATCAAACGCCAGAATTCTTCGAAGAAGAACCCTGGGCTCAACGTCTAGGAGAACAGTAGGAGTCTCATTTTGAATTACGCGAACCCCCTACTGAAGACGAAGTCGAGCAGATCGACCTTGGGGATGGATCTTCTTCCAAACCCATCTTCATCAGCCAAAGCCTCAAAGGAGAAGACCAGGAATCTTTGGTCCAACTGGCTAAAGAATATATCGATGTCTTCGTCTGGAGCTACGAAGATATGCCAGGACTTGATCCCCAGAAAGCAACAATAGCGACATTTTCGTCCTGACATCATGAACGCTATCGATCAGGAAGTAGACAAACTCCTGACCAGCGGGTTTATCCGTGAAGAATAACACCCGGATTGGGTGGCCAACGTCGTCCCTGTCACCAAGAAGAATGGGAAGATACGAGTCTGTATCGACTTCAGGGATCTTAATACTGCTTGCCCGAAGGACGAATTCTCGCTTCCAATCATCGACGTGATGATCGACAACACATGTGGCTTCGAACGTATGTCTTTCATGGACGAGTATTCAGGCTACAACCAGACCAAGATGTTCCCCGATGACGCAAAACACACGTCATTCAGGACTCCGAAGGGGGTCTTCTGCGACACAGTAATGCCCTTCGGCTTGAAGAACACTGGTGCGACATACCAACGAGCTATGAGCACCATCTTCCGTCAGCATCTTCGCAAGACAGTCGAATGCTATGTTGATGACATTGTAGTCAAGAGCCGTCTCAAAGGAGATCACCTACAAGACCTTATGACAGTCTTCGATCTCATGCGAGCGCATCAACTCAAGATGAACCCCGCTAAATTCTTCCTTGGGGTTTCTAGCAGAAAGTTCTTGGACTTCATTATCACGGCGAAAGGCATTCATGTCGATCCCGAGAAGACCAAAGCCATCCTTGACATGGACCCTCCGAAGAACCTCCGAGAACTTCGAGGCTTGTAAGGGCGTCTGGCATACATCCGGAGGTTTATAGCAAACCTTTCCGGGAAATGTCAACCCTTCACCCAGCTCATGAAGAAGGGAGTCTCTTACGTTTGGACAGAGGAATGCCAAAAAGCTTTCGACGAAATGCGTGCCAGGGGTCATCCCAAGGGTGAGCAAATGGAAATAAGTGGAAACTGATTTCTAGATAAGATTAGAGTGAGATTAGAGTGAGATCCTCAGGGGTCATCCCAAGGGTACAAACTTGGTCTAAATTGACCCACTGAAATACAAACAAGAGGCTAATTATAGCTAACGGTCCTATGCTGTGATGAGTTCTCCTATGTTACAATCCTAGATATCCTCTAAGTGTTCTAAATGTTGTCCTAGTGTTATCAAGTTGTCCTAGATCCTAATTGCAGGCATGCTTGGTACAATAACGTAACCAAACAACTTAAGTCTGGACCTGCATGGGCCACCACTAAAAATATGTCACGACCCGTTACCCAAATTGTTGGGCCGGGCCGAGCCATGTCCAGCCTACGCTTGGTTAAAGCGTAGTAAGCTGTTCTAAGAATAGGCAATAAAGGATCTAAGTAGCTAACAGTTCTAAAATCATATTTAAATGTTCATCACAACACAGCATCTATAAGCGAAGGTAAACAAACACAGATTTAATAATACATAACCAAAGTATCTAACTGGAGAAAAAGTCCAGTATCCAAATATAAGAACAGACAATGTCTAAGTCTACTAAACACATGAAAGATAACTAAGCAAGGTTCCCCGCTGGGGCCTCTTCTGGAGCTAAGGCCAGGTCCATGGTAAGTGGGGCATGTATCCTCAGGACTATCATCTGTAATATTTTTAACAGGTCCAATCAGGACGGGAACGAGTACAACTCATCTAGAAAAACCCAAGTAAATGACAAAGAACTATAAAACAGTTATAGACAGTTTTATTGATGAACATGGCTGTTTTATACAGGTAATGATGGCATAGAGAAACAGTAAGATACAAGAAAAGAAAGGTAACTAAAACAAGAGAAGAATCATGGCAATGAAGGCTGTAATAAAAGCTAACTGAACTAGAATATCATGTGTGAGTCCAGACAGTACGATATAAGTCTAATATAATTCCAGTGTGAGTCCAGTCCATAAAATCTGATACCAGATAAATTTTGGTACAAGATGAGTCCAACTGTGATCAATGAATCCAGGGTGAGTCCAACTATGATCTAACAGTGTGTTTTAAAATACCGAGGTCGACATGCAAACGGCTGTAGGTATCAGGCACATCTCTCACTGATCAGGCAAGAGATGGCTATGCTTCCGGTAGATTCCTGTAGGAGATTTCGGATTTGGGGTATGTCTACATGTCTTACTCAATATTTCCCCGCCCAGCAAGTGAATCTAGTACAAGACACAAAAATCGAGATGAGTCCGGCCAAATGATGATTCCAGAAATGATTCCGGAATGATTCCAGTGATTCCAGTAATAGAGATCAGTAAGTAAGGTATGTGTCACATACATGAATCCAGAAATATCCATACGTGTTGATACAGAGAATCACATAGAACTAACTAGAACTGAAATACAGTAATTGACAAATAAATGAGAGAATTATCAGAGAATGTACTCGCCTCGAGCAAAGCAAGAATACCAGTACGAAGGTACAGATATCCGGTATCCTGTCAATAATGATATACAACTCAGTTCTAAGCTAGGATCAACAATATACTAGTGGTGTGACACGACTCCTAACTGGATACTAGCCAAGTGGGGACCTAGCATAAAAGTCTAATGTGAAGTGCCACTATACACAAACTAACTCTCTAGGGTCTTTACACTAGTGCGGGGTGAGGTCCAATGCGCCTATAACTCAAATCAACACAAAATATTGAAAGTCGTAATTATTTAATAAATAAATCAGCTGTACACTATGGTCCAATAATTTTAGAGATAGACAAAAAGCTCAAATATATATAAAATAAAGTACCAAAATAATCCTTGTTAATTATAGAAATTTATACTATTTTTTCTGGGATTTATAAACCTTCATAAATAATTATTAAAAATCAGCAAACATAAATATATTGAAAATGAGTTCTGTTTTCCCATTTTTATAAAATACCAAAAGTACTTATTAAATGCCAGAAAAATTATAATAAATTAGCTAAATTAACATAGTATTTAAGTACCATTTTTCCAAGATTTTTACAGTAATTAAAATATATATAAAAATTCAAAACCAGAAAGTAACAATATCTAGAAAAATAATTAATTATAAATTAAGGATAATACATAATCAAAATCTACAGATGTTGTCGGATGATAAAATAAATATCACCAACGTGTCCAGAATGGTCAAATCAGCTAGGATAGCCTACCCATAAGTCCAATTTAGACACAGGGCTAAAACCGTAATTTCGGGTCAAAATGATGTCCGCCGTTGGACACACTTTGCACCGAAAAGCGTGTCGGGATAGAAGTCTACAAAACCTAGCAAATTATATGTCCACGAATCCAAAATGATGATACGAACCCAACGGTATGTCCAAAATGGAATTCCGATGTGCCGATCTCAAAATGATACGTTGACGCGACACTTGGTATCCGGTTTGTACGGAAATGCGTGCCGGAGCAAATGTCTTCAAAACTCAGCAAATTATATGTTAACGAGTCCAGAATGACGATACGAACTCAACGGTATATCCGGAAGTGGATTCCGATGAGCTGATCTCAAAGTGACCCGTTGACCCGAAAAGTGGGATCTGCTTTGCACCGAAATGCGTGCCAGGGCCCACGTTCTCCAAATCAAGCAAATTTTATATGAAAACATGCCAGAACGACGCCACGAGTCTACTGGTGGTGTCAGAAATTGAATCCAGAGTCCCGGATTCAAAAATAGAATTTAACAAGTGTAAATTAAAGAATTCGGACGGCCAACTTTGGCGTCGAATTCGACCAACCAAACGTGCTTAAAATGAAACAAAACCTAGAGGAGACAGGAAGAGGGTTATACCAGCTGTGCACCGGAACTGACGGCGCGTCAACCGGAGCAACGAAGGTGAAGTTACGAGCTGACGAAGTCGGCTCCACGAAACTGTCCAAAAATAGTTCAATTTAAAACGTCAACTTGGTGGCCAGTTTTGAGGTATCAAACGACAAAATTAACGGACGAAACTTGACAGGAGTGAAGATGGATATACCGAGATTGCGACGGAGCAAGGAGTTCGCCGATCCAACGGTCGGATCTCCCAGAAAATGCGCACGAACTTGCTGCGACGGAGCGCGAATTCTGAGTTCCAAACTCGCGCGCGCCGACGGGATCTCGTTCAAAACGCACGAATCATGTGTTTCACACGTCGGGGAGGATGGCGGTGGCCAGGAGGGTGTTCGCCGGAGGCGTGCGCGCCGGTGGGGGGGTCGCCGATGGCCGGTGGCGGCCGCGGTGGAGCGCGGCCAGCGCTGCTGCTGCTGGTGGCGCGGCCAGAGGCGCACGGCGGTGGCGCAGTGCGGCCAGCGAGGGAGGAGGCCGGCGGCGGCGTGGCCCACGGCGGAGGGTGGCCGTGGCGTACGGTGGTGGTGGTTTGAGTGGTGGTGCATGGTGGTGGAGCATGGTGTTGGTGATGGTGATCATGGTGGTGGTTGTAGTAGTGAGGAGGAGGAGAAGAAGAATGGAGGAGGAGGAGGCTGTGGGGAGGAGGCTGAGGAGGAGAGGGAGGAGCTCGGGTTGGAGCTCGGCATGGGCTGGGAGTGGAGTGCTGTGTGTGTGAGTTTTGTGTTGAGAGAAAGAGAGAGAGAGAGGTGTTTGTGTGTGTGTATATATAATATGTATAGAAAGAGTGAGAGAGAGAGAGAGAGATATTTGAGAGAGGGGGGAGAGAGAGAGGTCGGCCAAAGGGGGGGTTGCTGTGAGGTGGAGGTGAGGGGGTGTGTGAGTGTTTGTATAGGTGTTAGGAGAGAGAGAGAGTTATTTACATATATATGTATATATATAAATAGGTAGGATATTTTGAAAAGTAGAGAGAGAGATATTTTCAAAAATAGGAAAAATAGAAATATTGTGTAGGGTATTTGGGCAGTCATGAGAGGACAATATGGAGCTTGGGTTCGGGTTCGGTCGAGCCGGGTCGGGCCAAAATCGAACCGGGTGCAATAATTGAATTAAATACGTATTTATAATCACGAAAAAATAAATAATATACGGGGACTCCAATAAATGGGACACAAGCGTCATGCAGGTAGTAGGCTTCATGTGGGCCACGTCCATACTTTGGGTCGACTAGGTTGGGTCGATGTCGGGTCCTGAAATTAAATTGGAAAATTAATTTAGGTTTCACGGCAGAAAATAAATCGGCCTAAATTGACCCGAAAGTTGTGCGAAGAAAATGGAGCACAAAATGAAGTGTCTGAGTGGGACACAAAGGTCATGGGTGGAGAGCGTCTCGAGTAGATCATTCATGAGAAGTTGGTTTCGAGAAAATGGCTGATATGGTGCTCCTAAATTAAAAGCAACGGTAACGTGCAAACGATGATCAAAAATAAAAGTGGGAATAATATTCAACGATTAATTGGTCTAAGTTGACCCGAACTTGCGCGATACAAAAAGAGCACAAGGGAACGAATTCAAGTGGGACATGATATATCAAAACGAAGATAATCTCGTCTACTTCAAAACTCGTGAAGAGAGTTTACAGAGATTGGCATCCCTGACGCTCCAGAAGTCAAAGTCATGGAAAGGTACATAAATAATGAAAACAATTAAATAAATAAAATATTTATCAATAATAATTCATTTAGAAAAATTTAAAATAGTCCTGAAATTCAAGGGGCTTACATCCTACCCACCTTACAAAAATTTCGTCCTCGAAATTAAAAATCATCCAACCGGTCAAACTATAACATATAGCTGCTCTGGCTACGATACTCAATCTGCTATCCTTGTAATCATCTCTCCTGTTTCTTCTTACAATCTTTTTTGATTCAGGTTCAACAAAGTCCTTCTATCATAAACTATGTCATATATCCTTTAAAATCTTCCATACTAACATGAAATATTTATGTATACCCTAAACTATAGGTCCTTTTCTGGGTATGTTTATAAACCTATAATGCTTAATCATCAACCATATTTCCAACCTCAATTGTAAATACTGGATTTCCTTATCGTATCCTAAGTATCCATATTCTATCAATCCACATGCCCTTAGCATTATTTGTCGTCAATCCTTTTATACAGCTTCTCCTTGAAATTATACGTTCAATTCTTATCCTTGGCGTAGATCCTTCTTCTTTTTACTCAACAAGTCCTCCGAATATAAATCCTCGATTTCAAAACTCCCGATTTATTAATTACCAATGTACATATGTCTTTGTCTCGTTCTGATATCCTCCCGATCTCGTACGCAGTACGATAACTCATTCTAATTTATTCTATATCAATCCACGTATCGATCTACCCTCTAATCACATGTAATTAGCTATAGATAACCCATAATCACTTGGTCATCAAAGTCATTTAATGCTCAATCCTCAAATTCTAAGCATAAGATTCTAATCCTCAATCCATAGTCACAATAATATACGATCTCATTTCTCCATCTTAGATACCCTATCATCAAGTCATACTATCAATGCAATCGTTCTTAATGGTTTCCAAGTCTGCTACAGTCAGTCACCTATACTTGTCCCATAAGCTTAATCTAACCAATCCCTAGGAAAAGTATTTATCACAATCACACAATACATTTATAGTTATACTACAGGATCAGTCAACAAGGTTTTGCTATTTCAGTCTTCTATCAAATAGAAGGTAACAAGGCCTAAGACTGGGTCAAGCAATCCATAACAGTGTCCAAACAAGTTAAAGGTCAAGCAAGACAAAGAAGTTTATTGGAATATCTCCAAGAATGGTACAAAGACAATGAGATTTATAACGAGAAGAATTATCCAAGAGGTTAACGAAGAAAAGTTTAGTCAAGTCATAGGAAAGATAGAACACAAAATTAATTATGTCCAAAAAGAGAACATGAAAACAATTCTGTTTGAGAGTCTTAGAGAACCTATAATCCTAGTTGCAGATGGAGATAGAACGGAGTCAATCAAGACGGGGAAGAATAATGATAAGAACTTATTCTTGCTCATTCGGTCATAACAAAGTAAACTAAGTTGAGATATGATCTGATAACCATATACGTCTTCCTGAAATCATGTTGCCAGAATTTTTGCCACACCAGTAAGCTTAGATGCAATAAACGGTAGAGTCATAACTAAGGTATACTCCCTAAAATCATATTATCTAGAATCCTCGCCACGCCAACCGGTATGGCTGCGAGAAAATCTAAATTCTATGAATAGGATAGTATATCCAAAATCAGGCTCTATGTTTTTGTCATACTAGCTAATATGGCTGCGATAAATTCTAAACTCTATAACTAAAGCAGACGTTTACCTTATCAGAATATATCACAATTCAATCCACAAAATTTATCACGATGCAAGATCAAAGTTAACAACAAAAATCAGAAATTAAATTCAACAACGAATTTAAAGAAGAGCAAATGGAAATAAGTGGAAACTGATTTCTAGATAAGATTAGAGTGAGATCCTCAGGGGTCATCCCAAGGGTACAAACTTGGTCTAAATTGACCCACTGAAATACAAACAAGAGGCTAATTATAGCTAACGGTCCTATGCTGTGATGAGTTCTCCTATGTTACAATCCTAGATATCCTCTAGGTGTTCTAAATGTTGTCCTAGTATTATCAAGTTGTCCTAGATCCTAATTGCAGGCATGCTTGGTACAATAACGTAACCAAACAACTTAAGTCTGGACCTGCATGGGCCACCACTAAAAACATGTCACGACCCGTTACCCAAATTGTTGGGCCGGGCCGAGCCATGTCCAGTCTACGCTTGGTTAAAGCGTAGTAAGCTGTTCTAAGAATAGACAATAAAGGATCTAAGTAGCTAACAGTTCTAAAATCATATTTAAATGTTCATCACAACACAACATCTATAAGCGAAGGTAAACAAACACAGATTTAATAATACATAACCAAAGTATCTAACTGGAGACAAAGTCCAGTATCCAAATATAAGAACAGACAATGTCTAAGTCTACTAAACACATGAAAGATAACTAAGCAAGGTTCCCCGCTGGGGCCTCTTCTGGAGCTAAGGCCAGGTCCATGGTAAGTGGGGCATGTATCCTCAGGACTATCATCTGTAATATTTTCAACAGGTCCAATAAGGACGGGAACGAGTACAACTTATCTAGAAAAACCCAAGTAAATGACAAAGAACTATAAAGCAGTTATAGACAGTTTTATTGATGAACATGGCTATTTTATACAGGTAATGATGGCATAGAGAAACAGTAAGATACAAGAAAAGAAAGGTAACTAAAATAAGAGAAGAATCATGGCAATGAAGGCTGTAATAAAAGCTAACTGAAGTAGAATATCATGTGTGAGTCCAGACAGTACGATATAAGTCTAATATAATCCCAGTGTGAGTCCAGTCCATAAAATCTGATACCAGATAAATTTCGGTACAAGATGAGTCCAACAGTGATCAATGAATCCAGGGTGAGTCCAACTATGATCTAACAGTGTGTTTTAAAATACCGAGGTCGACATGCAAACGGCTGTAGGTATCAGGCACATCTCTCACTGATCAGGCAAGAGATGGCTATGCTTCCGGTAGATTCCTGTAGGAGATTCCGGATTTGGGGTATGTCTACATGTCTTACTCAATATTTCCCCGCCCAGCAAGTGAATCCAGTACAAGACACAAAAATCGAGATGAGTCCGGCCAAATGATGATTCCAGAAATGATTCCAGAATAATTCTAGTGATTCCAGTAATAGAGATCAGTAAGTAAGGTATGTGTCGCATACATAAATCCAGAAATATCCATACGTGTTGATACAGAGAATCACATAGAACTAACTAGAACTGAAATACAGTAATTGATAAATAAATGAGAGAATTATCAGAGAATGTACTCGCCTCGAGCAAAGCAAGAATACCAGTACGAAGGTACAGATGTCCGGTATCCTGTCAATAATGATATATAACTCAGTTCTAAGCTAGGATCAACAATATACTAGTGGTGTGACACGACTCCTAACTGGATACTAGCCAAGTGGGGACCTAGCATAAAAGTCTAATGTGAAGTGCCACTATACACAAACTAACTCTCTAGGGTCTTTACACTAGTGCGGGGTGAGGTCCAATGCGCCTATAACTCAAATCAACACAAAATATTGAAAGTCGTAATTATTTAATAAATAAATCAGCTGTACACTATGGTCCAATAATTTTAGAGATAGACAAAAAGCTCAAATATATATAAAATAAAGTACCAAAATAATCCTTGTTAATTATAGAAATTTATACTAATTTTTCTGGGATTTATAAACCTTCATAAATAATTATTAAAAATCAGCAAACATAAATATATTGAAAATGAGTTCTGTTTTTTCATTTTTATAAAATACCAAAAGTATTTATTAAATGCCAGAAAAATTATAATAAATTAGCTAAATTAACATAGTATTTAAATACCATTTTTCCAAGATTTTTACAGTAATTAAAATATATATAAAAATTCAAAACCAGAAAGTAACAATATCTAGAAAAATAATTAATTATAAATTAAGGATAATACATAATCAAAATCTACAGATGTTGTCGGATAATAAAATAAATATCACCAACGTGTCCAGAACGGTCAAATCAGCTAGGATAGCCTACCCATAAGTCCAATTTAGACACAGGGGCAAAACCGTAATTTTGGGTCAAAATAATGTCCGCCGTTGGACACACTTTGCACCGAAAAGCGTGTCAGGATAGAAGTCTACAAAACCTAGCAAATTATATGTCCATGAATCCAGAATGATGATACGAACCCAACGGTATGTCCAAAATAGAATTCCGATGTGCCGATCGCAAAATGATACGTTGACGCGACACTTGGTATCCGATTTGCATGGAAATGCGTGCCGGAGCAAATGTCTTCAAAACTCAGCAAATTATATGTTAACGAGTCCAGAATGACGATACGAACTCAACGGTATATCCGGAAGTGGATTCCGATGAGCCGATCTCAAAGTGACCCGTTGACCCGAAAAGTGGGACCCGTTTTGTACCGAAATGCGTGTCAGGGCCCACGTTCTTCAAATCAAGCAAATTTTATATGAAAACATGCCAGAACGACGCCACGAGTCTACTGGTGGTGTCAGAAATTGAATCCGGAGTCCCGGGTTCAAAAATGGAATTTAACAAGTGCAAATTAAAGAATTCGGACGGCCAACTTTGGCGTCGAATTCGACCAACCAAACGTGCTTAAAATGAAACGAAACCTAAAGGAGGCAGGAAGAGGGTTATACCAGCTGTGCACCGGAACTGACGGCGTGTCAACCGGAGCTGCGACGGCGAAGTTACGAGCTGACGAAGTCGGCTCCACGAAACTGTCCAAAAACAGTTCAATTTAAAACGTCAACTTGGTGGCCAGTTTTGAGGTATCAAACGACAATATTAACGGACGAAAATTGACAGGAGTGAAGATGGATATACCGAGATTGCGACGGAGCAAGGAGTTCGCCGATCCAACGGTCGGATCTCCCAGAAAATGCGCACGAACTTGCTGCGACGGAGCACGAATTCTGAGTTCCAAACTCGCGCGCGCCGACGGGATCTCGTTCAAAACGCACGAATCGTGTGTTTCACACGTCGGGGAGGATGGCGGTGGCCAGGGGGGTGTTCGTCGGAGGCGTGCGCGCCGGTGGGGGGGTCGCCGGTGGCCGGTGGCGGCCGCGGTGGCGCGCGGCCAGCGCTGCCAGCGCTGCTGCTGCTGCCGCTGTGCTGCTGCTGGTGGCGCGGCCAGAGGCGCGCGGCGGTGGCGCAGCACGGCCAGCGAGGGAGGAGGCCGGCGGCGGTGTGGCCCGCGGCGGAGGGTGGCCGTGGCGTACGGTGGTGGTGGTTTGAGTGGTGGTGCATGGTGGTGGAGCATGGTGTTGGTGATGGTGATCATGGTGGTGGTTGTAGTAGTGAGGAGAAGGAGAAGAAGAATGGAGGAGGAGGAGGAGGCTGTGGGGAGGAGGCTGAGGAGGAGAGGGAGGAGCTCGGGTTGGAGCTCGGCATGGGCTGGGAGTGGAGTGCTGTGTGTGTGAGTTTTGTGTTGAGAGAAAGAGAGAGAGAGGTGTTTGTGTGTGTATATATATAATATGTATAGAAAGAGTGAGAAAGAGAGAGAGAGATATTTGAGAAAGGGGGGAGAGAGAGAGGTCGGCCAAAGGGGGGGTTGCTGTGAGGTGGAGGTGAGGGGGTGTGTGAGTGTTTGTATAGGTGTTAGGAGAGAGAGAGTTATTTACATATATATGTATATATATAAATATGTGGGATATTTTGAAAAGTAGAGAGAGAGATATTTTCAAAAATAGAAATATTGTGTAGGGTATTTGGGCAGTCATGAGAAGACAATATGGAGCTTGGGTTCGGGTTCGGTCGAGCCGGGTCGGGCCAAAATCGAACCGGGTGCAATAATTGAATTAAATACGTATTTATAATCACGAAAAAATAAATAATATACGGGGACTCCAATAAATGGGACACAAGCGTCATGCAGGTAGTAATCTTCATGTGGGCCACGTCCATACTTTGGGTCGACTAGGTTGGGTCGATGTCGGGTCCTGAAATTAAATTGGAAAATTAAATCAGGTTTCACGGCAGAAAATAAATCGGCCTAAATTGACCCGGAAGTTGTGCGAAGAAAATGGAGCACAAAATGAAGTGTCTGAGTGGGACACGAAGGTCATGGGTGGAGAGCGTCTCGAGTAGATCATTCATGAGAAGTTGGTTTCGAGAAAATGGCTGATCTGGTGCTCCTAAATTAAAAGCAACGGTAACGTGCAAACGATGATCAAAAATAAAAGTGGGAATAATATTCAACGATTAATTGGTCTAAGTTGACCCGAACTTGCGCGATACAAAAAGAGCACAAGGAAACGAATTCAAGTGGGACATGATATATCAAAACGAAGATAATCTCGTCTACTTCAAAACTCGTGAAGAGAGTTTACAGAGATTGGCATCCCTGACGCTCCAGAAGTCAAAGTCATGGAAAGGTACATAAATGATGAAAACAATTAAATAAATAAAATATTTATCAATAATAATTCATTTAGAAAAATTTAAAACAGTCCTGAAATTCAGGGGGCTTATATTGTAAGCCCCCTGAATTTCAGGGGTTTATTTTTATTTTTCTAAATGAATTATTATCGATAAATATATTATTATTTAATTGTTTTGATCATTAATGTTCATTCCCGTGACTTTGACCTCTGGAGCGTCAGGGATACCAATCTCTATAAACTCTCTTCACGAGTTTTGAAGTAGGCAAGATTATCTTCCTGTCGATATATCGTGTCCCACTTGAACTCGTTCCCTTGTGCTCTTTTTGTATCGCACAAGTTCGGGTCAACTTAGACCGATTAATCGTTGAATATTATTCCCACTTTTATTTTTGATCATCGTTTGCACGTCACCGTGACTTTTAATTTAGGAGCACCAGATCAGCCATTTTCTCGAAACCAACTTCTCATAAATGATCTACTCGAGACGCTCTTCACCCATGACCTTCGTGTCCCACTCAGACACTCCATTTTGTGCTCCATTTCCTTCGCACAACATTCGGTTCAATTTAGGCCAATTAATTATCTACCGTGAAACCCGATTTAATTTCTAATTTAATTTCGGGACCCGACATCGATCCAACCTAGTCGACCCAAAGTATGGACGTGGCCCACATGAAGCCTACTACCCGCATGACGCTTGTGTTCCATTTATTGGAGTCCCCGTATATTATTTATTTGCCCATTATTATAAATACGTATTTAATTTTAATATTGTATCCTGTTCGATTTTGACCCGACCCGGCTCGACCGAACCTGAACCCAAGCTCCATATTGTCCTCTCATGACTGCCCAAATATCCTACACAATATTTCTATTTTTCCTATTTTTGAAAATATCTCTCTCTCTACTTTTCAAAATATCCCACATATTTATATATATACATATATATGTAAATAACTCTCTCTCTCTCTCTCCTAACACCTATACAAACACTCACACACCCCCTCACCTCCACCTCACAGCAACCCCCCCTTTGGCCGACCTCTCTCTCTCCCCCCTCTCTCAAATATCTCTCTCCCTCTCTTTCACTCTTTCTATACATATTATATATATACACACACAAACACCTCTCTCTCTCTTTCTCTCAACACAAAACTCACACACACAGCACTCCACTCCCAGCCCAAGCCGAGCTCCAACCCGAGTTCCTCCCTCTCCTCCTCAGCCTCTTCCCCACAGCCTCCTCCTCCTCCATTCTCCTTCACCTCCTCCTCCTACTCTCCACACAACCACCACCATGATCACCATCACCAACACTATGCTCCACCACCATGCACCACCACTCAAACCACCACCACCGCACGCCACGGCCACCCTCCGCCGCAGGCCACGCCGCCGCCGGCCTCCTCCCTCGCTGGCCGCGCTGCGCCACCGCCGCGCGCCTTTGGCCGCGCCACCAGCAGCAGCACAGCGGCAGCAGCAGCAGCGCTGGCAGCGCTGGCCGCGCGCCACCGCGGCCGCCACCGACCACCGGCGACCCCCCCCACCGGCGCGCACGCCTCTGACGAACACCCCCTGGCCACCGCCATCCTCCCCGACGTGTGAAACACACGATTCGTGCGTTTTGAACGAGATCCCGTCGGCGCGCGCGAGTTTGGAACTCAGAATTCGCGCTCCGTCACAGCAAGTTCGTGCACATTTTTTGGGAGATCCGACCGTTGGATTGGCGAACTCTTTGCTCCGTCGCAATCTCGGTATATCCATCTTCACTTCTGTCAATTTTCGTCCGTTAATTTCGTCGTTTGATACCTCAAAACCGGCCACCAAGTTGACGTTTAAAATTGCATTATTTTTGGACAGTTTTGCGACGCCAACTTCGCGGGTTCGTATCTTCGTCGTCGCAGCTCCGTTTTATGCACCACCAATTCCGGTGCACAGCTGGTATAACCCTCTTCTTGCTCCCTTGAGATTTCATTTCAGTTTGAGCTTGTTAGGTCGGTCGAATTCGACGCCAAAGTTGGCCGTCCGAATTCTTTAATTTGCACTTGTAAAATTTCATTTTTGAACCCGGGACTCCGGATTCAATTTCTGACACCACCAGTAGACTCGTGGCGTCGTTCTGGCATGTTTTCATATAAAATTTGCTTGATTTGGAGAATGTAGGCCCTGGCACGCATTTCGATGCAAAGCGGGTCCCACTTTTTGGGTCAACGGATCACTTTGAGATCGGCTCATCGGAATCCACTTCCGGATATACCATTGAGTTCGTATCGTCATTCTGGACTCGTTGACATATAATTTGCTGAGTTTTGAAGACATTTGCTCCGGCACGTATTTCCGTGCAAACCGGATACCAAGTGTCGCGTCAACGTATCATTTTGAGATCGGCACATCGAAATCCTATTCCGGATATACCGTTGGGTTCGTATCATCATTCTGGATTCGTGGACATATAATTTGCTAGGTTTTGTAGACTTCTATCCCGACATGCTTTTCGGTGCAAAGTGTGTCCAACGGCGGACATCATTTTGACCCAAAATTACGGTTTTGCCCCTGTGTCTAAATTGGACTTATGGGTAGGCTATCCTAGCTGATTTGACCGTTCTGGACACGTTGGTGATATTTATTTTATCATCCGACAACATCTGTAGATTTTGATTTTGTATTATCCTTAATTTATAATTAATTATTTTTCTAGATATTGTTACTCTCTGGTTTTGAATTTTTATATATATTTTAATTGCTGTAAAAATCTTGGAAAATGGTATTTAAATACTATGTTAATTTAGCTAATTTATTACAATTTTTCTAGTATTTAATAAGTACTTTTGGTATTTTATAAAAATGGGAAAACTGAACTCATTTTCGGGATGCATGTTTTTGCTGATTTTTAATAATTATTTATGAGGGTTTATAAATCCCAGAAAAATTAGTATAAATTTCTATAATTAACAAGGATTATTTTGGTACTTTATTTTATATATATTTGAGCTTTTTGTCTATCTCTAAAATTATTGGACCATAGTGTACAGCTGATTTATTTATTAAATAATTACGACTTTCAATATTTTGTGTTGATTTGAGTTATAGGCGCATTGGACCTCACCCCGCACTAGTGTAAAGACCCTAGAGAGTTAGTTTGTGTATAGTGGCACTTCACATTAGACTTTTATGCTAGGTCCCCACTTGGCTAGTATCCAGTTAGGAGTCGTGTCACACCACTAGTATATTGTTGATCCTATCTTAGAACTGAGTTGTATATCATTATTGACAGGATACCGGACATCTGTACCTTCGTACTGGTATTCTTGCTTTGCTCGAGGCGAGTACATTCTCTGATAGTTCTCTTATTTATTTGTCAATTACTGTATTTCAGTTCTAGTTAGTTCTATGTGATTCTCTGTATCAACACGTATGGATATTTCTGGATTCATGTATGCGACACATACCTTACTTACTGATCTCTATTACTGGAATCACTGGAATCATTCCGGAATCATTTCTGGAATCATCATTTGGCCGGACTCATCTCGATTTTTGTGTCTTGTACTGGATTCACTTGCTGGGCGGGGAAATATTGAGTAAGACATGTAGACATACCCCAAATCCGGAATCTCCTACAGGAATCTACCGGAAGCATAGCCATCTCTTGCCTGATCAGTGAGAGATGTGCCTGATACCTACAACCGTTTGCATGTCGACCTCGGTATTTGAAAACACACTGTTAGATCATAGTTGGACTCACCCTGGATTCATTGATCACTGTTGGACTCATCTTGTACCGGAAATTATCTGGTATCGGATTATATGGACTGGACTCACACTGGGATTACATTAGACTTATATTGTACTGTCTGGACTCATACATGTTATTCTAGTTCAGTTAGCTTTTATTACCGTCATCATTGCCATGATTCTTCTCTTGTTTAGTTACCTTTCTTTTCTTGTATCTTAACCGTTTCTCTATACCATCACCTGAATATAAATTACCATGTTCATCAATAAAACTGTCTATAACTGCTTTAGAGTTCTCTGTCATTTACTTGGATTTTCTAAATGGGTTGTACTCGTTTCCGTCCTGATTGGACCTGTTGAAAATATTACAGATGATAGTCCTGAGGATACATGCCCTACTTACCATGGACCTGGCCTTAGCTCCAGAAGAGGCCCCAGCGGGGAACCTTGCTTAGTTATCTTTCATGTGTTTAGTAGACTTAGACATTGTCTGTTCTTATATTTGGATACTGGACTTTGTCTCCAGTTAGATACTTTGGTTATGTATTATTAAATCTGTGTTTGTTTACCTTCGCTTATAGATGCTGTGTTGTGATGAACATTTAAATATGATTTTAGAACTGTTAGCTACTCAGATCCTTTATTGTCTATTCTTAGAACAGCTTACTACGCTTTAACCAAGCGTAGGCTGGACATGGCTCGGCCCGGCCCAACAATTTGGGTAACGGGTCGTGACAACCTACAAGACCTTATGACAGTCTTCGATCTCATGCGAGCGCATCAACTCAAGATGAACCCCGCTAAATTCTTCCTTGGGGTTTCTAGCAGAAAGTTCTTGGACTTCATTATCACGGCGAAAGGCATTCATGTCGATCCCGAGAAGACCAAAGCCATCCTTGACATGAACCTCCGAGAACTTCGAGGCCTGCAAGGGCGTCTGGCATACATCCGGAGGTTTATAGCAAACCTTTCCGGGAAATGTCAACCCTTCACCCAGCTCATGAAGAAGGGAGTCTCTTACGTTTGGACAGAGGAATGCCAAAAAGCTTTCGACGACATCAAGGCTTACTTGACGAGCCCGCCAGTCCTGGTGGCACCCGTCGCCGGCAAACCATTTCTCCTCTACGTCCGTGCCATGGATCATTCCTTCGACGCTCTGCTTGCTCAGAACAGCGATACAGGCTATGAGCAAGCTATCTACTACCTCAATAGAACACTGATCAGGGACGAACACCGGTACAACCCCGTTGAAAAAGAGTGTTTGGCTTTGGTATTTGCCATCCAGAAGACTCGCCATTATATCTCGGGCCAGACAATTCATGTCATCTCCCGAGTCAATCCACTCAGAGTTCTCATGACGAAGCCAGGGTCATTAAACTCCCGGCTAGCTACATGGGCAATCCTGCTAACGCCATACAATATGGTGTTCGTTCCACAAAAAGCCGTCAAAGGTCAGGCTCTGGCCGACTTTTTAGCTGTACACCCCATCCCAGAGTCCTCAAGACTCTATGAAGACATCCCGGATGAGGTCCAAGAATCAAACGTCACCGAAGAAAGTTCCGTCTGGCGGATGTTTTTCGATGGCGCTTCAAGAACATGCCCCAAAGGCCAAATCATCGCAGGTGTGGGGGTAGTCCTAGTCTCCCCCAATCAGCTGGTCATACAGCGTGCCTACTCTCTTTCGAAGCCGTGCTCCAACAATGTTGCCGAGTACAACGCTCTCATCATGGGATTCCAGCTGGCGCAACAGATGGGGGTGGATCATCTGGAAGCCTACGACGACTCAAAACTCGTCGTTAACCAGGTCAGAGGGCAATACGAAGTTCATCATGAAGATCTGATTTCTTACCATGAAGTTGCATTGAACATTATTTCAACCTTCACCAAGTTCTTCATCGAACATGTACCTCATTTATAAAATTTGGAGGCTGACGCTCTGGCTGGCCTCGCAGCCGCATTGGTAGCACCCCTCGGGACTCAACACTACGTCACGGTAGTTGGTCGAGACTTGGTCTGTCCTAAAAACAACCTTTGCTCACAAATGGCCCATGCTATTATTTTACTTAACAAAATTGCCAAACAAAAGGTTAGATTTTGAAAATAAAACGAGAAAAAGTACAAGAAGTACAAATTTGATTCTGGAAAAGTATTGCTATGGAAGTCTGATTCGTAAATGATCACTTTGTTCCTTGGACCATATGATGATGATGAAGATCACTGCTTGAAGTAGAACAACTTGGAAGAACTAAGTCACCAGAAAGGTATCGACGCACTTGGGCACTGATGGCGAGGCCGAATGCTTTCCTGCTTTGCTTCACTCTGTTCTGAAAGAAAAGTTGAAGAACAATGCTCTGGAGGATCAAAATCTCGAAGTCCTGATCTCTGTATTCTCTCCTGTTCTCTCTCTGTCCGTCTCTTTGAGAAAAATGAGTCTATTTATAGACTGGGGCTTCTGTGCGTAAAAAGACACCAAAATCTGTCTTTACGCTAACAACTGCCACCCATGATCGGAGTCATTCTTTGCATACGTTGACACGCGTCCCATCATTTCAGTGAGAATAGGATGCATGTACACACGTTCTTCGAAATATATGGCATGAAGGCCATGTAGGCAAACCACGTTCCATACTGGCCAGAAAGAATAGGGCGTAAAAATAGCTCCAACATCCTCTGGGCGTAAAGCAGTAAGATGAGCGTAAAATAGCTCTGTCATAGGTTTCCAGCGTAAAGTGGTTATTGAATAACCTTGAGCGTAAAATGGCTCAAATAGACTTTACGCACACATTGTTTTATGAGCGTAAAAACTCATGTAGAACTCCGTGCGTAAAAGAAACCATATAGTGAGCGTAAAGTAGCTCGATCCTCCGTAAACGACAACAATGGTCTTTGTATAAGACAAATCCCATTGAATTCTGTGGTAAATACCATCATTAATATCTTCATGTCAGAGTTTGCATTAAATGAGAGATTTGACAGCTTTGTCCAGCGTAAAAGAGACCGCTCTGTCCTTGGCGTAAAACCATCGGTGTGGACCCAAGCGTAAAATGATCAGCCTGCTTAGGCGTAAAAGAGGTTATCCGCTCTTGCTTGGTATAGAAAACCAATGATTTATGAATGAGATGACTCTTGCTTTGAAGCACTTTTTACGCTCCTACAGCTATGTCAACAAGTGCTGGTGTTAATGTCCGAGACTGGAGGTTCCCGTTCATCGACTTTGCTGTCTATGAAATTCTCCCAAAGGACCCGAAAGAAGCCGTCTCAGTCATGAGGCGCGCGCTCCCTTCGATTCTATTACGATACAGCTACTAAAATGCTGTACCGACGCTCCTACGATGGACTTCTCCTTCGATATTTATCCAACGAAGAGGCAGTCGAAGCCCTTCGAGAAGCTCACGGTGGAACCTGCAGAGCCCATCAACCTGGCCCTAAGTTGCAGGATCGACTGCGACGCATGGGCTACTACTGGCCAACCATGGCAGTCGACGCTGTCGACTATGCTAAAAGTGCCATGCGTGCCAGCTTCACGCTGACTTCATCCATACACCGTCAGAACCCTACATCCTACGGTCGCCTCCTGGCCCTTCGAAGCCTGGGGCATGGATATTGTAGGACCGATCACCCCTCCTTCATCAAGGGGACACCGCTTCATCCTAGCCATCACTGACTACTTCTCCAAATAGGCAGAAGCAGTTCCACTGGCGGAAGTGAAGAGCTCCCGGGTGGTCAGCTTCATCAAACACCATGTCAATTACCGTTTCGGGGTACCTCGGAGGATTATCCACGATAACAGTCCTCAGTTCATCAGCCATGTTTTCAGCAGATTCTGTGACAAGAATCGCATTCAAAATATGGCATCAACCGCCTACAATCCAGCAGCAAACGGATTGGCCGAGGCGTTTAACAAGACTATCGTCAGGCTACTCAAAAAGGTCGTATCATCCAACAAACGCGACTGGAACGAAAAGCTCGGCGAATGCCTTTGGGCCTACCGCACAACGGTACGGACCCCGACGGGCAACACACCATTCTCCCTGGTCTACAGGAGCGAAGCGGTACTGCCTCTCGAGATCCAGATACCCTCACTCCGTATAGCAATCATAAATCAACTCACAGAAGAAGACAATCAACGTCGCCGTCTGCGAGAATTGGAGGCACTTGACGAAAAGCGTCTCCTAGCTCAACAACGCATCGAACTCTATCAAGCCCGTATATCACAGGCTTTCAACAAGAAGGTCAAGCAGAGGACTTTCCAAGTAGGCGACCTGGTTCTGGCAGTCAGAAGGCCGATGGTGTTGACTCACAAGACACCAGGAAAGTTCGAGCCCAAGTGGGAGGGACCTTTCATCATAGAGACGGTATACTCAAACGGTGCTTACCGCTTCGCCAAACCCAACGGGGACTTGTTCATGATGCCCATCAACGGCAAGTTCATAAAAAAGTACTACTCTTGACATCCTTCAGACATGTACTTCTATCTTCATCCAACAAGGGAGTCTGTGGACCCAATTATCAGGGCTCACGTAAAATTCTCTTCCACAAAATCTTATGCTTCCGGAACCCAGCTATTCCGTGGCACTCTATCCTCCAGTAGAAGGACAACCACGTCCACATTACCTCTGAGTTGTTCTCCTACACCCTACAAAGCAGAATCTTACGCTCCGTAAGACTACGCTACCCATCATGTTTACCACGTCCACATTACCTCTGAGTAAACATCCCGTACAGACAACCCCTGCGTTGTCGTATATTGATCGCAGAACTTCCACGTCCACATTACCTCTGAGTAGTTCCGCGTACCCCCCAGAGTCATTCATACCACGTCCATAACACCTATGAGTAGGAAGATTCTATCATTTGAACCCCATATTTGCCACGTCTACATCACCTTTGAGCAAGCATGTCGGTTCTCTCGAATTATTATATGTACCTAAAAACCAAGGTGCGCAAAAGATAATAGGTCCACACAAATCATCAAGTTCATGACAGCAAAAATGAACACACCACAAAAAAAAACTCGGTATTCTTTATTCAAAAGTAAAGGATTACACCCCCAGCAAGAATTGCAAATTACACAAAAAAGAAGAGACTACAGTCCCTAAACATCCCCGGGGTTGGCCGAAAGCTCTTCAATCCGACGCTTCAAGTCTGCCGCCCGAGTCTCTACGGTCGCCAGGACCCGGCGTTCGGCTTCTTGACGTATCGTTTCTATGGCCTCAGGAGAAGTGTCATCCTCATGCTTCTCGTCCAACTGTTGTCGCTGCTGAGCCAGGGTAAGAGCCCGGCGGATGAAAGCTGCTTCCTCCTCCTTAGATGCTACATGTTCAGTCTGGACTCGCTCAACATCTAATAAGAGTTGGGCCCGCTGGTCTTCAAGGAGGCGAATCTTGGCATCAACCTCCGCTATACTAGCGTCCAACGCGGCTCGCAACTCCACCTTCTCCTGCGTGGACTGAGATAGCCTCTCCACCGCAGCCTCAGTTTCAGCCACCTCGCGTTCCCAGACACCCACGGTGGCCTGATAAGAGGACTCAGTCTCAGCGATCAACTTCTCCTTTTCTGCGTCTATTAAGGCGGAGAGATCATTTCGCTGGATACACTGAAACTCGGAAAGCAGCTGGTCCAGCTCGGCCACCGAGGCTTCCAGAATCTCGGCCATATGATCATGGCCCTGGTGGGAACGTATCAGACTGATGTGAGAGAGTGCCGGGGTTTTTGCCGTCGCGAAACTCCCATTGGCATCCATCACTGCCGATACGCCTCTCTGCAGCATCTTATACACCGCCTCAATAATAAACTTCACATAACTCATCTGCATCCGCCAGTACCTGCGGCGTCATAGTAAGAGTTGGAGGAGCTACTCTGGACAGTGGACCAGAAGAGGGCCCACCGGCTTCAACCTGCGAGGTTGGAACCTAGGCATCAACGGACTCTTCCTCAACAGGGGCTTGACTACTGGCCCGAAGAGCCAAAAGAGCGGAAGAAGCCGAGAGGGGCGTCGATATCGTACCCCAAGTGGAAGGAGCAACGGGAGGTTCCAGCAAACCCTTACCCTTCTCAAGCTCGGAGGGACCACCGCGTCAGGGGCTACCTCATCCGTCCCCAACACACTATCAGCAAGCCGTACGGGACATCCCCCCTCCGGCAGAGCAGCAAGATCAGCACTTGTTTTCCGACTCGGCTCCCTTGGAGTCAGGATCGGAGGACGAGTCTCATTTTCACCATCAAACCCCTCCGCAGGGATAGAATCTGCCGCTACCTTCCGGTCGGCAGCCACCTCAGCCTCTGCTGCTGAGACTGGGGTAGGGCTCGGCAACGCTGCAGCCGATCTCCCCTCATCATGACAATGAGGGGAATCAACCCTCTCCTCTATTTCAATCACGTCTGTTGCCTTCGCAACAGGCTCATGCATCTCTGGAGGAACGTCATCTGAAGACGACGAACTCCACTTTACTTCCTCAAGCCCCGTGTCTGCTGGACCCTCCATGTCCAAGGCCCCCACGGCGGCTTGCACCATCTCGAAAACTGTTTCAACCTCAGCTTCCCTTCTAACATAATCTGGAGATACTGAAATCTCCGCAGGAACGACATCGTCCGGATTCTCCACCACGGAAGACATCACGATTGGCGGAATATGCTCTTCAGATGAGCCCGCCACCTCCTTTGGTCTGCTGGCACCCGATTTTGGAGTTCGAAGTCTCCTTTTCAGCGGCTCCTGCAAAAAAAAAAGAAAGTATATGTCACAAAAATGGTGGAACTAACCAGACTATGTGGGACTCCTTACCTCCATAGGAGCTGAGTCTGTTGACACCGCCGGTGACAATGCCTTCTTCTGTCGCTTCGGTGCAGAAGAGCCAGCCTCTGTATCAGCACGTCTCTTCGGCTGATCGCCCGAGGGCTCTGCCCGACCCCCCGTGGATACGGCAGGGGTACCTCGATAACCCGCCTCTGGTGGACGGTACGACCGAGCCTTCGCCAACTGATTCCTAGTTGCCTCTAACTGGGTGCCGACAATAAAACTGGTCTCCCGATCATATCCAGGAGATGCGACATTCATGGCACAGTAAAATTTGACGGCCGAGAAAAGAATCGACGGTCGCGGGTTCTGAACAGGCAACGTAAAACGAGCTCCGATACATCCGACATTGTAGTAATGCCAAGCTCGTGTACCATCCAACAAGCTTCCAGTATACCCAGGTTAATACTGGGGTTATCCAACATCAACTGAGCATAGCCGAATTGTTGTACAAAACGGTTCGACAAATACGGTTCCAGGTAACACTTGTTCATATTTCGGTACACCAGATGGGACGGCCGGATACTTTGCAACCAGCAGAATCCCCATGGAGGTAGAGTGGTGGCATCTTCACCCGAATCCATCAAGTCTTCGTTGGCCTCAAAACCCAAAAAGATGGGACCAACTTTGGTGATCTCCCACCCCTGAAGGTGGGATAAAACTTTCCTGCAAACAGGAACACCGGTATGTAACCAACTCCTCTGGCGGAAACGGCGGAGGAATGCATCTCCGGCTCTGTGGTCTTCTTCCGAGCCCGGGCTCATCACGTTGGGATGGTGCAAAATTAACCACCCCATCAAGTAATGAAATGGCAGTTCGGCGCGGGAAAAGTTGTCATTCCTACCTCGTTCATGAACCACATTTCCCGCAAATTCTCGTAAACCCCGCAGCAGGTTACACACCATTGCAGGGAGTAGAGCCAGGCGACGACCAAAAACCAACTTCACAGCTGGCAGGATTAGATTCCGGGTCACTCTCTCCACAGAGCTTGACCCGCCTGAAAAGACGTAATCCCGGAGCCAAATCATCAGATAAGCAGCCAATATTGCTTTGGACGACATCCGATGAGTAAGCTGCTAGAAGCAGCTATAGGAACGCTCATCCGACACCCGGTCCTCATTTTCCGAGGGATCCTTCTCATTTAGCCTGCTCATTTCAGAGAGCACCTCTCTACTGGAAAGCGCTGACAGAGTTGTAAACCGAGAGGGATCTTCCTTGTCTTGCTTAAAGACATAATCTCTCCAAGCAGTCACATGAGGCTGTGACCTGCCCTTTTTCCTCTTCTGCATATAATAATGATGACTCGCCACTTCCTTAAAGACGGCCATCATCTCCTCCGCTTTGTCCCCCAGGACTTGGAACTCCTCGTTGGTCGGGAAGTATTCCTCATAAGGTTCTGATCCCCAAGGGAGCTTTGACACCTCGTACATTTTATGAAGTGCGAGTCCCAGCTCCCCCACCGGAGTGAAGAAAGTCCCGGTCTGGGTGTTAAACATCTCCAAAAGCGCGAGGAACATATGCCTGTTGATCTCGACGCCTGCTTGGGTAGCACGAATTGCGGCAGTCAGCCCAATCTCTCGGAGTTCGGTTCAAAATTGCGTTAGAACCCAGATCGTCAGCTTGTCCCACTTGGAAACATAGTGACACCAACCCTCTGCCCGAAATTCACCTTTCAGGTACGACCGCTCCAACAACAGCATTCGATTTGCAAAAGTCGAAGCGCCAAAAGCAAATGTGTTGATGGGAACGTCACTGTAAATGCTCCCAGGACGTAGAGTCCGCCAGGTGAAAGAAGGTCCAGCCCGGAACCAATCTTCCTTGACCTTTAACACCTTTGCTTCAATAGAAGTAAGGCGGTCCCCAAACAGGAACTCAGGCTTCAAGAAAGTCATATTATCAGAAGTGGCAGATTTTAAAACGCTACGCTCCATCATCCGTTGGAGGAACCCATGCTGTTGTTCCCGAATTTGAGTCATTCTTTCGGGAGGGTGATCCAGCATAATGGCAGCTTGGGCAGGGTTTATCACCTCCTTATTATAATCCACCCCCATCTGACAGAGGGCAGCGTCCAGAAGCACTTCATTCAAGAGCGGGACAGTCATCGACACTGGTGGTCAACAAAAGAAGGCAAAGATTCAGAGATGTTAGAAACAACAAAAGAATCTGAGCCACGTTCTCATCAAAAGCGCATAAGGCTCAGACGCATCTGAAAAGAAGCTTCGGCGCATCATCAGGGTCTAAACCCATGCGCATCAGCAGTGGAACTTCGGCGCATCATCAGGGTCTAAACCCATGCGCGTCGGCAGTAGAGCCTTCGGCGCATCATCAGGGTTTAAACCCATGCGCGTCGACGGAAAAACCTCAGTACATCATTAGGACTCAAGGTCCATGCGCGTTGGCGTATGTGAGTTCTAAAAATGATGGTAAAGAATGATGAAACCCATAAATCACCGCCGGTCAAACGTCGACGGACGGCCGGGGGACATCATCTATGGCAACCTCTACAGGCACTTTCCCTTTGCCTCGTCATCGACCAACAACGCCGCGAGGAGTCTTGGGAGCCATTTCTTGCAAGAAAGAAGTTAAAGTTTTTCAAAAGAAGAACTCTAAAAAAAGAAGAAAAGCAAAGAGAGGAAGAACTCTCTCTCTCTCCATCTCTCGCCTATTTATAGGCCCAGTCGCACGCGTGAATCGATGAAGTGTGACCTCAGCCGCCGCCTCGGGTTCTGTGAGGAGATAACTGCAAATAAATCCAAAAAGATTATCATTAATTTTCTTAGTTATCGAAGCGTTATCATTTGCATTTACTGAGAGGAGCATGCGCCCCATCACTGATGCGCGGAGTAATCATGCGCCCGAACAGTCATGCGCCCCGTTGAAAACACCACCATGCTTCTTATTCAAAATATTCTAAAACTTGGCAAAAAGTTTTGAAAACTTTGAAGGGGGTCTTGTAGAAGCATGGAATTTCAGGACCAGAAATCCTATGCGTCTAACATCACATGTGCCAGGAAGCTCAGAGGAAGTACTTGGCACAGCAAAGCAAAAGTATAGACATTAAAAGAGGATTTTTATTTCATATAAAAGTCTATTACATGTCTTAAAAAGAGCTGTACAAAGGAGAATTTCTACAAAGAAAAGACCCTAAGTCTACAGCTAGGCGCAGCAATCGCCATGCGCTCTCAAACAGGCACATCTCGCCATGCGCTCTCAGCCAGGCGCATCCCTTCAGCAGCTCAGTTATGTGCATCCTCAGTTATGTGCATCCCTTCAGCGGCTCAGTTATGTGCATCCCTTCAGCAGCTCAGTTATGTGCCGCCCTTCAGCGTCCCAGTGGCGCATCGTAAAGTCTCAGCATATGTGCCATCAAATGCTTCGACTAATAAAGTATTTATTGAGCAGAACGAGGGTGGCAATCAACCCTCTAGCTGGAGGAAGAGCTCCCCAAACCAAGGAAGAGGAGAGCACCGCAATCAACCTGTGGCTAAAGGAGCAACTTTCAACCCAACCAGAATGGGCGACACCCACTCTAGCAGGAGGAGGAGCTCTCCCAAAGCCCAAGGAAGATGATCGGAGCACCGTAATTCCGATCTGCGGCTCTTCCAGCATAACGGAGACGAGGCTCGAGCATCCCGATCTTTGGATACAACAGGCACCTTCTGCCTGCCTCAGAAGCCTTCGACTCCGACTTTTAGATGTAACAGTCACCTTCAAGTGCATCAATGAAGACAATGCGTCGTATCTTCACCCTCGGAAGCATCTCATCAACAGAATGCGCTCGAGCAAACAAGTTTATTTCGGGACGTGAGAGAACGAGAAGCAAACTCTCTCCATGCCACTACTTATAGGCCGGGCAAATCAAACCCGTGCGCCAAGTGGCTGGCTCTCCGAATCCTGTACAATAAATTTGTATTAAATGGTGATGAACCTGACACTTCGAATTCAGCCAAGTCAAAAACGGCTATTTAAAGCACTCGAAGAACGTAATAGTCGGGCCCATAAAGATATATCATGCAAACGGATGTGCCGGCCAGACCGTGCATCATACAGACGCGCCCTTCAGCTCCAAGTGCCTCATAAGGATGCGCCCCCATGCGTCCCCATGCGCCTAGTAGAACGCCGATCGATGCGCCCACTCAACAGCCCATCATCTGTCAAGAACATTAAATGCTAAAGTCTGACGGAGTTGGCAGCACGTCCCCCGAGGATTGAACAGTTGACAGCTTTTTCAGAAGACGAAGCGTCGCCGACGTCAGCATCATCATTGCTCCCCTCCGACGGTTACAAGCCACGTGGCCGCCCAACCATTTTGCATGCACCTCTGCAGCCATGTGCCCAAATCTCTGCATGCGCCTCAAAAGCCATGCGCCTCAGACTTTTCTATGATCCCTAAAGACAGAAATAAAGTCACTACTGAAGCCCCGCAAGCGCCTCAAAAGCCATGCGCCCCGACTGGTTCGTGACTCCTAAAGGTTACGAGCCAAAGCCTCCTCATGCGCCCAATCCTAGGCACATCCTATCAGATCACCCTCCACCAAATCTGAGATCTTCGAGCCATGGACTTACGACACACGTCCTTTGACTTGATTCAGCCTATGAAGGGGTGCTAATTGTCACGCCCCGACCCAGGAAATCGCTCGTCCTTGCTAGATTTTACCCGAATCATCGTCCTCGCTGGGGCGTGATGCCGCACGAGCCTGGAGTTGCGCTCGTGAAAGGCAAGATAACATGTTAACATAGAACTATCTCAATTTGATAACATAAGCAGCGGAAGGAAACAAAGTATAACACAAGAATCTCTTTTATTCATATTGAACTGAAAGTTACAAAGGCTCTGAATAGCCCAACATAAAATGCCAATTGGCTACAACGCTCATGATCTCTCTAGCTCACAAAGGATTACATTGTTCCATACATTATGCCCCTTTATAGCCACCAAGTAGTCTTCGGCCGAACATCTCCATGTCGCAAGTCCGAACGCCTATGCGGAAGCCCCTCTTGAACGCCAAGGACTCCATACCTCGGCACATCCAAGCCAAGCTCCGTCCCGAGCCGATCATAACCTGACCTGCACATAAACTAGTAGGGGATTAGTGCTTTCGTCCTCGCTTCGCACTGATCAAGACCCGCTCGCACCCAAACCAAACACTAAATCATTTAGTGAAACATGTATCTTAACTGTGATCTTTCTATTTAGCCTTAGGATCAGTTTCATGGCAACATTCGATCGTGTAGCAATATATCGTAAATGTGTCCCATACCGTGTTCCAGCAACAGATACAGTTAGGCATAATCTGAAACATAAACATAGTGTTCGTGCACATCTCCGTCCCATTTTCTTAGCCTGCAGTGGTTAGAACTTAATATAAGCAAACATACGATTCGTGCAACCGACCAATCATAAACGTAAACATATGCATAATGGGTGGCAGGCCCTGCGCCTGTACCCAGCTTTCATCTCAGCCCACCGGCCCTAACTATATGAAGGTCACGGTGTTTCACACCGTAATGGACTTGGCATCTCATATGTGTAAGCCTACAATCGCTTCGATACGGGTTGCTAGCCCAGTATCCGAAGGATCCCAAACTTACGAATATTATAGCTTATCACAGCACTGGACGGTCGCAATCCGTCCGAATGTTGTGCACCATAAATACCACACATAATTCCCTCCTAGGCCGAACGGTCCCGGCGCCCCGGCGTAACCGTTCAAGGGAAGCCGTACCCGTGCACGGGCCATCCGAGTCTATTGACCATGTAATATGTACCATATCATACAATTCATAGCATACCAACCGATCTCGTATTCCATAAACATAGTCTCGCACATAAAAGGTTTCCCGTGCCATAAACGGTTTCCCGTGCCATAAACATAATCCACCATTCATATGGGGAGCTCCGTCGGCGTTATGCCCCAACACATCCATATTGATGCATGACGCCCAACGGCTTAGTCATCTTATACTCGTATTCAACGCATACCATTCGTAAGTTATTCTCATAGCATAATTCCGTATTACTTAGTCTTTTCGTAACATAAGTGCCCGAGGGCACGCTCAGCGCCATATTCAATGTTCTACGCCTAGTGTTCAATGTTCTCGGAGCCGTGCACATGATGCACATCTCAATATCGTCTTTCAATGTTCTACCATCATTTTCCTACCGCGACTCGTACACTTGATGCACGTCGCTTCAATTGTTCGATTGTTCAATGTTCTATCTTAGTGTTCGACACATACTTGGACACTTACTCGCCGAGCCACGCTCGCTAACTCGATAGCACATTACACATACATAACATATTTTATTAGACGTGAAGGAATAGGGAGAGAGAGTCAAGAACCCGCCCACCTTAAGCCGATACGCCTTGCCGTTTCGCCGATTGAAGCGTCTCGCTTCAATAACTCGATCGCATAGCTAACTCCCGGACTTAGCCATTCCTTTGGACTACTCGGTTGATTTGGCCTATCGCGCCTATGCCACAATCCGTAATCCAGTATAAAGGCATAGCCTGCACACCAGATCAACTAACATTAGCACTTGCTCGAACGGGACTTATCTTTTGCATCGATTCGATTCATAGATTCCAACCGACTCAAAGCTTACTTTTGGCCAACGTAACTCTCGTATCGATTCGTATCGATACCTCGTCGGGTCAATGCAAACTCTTCGAGTCAACGACTCATCATAATGCACCGATGCGGAGCGGGGCATTACATAATATACCACTCAAAATCAGGTTCGTCCTCGAACCGAAACCAACACTTAATCCAAGTGCCTCGCATAGATCGCTTCCCGATCTCGTGTTACTATCATTGAATCATACAACTCAGTCTGGATCATACACATATTTTAGGCGTCCCACCAATATATGCATTTCAGCCAAGCTCAGTTGTAGGATATCGGGACAAACTAACACGCTCAACTTAAATCCTCAAGCATCAATCAGTCCGTACTCGACTTAGTCATATCTTAGCGCCTATTCCCAAAATACTCATCGTATGCATCATCCCATAACATGCGATCATCTTCCAATATCTTACACATAACTTAATTCAACCATAACTTCGATCTCATAAGTTTCTCGCCGATCATCTAACACTCGCATTGCATCAAGTCATTGCGCATCCGATCACAACAATTCTTCGCAACGACTATTCGTCCAACCGTTTCCTATCTCTCGTATAACTCAAGTCTTTCATCCAATCATTCATAACATTTGGCCTTAATGACATGGACTAAGTCCACATGTCTCCATTTTCCTTTGCTTACAATCCATACTAAGTCTCGCACACAACTATCCCAACACGACCCACGTTCTCGAACTGCCTATACACCACGTCTGGGGCTACCCCCGCTAGGTAACTTATCCAGACATCGTGCTCGCACTCTCCTGACACAAGAAGTCAACTTTAGTCTACGATGCTCAAAGGCAACAATCTTTCCGACCCAAGGTCTCTTACGATACGTCCATCTCCTATTCTCGACCGAGTACAATCCTTTACTCAATTTTCGAATCAATTCCGACTAGTTCATTTCATAACATAGATAGCACGCTCAACACACATAGCCTAATCGTTACTCAATCGGTCTGCGACACAACTCTTAAGGTCATTTTTATTATTCATCGCTCTCGCACATTGCAAAATCCTTGCAATCGCCTTACCGCATCACTACGCTAAACACGTTCCTCAACATCTATTCGATCATCGACCAACCAAGTCTACTTATGCACTCATTCGATCGATCATAACTTTTCTATTCGTTTCGATCTAGTCGAAGGCTACTCGCTAACTTTCGATACGCGATACTCGCTCGCTTAGACTTATCCTTAACATGTACTACCTCATTCCTTATCCTTCTTACGCGACTTCTTTAGGGTCATCCTATGGGACTTCAACATTCACTTGATTTGGCGGTCAAGTCTTCTAGGGTCATCTGCCCCGGAACTACGCTCGATAATTGAAGATCATCAACGAGGGACAGTTACAACGAACCATGCTATATCCTATCGCGAAGCCAAATCAATTCCCGACAATTCCTACGAGACTTTACCCAATCCGACATACCAATCCGTAATTTCTCAGTCCCCGTGCAACTGATGCGCCGTTGCTACTCGAATGACTCACACGCTTGCGCGCCGTTACTACTCGAATCACTTATGCATTACCGTCGACTATTTTGCTAATCGTACGACATCTACTCGCCTCAGGTTCGAGTTTACCTATCCGTAATCACAGTCCGACACATTCCATACTCCTCGAAACCATCCTCGAACAACTTTCGCATCAAACCACAAGTCCATATCAAATTTGCCACGCCTTGCAAGTTCGATCATCCCCGCTGGATGAATCACCATACCAACGCTCACGCGGAATGATCGTTCTAATTTGACGTGACGCATGCGCGAGGCTGGTGTTGCACTCGCTCAAGACAAGAATGTCAATATAGTGGTGATCCGCGAAGTAATCCAGACACTTTCGTTTTTATCCAAGCACTATCCATCCACTCTCAATTCTCCGAAGCGTTCCTACCGTTATCATCCAAACTGCCATCAACTTAACTTGCATCTTATTCATCCAACAATAATGCTCAATATAATTCTCGTTCATTCGATCAGAGTATCCCCGAGTTATTGCATATCGTCTTTGATACGCCTCAATACCATCGTCGATATGCATAACTTGAACATCTTCCTTTCTCATTGTCACGCACCAGAACCAGAATACTGGAGAGCGGGGGCGTACATAGCCAGCTACGTATATTGAAGTGCAACCCACCTCGCTATACGGTCACGGCTGTCTAGATACATGAGGGTTTAACTACAAGCCAACAGTCTTCTATGGTCATGAACAAGCCTATTGTCTCAATCACAAGCAAGTAATAGTAGTTACAAGATGTCAGAGCACCAAATATATAATAGCAAGGCGTCCCATACATTACATATTGGATGATCATGAAGCTAGTCGTACAAAATGTCAGGACTAGCAAGAGTTCAGTCATACATGATCAACCCTAGGATCTGTCAATCATGTTACAGCCCGTAGGCAGACAGTAAATAAAGGGCAATCGAGCTAACACGTGCTCGTCGGCTAAACGCCTCAAAAGAATAATTTTACAATAAAGTGGGAGGACAAAAAGAAACCCACTCGTTGCCAGGGTTACGCCTGGTGGTCACCATCTGGCTGCATAGTAGGTAGATCCTCTGGTGCTGCTCCGATATCTGGCCACACAAAACCAGCTGGATCAGACCCCAGAAAGAGCAAGTGCCACAAAGGAGGCTTCACTTAGGAACTAAAACCAGCATATCACAAATAAATAGCAAAGGTAATTTAAGATAGTGATAATAACTGAGATAACAAATATATATTGAACACGGAGAAACCATTCAAGTAGCCAGACTGCAACCCTTAAACCAAACAAGGACCGGGGTTGCAATCCTTCGCCTGAATAGAAACCCGCCTCAATTACTATTGATAAGGTAACAAGACAATAAACGAAGAGAGGACGCAGAACTGCTCCGGAAGCCAGGTTACAACCCTTAAACCAAACAAGGACCGGGGTTGTAACCCTTCGCCTGAACAGAACTGGACCCCTGATCTTTATTGTTAAGGCCAGTATAAATAATCATGGTATTGAAGTAAAGGTAAAACATGACGAGCATGACAGGGGGTTACAATAAGACAATAAACGAAGAGATGACACAGAACTGCTCGGGGAGCCAGGTTACAACCCTTAAACCAAACAAGGACCGGGGTTGTAACCCTTCGCCTGAACAGAACTGGACCCCTGATCTTTATTGTTAAGGCGGGCACAATAAGCAGGACGATATATGATAAGATAACCATGGAACTATTCAGATAGCCAAGTTACAACCCTTAAACCAAACAAGGACCGGGATTGTAACCCTTCATCTGAACAGAACTTGGTATCCCATCATTTATCGATACAAGAAATCATGTCCTGATACAATCTTGTACAGGATCAGGATAAGACTAAGCTGGAATAAACTTCATCCAATCAATCACGGCCAATCAAGAGTACGGCTTGATACTTTTAACTAACTAGGGTTATCACAGGCCTAGTTACTAACAAGATGCAATGAGATTATCCCGACAGCCACAAGCCCTGCAGACCATCCGGTTATCCGGGTCGAATGTCCGTTTATGAAGGGTGCACCACATGACTGTGTGCTGGAAATGTGCCCTACTCGTCGGTAGGCTACAAGTCCGCTGAATGCGCCCAGATAACGGGATTGCCTGTAGCTGGGAATCTCTTCATGACTACTGAATCATTCTAGTTAATTAGCCTTAGTCAATTTCAGTAGGTACCCCTGACCGTGGTACTCAGAGATCCCCATCCTAGACATGATGCAAGACAGTACTAGTTTATTTGTACAAACACAATCGCCCACGGTGTCCAAGTCTTTCATACTTGTCATGTCAGGCTAGCTGTCGTAACAGCATGCCGAGATATATCATGTCAGTTTACTTGTCAAGAGTGCGCCGCAGCGGGCCACTATCGTGTTCTATAAAATAACTAGAGACATATTCTTGCTGCTAAGGAAAAGATCTACAACTTCCACATTGGGAGTTGGGAGAAATTCGAGCAATAATTCAGTCAATTAGGACATATAACAGTTAGTAATAGTCAAAATATGCATTATGCGGCCTATTCTGCGACATGCATGCAACTGCGACACCATATGCGCCTACTGCGACATGCGCCTTAATGCGGCTCATGCGCGACATGATATGCGCCTATCGCGACATGCGCCTCATGTGGCTCAACTGCGACATGATATGCGCCTACCGCGACATGCGCCCCATTGCAACATGCGCATGCGCCTTCTGCGATATGCGCCTTCTGCGACATGATATGCGGCTACCGCGACATGCGCTTCATTGCAACATGCGCCTTCTGCGACATGCGCCTTCTGCGACATGATATGCGGCTACCGCGACATGCGCTTCATTGCAACATGTGCCTTCTGCGACATGCGCCTTCTGCGACATGATATGCGGCTACCGCGACATGCGCTTCATTGCAACATGCGCCTTCTGCTATATGCGCCTTCTGCGACATGATATGCGGCTACCGCGACATGCGCTTCATTGCAACATGCGCCTTCTACGACATGCGCCTTCTGCGACATGATATGCGGCTACCGCGACATGCGCTTCATTGCAACATGCGCCTTCTGCGACATGCGCCTTCTGCGACATGCTGATTATGCTGCAGATGAACCTAGAAATGACCAGAAATTGTTTTGGCCATAACTTCCTCATCCGAAGCCGAAATCAAGTGAAACAAAAGCCAAAACTGCATGAAATTGAATTCTCTACAACATAGAAACACTAGTTTTCGAAAATAACCAAGTTTTAGAGATCAAAACTAAGAAAAACTGAAAAGTTTACAAACTTAGATCTACAAGAATCCATCCATCAAATCCAAAAATGTCAAGTTCTAAAGAGGATTAGAATCAAGTAAGGAAGAGAATGGAACAATAAAACTTGAGATCCATCATGAAGCAAGTTTGCACTTGCCTAAGCTCTCTCTCTCTTTCTCCTGGTAGTTGAAGAAGTTATGATAGGGAAGAAGAAGAATAATGAAGAGAGAGAAAGGGGAAATGGGTTAATAAAGGGTAGTGGTGGTGGTAGGTAGGGGTTTTTTTTGGTTCATGATGAACCCACAAGCAAACCAAACCAAGCTAAGCCGAACCAAGCTAAGCCATAACCAATGACATGCCAAAATAACCATGCTGGAAAATACGCAATACGAGTCAAGAATACGTACACGTATACCAAAATACGTAATACGAACTACAAGCATTACAACTCTACCCACCTTCAAAGAATTCCGTCCTCGGAATTTAATCAAGAGGCTAGAATTGCAAGGACAAGCTATACTAATCGTAAGCTATAACAAGCAGTCTATCATGCAGTCATTTATCCGAGCAAGGAATTGAAAGCATAAGGCATAAGGAAGACATTATACCTTATGAGTCAAACAGGTCGGGATATCGTGATCGGATATCATCCTCACGCTCCCACGTCGACTCACCCAAAGAGTGATGACCCCAAGCAATTCGGACTAACTTGATAGTCTTGTTCTTGAGTATCTTCTCTCTTCGGTCCAATATAGACACGGGCCTCTCCTCATACGAAAGGTTGGTACCAACAACCAATTCCGAATAATCCAAGATATGGCTCGGGTCCGGGATATACCGTCGTAGTTGGGATACATGAAATACGTCATGCACCTCACGTAGCGACGGTGGAAGAGCGAGACGATAGGATACATCTCCTACTCGCTCCAGAATGTCGAACGGCCCTATATACCTAGGACTAAGCTTTCCTCGTACGCCGAAACGAATGACGCCGTGGTTAGGCAAAATCCTCAGGAATACATGGTCACCGACAGAAAACTCAAGAGGACGCCGATTAGAATCGGCCCAATGACGTTGGCGATCTTGGGCAACTTGAAGATGATCTCTGACTCTTCTGACCACTTCAACGGTCTGAGCAATCATTTCCGGACCAAGCATCTGCCTCTCTCCAACATCATCCCAGGCTAGCGGGGATCGACACTTCCTACCATACAGTGCCTCGAACGGTGCCATCTGGATACTGGCCTGGAAACTGTTGTTGTACGAGAACTCCACCAGGTGCACGTGATCTTCCCACGAACCACCGAAGTCGAGTGTACATGACCGCAACATATCTTCAAGAGTCTGGATCGTACGTTCTGACTGGCCATCTGTCTGCGGGTGATAAGCTGAACTGAACTGGAGGTGAGTTCCCAAACTTTCTTGCAAGCTACGCCAAAAGTGCAACGTAAATCTTGAATCTCTATCTGAAGTGATACTGACTGGTACACCGTGTAATCTGACAATCTGTCGGAGATACATCTCTGCTAGCTGAGCCGTCGACTGACCAACTCTGAACGGGAGAAAGTGAGCCATCTTCGTGAGCCTGTCTATGACAACACAAATAGCGTCTCTGCCAGCCGGGGTTCTAGGCAATCCAGTCACAAAGTCCATGGTTACATGCTCCCATTTCCACTCGGGAATCGGCAATGGTTGAAGTAGTCCAGCTGGTCTCTGATGTTCAGCCTTAACTTGTTGGCAGACTAAACAACGAGAGACAAACCGGGCTATCTCCCTCTTCATGTCATTCCACCAAAAGTGCTGGCGGATATCACGGTACATCTTCGTGCCACCAGGATGAATGAAATACTGCGAACTGTGGGACTCCGTCATGATCTTCTGTCTAATATCTCTACTGGGTACACAAAGACGCTTACCATGTCGAAGTGTACCGTCTTCATGGATACATAACTCTGGTCTTCGTCCTGCCTCACACTCTGCTCTAAGTCGCTGAAGCTTGGAATCTGCTGACTGCGCCATCCGGATCCTCTCGACTATAGTGGACTGAACTTGCATGCTGGCCATCAATGCCACACTGGTAGGAAGGACAACTTCTATTCCCATCTTCTGAAGATCGGCTAACAGCTCTGGTTGCGCTGTTAGGAAATAAATTTCGGCTCTCCTGCTCAATGCATCCGCAATAACATTGGCCTTCCCTGGGTGATACTGCAAGTTGACATCATAATCCACAAGCAGCTCTAGCCATCTTCTCTGACGCATGTTAAGATCCTTCTGGGTGAAAACATACTTCAGGCTCTTGTGGTCGGTGAAAATCTCCACCCTATCTCCATATAGGTAATGTCTCCACAACTTAAGTGCAAACACTACTGCTGCCAGCTCCAAGTCATGGGTTGGGTAATTCCTCTCATGATCACGAAGTTGTCGTGACGCATAAGCTATTACCTTCCCATGCTACATCAGAACACATCCTAAACCTCTGCCCGAAGCATCACAATACACTGAGAATCCTCCAGTTCCATCTGGAAGCGTGAGAATAGGAGCCGTCATCAAGCCTCGCTTCAACGTCTCAAAAGAATCTTGGCATTCTGCTGTCCAAGCAAACTGCACATCCTTGCGGGTCAACTGGGTCAATGGCGCTGAAATTCGAGCAAAGTCTGAAACAAATCGCCGGTAGTAACCGGCCAATCCAAGAAAACTACGGACTTCTGCCACTGTGCTAGGTACCGGCCATGTTTCAATGGCCACGATCTTCTGGGGATCCACTTCTACTCCCCCTCGGGTGATGATATGACCCAAGTACGAAATGCGATCGAGCCAGAACTCGCATTTACTGAACTTGGCATACAACTGGTGCTCTCTGAGAATCTGAAGAACAACTCTGAGGTGATGCTCATGCTCCGCTTCACTCTTGCTGTAGACCAGGATGTCGTCTAGGAATACAATCACGAACTGATCCAAATAAGGCATAAAGATACGATTCATGAGGTCCATGAATACAGCCGGCGCATTGGTTGCTCCAAATGGCATCATAAGGAACTCCCAATGCCCATATCTAGATCTGAAAGCTGTCTTCGGGATGTCCTGCTCTCTGACTCTGATCTGATGGTATCCTGAGCGCAAGTCGATCTTCGAAAATACTGACGCCCCTCTGAGTTGATCAAACAAGTCATCTATCCTTGGGAGAGGGTATCTGTTCTTGATTGTCACTGAGTTCAAGGTACGATAATCAACACACAATCTGGACGTACCATCCTTCTTTTTCACAAGAAGCATCGGGGCTCCCCAAGGCGATCCACTAGCACGAATGAATCCCTTGGTTCTGAGTTCTTCAATCATCTTGTACAATATCTCTAGCTCTGACGGCGCCATCCTGTAGACTCTCTCTGACACTGGGGCTGTCCCGGGAATCAAGTCGATGGTAAACTCGATCTCTCGCTCTGGCGGCATCCCTGGAAGCTCTTCTGGGAAAACATCTGGAAACTCTTCGACTATCCGAGGCAACTGCACTGCTGCTACTGCCATCCGCAATACTGGAGGAGAAGGTTCAACTTCGCCTCGGGAGAAGGAAAACTCCGGCTAGCCTGGAATGCTAAAAATAACCCTGCCAATGTGGCAGTCTATCCTAGCATACTGGTCCCTCAACCAATCCATCCCTAAGACCACATCATAATCGGCCATCGGGAACTCTATTAATCTAGCGGGGAATTCTCTACCGCTAACTACGACCCGACACGAGGAAAACACTCTATCTACTCCCACAAGTCCGTTACCAGTAAGTATATTGAGCCTTACTGATAATGACTCGGGCTCCAGTCCTACCCGTGTCGCAAATCGTGCAGACATAAATGAATGCGAGGCACCAGAATCAAATAATACTGAAGCTGGAAAGGTGTTGACGAGAATAGTACCTGCCACCACCTCACCTGGTGCTATTCCTTCCTCTCCCATGGTCAAAGCCAGCACTTGACCATGTCCTCTGGGTGCGAGTCCCCTCTGCTGAAAATTCCTCTGCCTGCTCTGGATCAAGGCTTGGGCTTGGGCATACTGCTGCGGTCTCTGCTGCTGGAATGCCTGGGCCTGCGTCGGCAATGGCCTCGAAAACGGGTACTGCAGCTGCTGCTGCTGCTGGATTGGTGCTGGTCCTCTAACTGAAGGACTAGAGAAGGCGGATGAACTCCCTCTGTTCGGGCAATTCCCAACCCTGTGGTCCGGGGCACCACAAACCAAGCATAAACCCTGTGCTCTGCGACACTCTGACACCACATGTCCTGGCTTCCCGCAGTATGAACATCCCACTGCGGAAGACTGCTTCTGCTTCTGCTGCTGAGGGTGCGTCGGGGTGGAATGCTGAACCGACGTCACTGAGGCCGCCCGCCTCGGAGCTCCAATGGTCAAAGCCCTTGCTGCCGGGGCTGGTGCTGAAGACTGATTCATCTGGCCGTGAGATCGCTTCCGACCTCCGGTCCTATCCACGATCCTCTGGGAGGTATACTCATGCCTCCGGGCTGCTCTCAACACTGCATCAAAAGTCTGATGCTCAAACTGCTCTACTGCCAATAAAATCTCTAGGTGGAGCCCCTGCTGGAACCGCTGGGCTCTATCGAACTCGGTCGCCACCAAGGTGGGAGCAAACCGACTAAGCCTGGAGAACTCGGCCGCATATCCATCGACCGTCCTGCCCATCTGCTTCAGATTGGTGAACCTCGTCTGTAGATCATACCGAGCTACAGCATCAAAATACTTGGTCTAGAATCTCTCCCTGAATACTGCCCATAAAATAGGGGCCACTAATCCATCGGCCTGCGCTGCCCACCAGCTGCGGGCAAGATCTAGTAACTGCAGGCGCACTACGGCCACCTTCTCGTTCTCTGGAGTCTTGGCTGCTTCTAGAATCACCTCTGTGTCCTGAAGCCAAGCATCTGCAGCGATCGCATCTTCACTGCCGTCGAAGAAGGGAGGGTTCAAGCGCTTGAAGCTGTTGGCCGCGCTATTACCCTGATGACCTCCTCTGGTCAAAGCATCTGCCACCGCCTGGTATAAGGCATCTCCGCGACGATCCTGGGAAGCTAATAGGGACCTGATGAGACCCGCCAAAGTGCCATCATCAGGCTCTGCAGGCTGGATGGGCTGAATTGGGGGTTCTCCTTCAGTAGGTATAACTCTGGAGGCTACTCCTGAATGCTGGGCTTGATCTCCAGGTTGTTGCTGGTCCGCGGGAGGTGCTCCGCCTTGCTGATCGGTAGGTCCAGGAACAATGCCGCTGAAGAAGACGACATAGGGAACAATAAGGAAGGACCAGGACAGAACAACGATACAAGCATGTGATCAGGTCAAAATTACAGGGATTCAGAAGATACGAGCAAAGATCAAGGGCGAATACTGATTGAGACATCTATTCGGTAAACCCTCACATATCTTGATTTACAAGACCTGCATGGGCCACCACTAAAACCATGTCACGCCCCAGAACCAGAATACTGGAGAGCGGGGGCGTACATAGCCAGCTACGTATATTGAAGTGCAACCCACATCGCTATACGGTCACGGCTGTCTAGATACATGAGGGTTTAACTACAAGCCAACAGTCTTCTATGGTCATGAACAAGCCTATTGTCTCAATCACAAGCAAGTAATAGTAGTTACAAGATGTCAGAGCACCAAATATATAATAGCAAGGCGTCCCATACATTACATATTGGATGATCATGAAGCTAGTCGTACAAAATGTCAGGACTAGCAAGAGTTCAGTCATACATGATCAACCCTAGGATCTGTCAATCATGTTACAGCCCGTAGGCAGACAGTAAATAAAGGGCAATCGAGCTAACACGTGCTCGTCGGCTAAACGCCTCAAAAGAATAATTTTACAATAAAGTGGGAGGACAAAAAGAAACCCACTCGTTGCCAGGGTTACGCCTGGTGGTCACCATCTGGCTGCATAGTAGGTAGATCCTCTGGTGCTGCTCCGATATCTGGCCACACAAAACCAGCTGGATCAGACCCCAGAAAGAGCAAGTGCCACAAAGGAGGCTTCACTTAGGAACTAAAACCAGCATATCACAAATAAATAGCAAAGGTAATTTAAGATAGTGATAATAACTGAGATAACAAATATATATTGAACACGGAGAAACCATTCAAGTAGCCAGACTGCAACCCTTAAACCAAACAAGGACCGGGGTTGCAATCCTTCGCCTGAATAGAAACCCGCCTCAATTACTATTGATAAGGTAACAAGACAATAAACGAAGAGAGGACGCAGAACTGCTCCGGAAGCCAGGTTACAACCCTTAAACCAAACAAGGACCGGGGTTGTAACCCTTCGCCTGAACAGAACTGGACCCCTGATCTTTATTGTTAAGGCCAGTATAAATAATCATGGTATTGAAGTAAAGGTAAAACATGACGAGCATGACAGGGGGTTACAATAAGACAATAAACGAAGAGAGAACACAGAACTGCTCGGGGAGCCAGGTTATAACCCTTAAACCAAACAAGGACCGGGGTTGTAACCCTTCGCCTGAACAGAACTGGACCCCTGATCTTTATTGTTAAGGCGGGCACAATAAGCAGGACGATATATGATAAGATAACCATGGAACTATTCAGATAGCCAAGTTACAACCCTTAAACCAAACAAGGACCGGGATTGTAACCCTTCATCTGAACAGAACTTGGTATCCTATCATTTATCGATACAAGAAATCATGTCCTGATACAATCTTGTACAGGATCAGGATAAGACTAAGCTGGAATAAACTTCATCCAATCAATCACGGCCAATCAAGAGTACGGCTTGATACTTTTAACTAACTAGGGTTATCACAGGCCTAGTTACTAGCAAGATGCAATGAGATTATCCCGACAGCCACAAGCCATGCAGACCATCCGGTTATCCGGGTCGAATGTCCGTTTATGAAGGGTGCACCACATGACTGTGTGCTGGAAATGTGCCCTACTCGTCGGTAGGCTACAAGTCCGCTGAATGCGTCCAGATAATGGGATTGCCTGTAGCTGGGAATCTCTTCATGACTACTGAATCATTCTAGTTAATTAGCCTTAGTCAATTTCAGTAGGTACCCCTGACCGTGGTACTCAGGGATCCCCATCCTAGACATGATGCAAGACAGTACTAGTTTATTTGTACAAACACAATCGCCCACGGTGTCCAAGTCTTTCATACTTGTCATGTCAGGCTAGCTGTCGTAACAGCATGCCGAGATATATCATGTCAGTTTACTTGTCAAGAGTGCGCCGCAGCGGGCCACTATCGTGTTCTATTCTTACAATATTATGAATGAGAGAAGCTTGCATAAAATAACTAGAGACATATTCTTGCTGCTAAGGAAAAGATCTACAACTTCCACGTTGGGAGTTGGGAGAAATTCGAGCAATAATTCAGTCAATTAGGACATATAACAGTTAGTAATAGTCAAAATATGCATTATGCGGCCTATTCTGCGACATGCATGCAACTGCGACACCATATGCGCCTACTGCGACATGCGCCTTAATGCGGCTCATGCGCGACATGATATGCGCCTATCGCGACATGCGCCTCATGTGGCTCAACTGCGACATGATATGCGCCTACCGCGACATGCGCCCCATTGCAACATGCGCATGCGCCTTCTGCAACATGCGCCTTCTGCGACATGATATGCGGCTACCGCGACATGCGCTTCATTGCAACATGCGCCTTCTGCGACATGCGCCTTCTGCGACATGATATGCGGCTACCGCGACATGCGCTTCATTGCAATATGCACCTTCTGCGACATGCGCCTTCTGTGACATGATATGCGGCTACCGCGACATGCGCTTTATTGCAACATGCGCCTTCTGCGACATGCGCCTTCTGCGACATGATATGCGGCTACCGCGACATGCGCTTCATTGCAACATGCGCCTTCTGCGACATGCACCTTCTGCGACATGATATGCGGCTACTGCGACATGCGCTTCATTGCAACATGCGCCTTCTGCGACATGCGCCTTCTGCGACATGTTGATTATGCTGCAGATGAACCTAGAAATGACCAGAAATTGTTTTGGCCATAACTTCCTCATCCGAAGCCGAAATCAAGTGAAACAAAAGTCAAAACTGCATGAAATTGAATTCTCTACAACATAGAAACACTAGTTTTCGAAAATAACCAAGTTTTAGAGATCAAAACTAAGAAAAACTGAAAAGTTTATAAACTTAGATCTACAAGAATCCATCCATCAAATCCAAAAATGTCAAGTTCTAAAGAGGCTTAGAATCAAGTAAGGAAGAGAATGGAACAATAAAACTTGAGATCCATCATGAAGCAAGTTTGCACTTGCCTAAGCTCTCTCTCTCTTTCTCCTGGTGGTTGAAGAAGTTATGATAGGGAAGAAGAAGAATAATGAAGAGAGAGAAAGGGAAAATGGGTTAATAAAGGGTAGTGGTGGTGGTAGGTAGGGGTTTTCTTTTGGTTCATGATGAACCCACAAGCAAACCAAACCAAGCTAAGCCGAACCAAGCTAAGCCATAACCAATGACATGCCAAAATAACCATGCTGGAAAATACGCAATACGAGTCAAGAATACGTACACGTATACCAAAATACGTAATACGAACTACAGGCATTACACTCATAAGCTCAAACCCTTTGCAATCATTGCCGTTATCCGAACTCGAATACGAATCAAGTCTTGTAAACATCAAGATTCATTCCGTTATAACTCACCACCATAGTCGCGATACAATTTCCAATTCACATATCCATTCTCATGTCCCTAACTCGCACTTTCAAATCATGCTACCGACTCATCGCGCTAACCCAGATTCGTTCGTACGATTTCTTCGTACCTACTTGACACGTTCCGAATAAGTCTCCGTACTAACTCAACATACATTCGACCGGGTCGACTATTTTCTCAACGTAACATTCATTCGCATATGCTCGGCCTATCGTTCAACTTATACTTAACGGATTCTCGTCCGACGTATTCTCCATAGGTATGACTTCGCACATAATCGTTCGACTCAATTTATCGTAGCATACTTTCATCGACTTCTCTCAAGTCAGTCCCACTCGAGTCTCGGTATTACTCCATCCGTTGCGGACAAACCCATCATAACCGCTACAATCGTCTCGACACAATCTATCGCAAGTCATCGACCGACTTAACATAGATATCGCTAAGTGGTATCCCATATACCACTCAGGATCGAGCCTATCTTTACCGACACTATACTTCGCTATACTTGCTCGCATAATTGGTATTGCATATACCACTCGGAATTGAGTCATTACTCGACATCACACTTCGCATAGGTCCAACTTCTATCTCAACTTAACCGTCCCGTATGGCGATCCTTCCGATCCCAGCTCTAACGTTAGCTCCAATTTGACATACATTCGATCTAACCGTACCATGGCGATCATTTCGATCACACCCGCAATATTTGCTTATTCAAAGCTCAACGCAACATTCGGCCAACATACATGTTCGCCTACTCAACTCGACCCGTTCAAATCGCATCCACGATCTTCCAATCTCGCTCGTTGCAACTCGTGTAACAATTTACTCTCGATACTTAAGGTTATTTCTCAATCTCGTGCAACATATCGCTATCCATCCGCATAGCCATACAACACGTATCATACCATACCGACTCGTTGCACCGATGCAACGAACGATTCACGACTTGCTGCACTCCGTGCAACCAACGACACATAACCATTATCATAACCACATAACACGTATCGCCTCACATATCGACCCGTTGTACTTCGTGCAACCAACAACACATATCCCCTCGTACTTCGTGCGACCAACAACACATAACTCCTCGTACTTCGTGCGACCGACTATACATATCGTTGCACTTCGTGCAACCAACATCACCATATTCGTTGCACTTCGGGCAATCAACGACTCATAACTTTCTTACACTTCGGAAAACCATAATCTCGTAATCCGTTGCACTTTGTGCAACCAACACTCCATAACTCGTTGCACTACGTGCAACCAACGTTCTCCGATGGCACCCGGAGATAGCGTGATAGTCACGACATACTTGTGGCAGACGTACGTACTTATTATAGACTTATTGTATCGAACATCCAATGTAGCGTCGAGCAGATCCATGAACCATGCGGTTGCGAAAACAACTTAGAGTCAACTGAATTTCGATATCGAAGCAACTGAGGGTCAAAGAGATTCATGCACGGTCCAAAGGATGGAACCGCTCTGATACCAACTTGTCATGCCCTGATCCGGGAAATCGTTCGTCCTTGCTAGATTTTACCCGAATCATCGTCCTCGCTGGGGCGTGATGCCACACGAGCCTGGAGTTGCGCTCGTAAAAGGCAAGATAACAGGTTCACATAGAACTATCTCAATTTGATAACATAAGCAGCGGAAGGAAACAAAGTATAACACAAGAATCTCTTTTATTAATATTGAACTGAAAGTTACAAAGGCTCTGAATAGCCCAACATAAAATGCCAATTGGCTACAACGCTCATGATCTCTCTAGCTCACAAAGGATTACATTGTTCCATACATTATGCCCCTTTATAGCCACCAAGTAGTCTTCGGCCGAACATCTCCATGTCGTAAGTCCGAACGCCTATGCGGAAGCCCCTCTTGAACGCCAAGGACTCCATACCTCGGCACGTCCAAGCCAAGCTCCGCCCCGAGCCGATCATAACCTGACCTGCACATAAACTAGTGGGGGATTAGTGCTTTCGTCCTCGCTTCGCACTGATCAAGACCCGCTCGCACCCAAACCAAACACTAAATCATTTAGTGAAACATGCATCTTAACTGTGATCTTTCTATTTAGCCTTAAGATCAGTTTCATGGCAACATTCGATCGTGTAGCAACATATCGTAAATGTGTCCCATACCGTGTTCCTGCAGCAGATACAGTTAGGCATAATCTGAAACATAAACATAGTGTTCGTGCACATCTCCGTCCCATTTTCTTAGCCTGCAGTGGTTAGAACTTAACATAAGCAAACATACGATTCGTGCAACTGACCAATCATAAACGTAAACATATGCATAATGGGTGGCAGGCCCTGCGCCTGCACCCAGCTCTCATCTCAGCCCACCGGCCCTAACTATATGAAGGTCACGGTGTTTCACACCGTAATGGACTTGGCATCTCATATGTGTAAGCCTACAATCGCTTCGATACGGATTGCTAGTCCAGTATCCGAAGGATCCCAAACTTACGGATATCATAGCTTATCACAGCACTGGACGGTCGCAATCCGTCCGAATGTTGTGCACCATAAATACCACACATAATTCTCTCCTAGGCCGAACGGTCCCGGCGCCCCGGCGTAACCGTTCGAGGGAAGCCGTACCCGTGCACGGACCATCCGAGTCCATTGACCATGCAATACGTACCATATCATACAATCCATAGCATACCAACCGATCTTGTATTCCATAAACATAGTCTCGCACATAAACGGTTTCCCGTGCCATAAACGGTTTCCCGTGCCATAAACATAATCCACCATTCATATGGGGAGCTCCGTCGGCGTTATGCCCCAACACATCCATATTGATGCACGACGCCCAACGGCTTAGTCATCTCATACTCGTATTCAACGCGTACCATTCGTAAGTTATTCTCATAGCATAATTCCGTATTACTTAGTCTTTTCGTAACATAAGTGCCCGAGGGAACGCTCAGCGCCATATTCAATGTTCTACGCCTAGTATTTAATGTTTTCGGAGCCATGCACATGATGCATGTCACGTCCCAGAACCAGAATACTGGAGAGCGGGGGAATGACTCAGCCAGCTACGTATTACGGGTAGATGAATACCGTATAATACGATCAATGCTGTCTAAAGACGAGGGGGTGCATACTACATGAAAGTCTCACTATGGTCACTTCACATCTATTGTCTCAATCATTCGAACAAGAAAACAGAAATAGAGAACATGTAAGAATAAGCAGTAAGGCGTCCCAAACGCTCAGTCAAAATGTTCTTGAGATCTGGCTTTACAAAACATAGCCAGATGATATAGCAAGGTGTACACAATTGTTATCAGCTGCAGTCTGACTTAATTACAATTATGCAAAAGTAAGTACAAGACAATCCGACTAACATGTCGGTGCCAAACGGCTACGGTATAAAATAAATAACAAAACGAGTGGTGAAGTAAGGGACCCACTCGAGTCCTCCTGCGATCATCCCTCTAGTGTTGACCATCTTGGAGGCGGAAGTAAGCTGGATCCTCGAGAACCGGCTCTAAATCTGGCCATGCAAAACCAGAGAGGTTAGACCTCTAATAGCAAGTACCACAAGGAAGCACGATATGAGGGAATTAAAACCAGTAATAAGAGAATATAATAATAGATCTCTGCTTGCTACTAGGATTCACATCACATCACGACACTTCGAACCAACCTCCCAACCAAACAAGGACAGAAGTTGGCCCGTCATGTCCTGACATTCTGATCATCCCAGTTAGACAACAAAGTAGGTACAGTACACAAACAAATCATCTTGTACGGCCAATCAAATCCTACGGCTTGCTATTGTGAGTCCCAAGTTATCCTGGAATTATGCAATTAGGAATTCCTCAGTTCTTACTATGTGCGAGCAAGGCTAGTCTATCCAGTCAATCAGGTGCGCCAAGCATGAATTAGACGAGTCCTAGCAGGACGCCCGTCATATATATACAATATACAATAATAATAAAAGCAGGTACTGTTCCCTGTCCGTGTGGCAGATTTACAGTATCTGTGGGAACCAGCCGGCCTGGCGGGCACTACTAGTCCCGGGAGGGCTGCCATGTAAGAACTCGGGAATCCATTCTCTCCATGCCATCATTATTTTATTTTACTTAATAGTCCCTACGTTGAGTGAAATCCCATACCGTGGATCATGATCATTCAAATGAGTACTTTTGTACGGGGTACGATATGCGCAACTCTACAACGATACCAGTGCGGCTAGGTTGTAGGTTTTACATAGCGTAATGCAACAATCAAATCTAACCACGGGGTAATCATGCCTTGACCATCAAGTACACATGCTACTTTTGTAGAAAAATAAATAAATAAATAAATAAATAAATAGATTGAAGCTTGCATGTGCCTGTATGTCAATATTCGGGATCGGCTAATCGAGTACAATAGTTTATTACATGAACATGTCTCATTCATTCATTTCAATAAGACGACTAGCCAGTCTCTTAGTTCCAACTAGGAACGCATGATCAATTTAGTCAAGATAACCATCGTTATTAATGGTGACAAGGCATGAAAGTCAATTAGCATTAAACATGGTCGAGTCCATAATTAGTACAAAATAGTTGGTAACATATTCTTGAAGCCAAGGAAAAGATCTACAAATTCATGTTAGGAGTTGGAAGAAATTCTAGCCACAATTCAGTCAAAATAGAACATATGATAGTCAGAAACAACCAAAATAGGCATATTCTGCGACATGATATGCGCCTACTGCGACATGCGCCTCATGCGGCTCAACTGCGACATGATATGCGCCTACCGCGGCATGCGCCTCATGTGGCTCAACTGCGACATGATGTACGCCTACCGCGACATGCGCCTCATGCGGCTCAACTGCGACATGATATGCGCCTACTGCGACATGCGCCTCAATACGGCTCATGCGCGACATGATATGCGCCTACTGCGACATGCGCCTTAATGCGGCTCATTCGCGACATGATATGCGCCTACTGCGACATGCGCCTTAATGCGGCTCATTCGCGACATGATATGCGCCTACTGCGACATGCGCTTCATTGCAACATGCGCCTTCTGCGACATGCGCCTTCTGCGACATGCGGTGCGCCTTCTGCGACATGCTGTGCGTGCTGCAGATGAATATATAGGAACGAACCAAAATTCTTTTTGCCATAACTTCCACAAAATAAATCGAAATCTAACTTTTCAAAAGCCAAACTTTAGTAGAATCAAATTCTCTACAACATGGAACCACTTAATTTCGAAATCAACAATGTTTGATAGATCAAAACCCTAAATTCATATGAAGACCAAAACCATGAAAACCAAAACTTAAAACTTAGATCTACACCCAACCATCCATGGAAATCAAGAACTTCAAGACCTAAACTTGTAGAGGAAGAGAAGATGAACAACATAGACCAAAAATAAATGGGGATGCATGAAATCCCTCATGGTGTGCAAGATGTACTTGCCTCTCTCTAATAGCTAGGGTTTTGGTGGAGGAAGAAAGAAAATGAGAGTTATGAGGAGAGAGAATAGAAGAGGGATTTAAATAGCAAGTCATGTTAATCTCCCACCATCCATTCCTTCCTACACAATCTAGACCATCCATGCTTATCATGTTGAACCAAGTTAAACCAAGTTGGTTCAACATGAGCAAAATAAACCAATAGCTAGGTAAAGGCAGAAACAAATTACAGAAAAATAATTAGCATAAAATTAAAGAAATTAGACACGGAATAAATGCATGATAAATATTAAATAAATGCAATATATATAGGGGTTGGCTTAAGAAAACCCTAAGCCCTAAACATGCTCTAACCATGTGACTAATGACATGTTAATTGTTACGTGATACAACTAATTAAATTAATTAAATAAAATCCTAACCACAACACGGTTCAGAAATCCTATCATCGAAACAGTGAACCACGCCTACAACCAGACAAGGACAAGGGGTGGCACACTAATCCGTGACGAGATACTGTTCCATGCCATGGCCAGTTACAAATACAGGATAAATGCAATAAAGATACAGGTGCCAGATACCATATACATGAAAAATCAAAAATTTACGTATTCCGGGAATGGGGAGTGACAATGCACATCTCAATATCGTCTTTCAATGTTCTACCATCATTTTCCTATCGCGATTCGTACACTTGATGCACGTCGCTTCAATTATTCGATTGTTCAATGTTCTATCTTAGTGTTCGACACATACTTGGACACTTACTCGCCGAGCCACGCTCGCTAACTCGATAGCACATTACACATACATAACATATTTTATTAGACATGAAGGAATAGGGAGAGAGAGTCAAGAATCCGCCCACCTTAAGCCGATACGCCTTGCCGTTTTGCCGATTGAAGCGTCTCGCTTCCATAACTCGATCGCATAGCTAACTCCCGGACTTAGCCATTCCTTTGGACTACTCGGTTGATTTGGCCTATCGCGCCCATGCTACAATCCGTAATCCAGCATAAAGGCATAGCCTGCACACCAGATCAACTAACATTAGCACTTGTTCGAACGGGACTTATCCTTTGCATCGATTCGATTCATAGATTCCAACCGACTCAAAGCTTACCTTTGGCCAACGTAACTCTCGTATCGATTCGTATCGATACCTCGTCGGGTCAATGCAAACTCTTCGAGTCAACGACTCATCATAATGTACCGATGCGGAGCGGGGCATTACACTAATCACCCAAGATCTCAGCAACTGAAAGATCCTCTCCATTGCTACGTGTCAACTCGGCCACAGCCCACGACAGCAACAAGAAGGGTTCAACTCCTCAATCAGAGCGCATCGCCCATGCGCCTCCATCAGCAACCACCACGTGGCGTCCCCGCGTACAGACGCATCCTACATGCACGCATGAGCAGCCAGCCTGCAAAGCTATAAATAGAGGGATCACTTCCTTCTTACGTACCAACACACACATCGTACAACCATCAACAACATATACAGAGAGGCAGATACAGATTAACGTCTTCTTCCTCTCCGTAAGCTCCAGCACCCAGAGCAACTCAGACCTTCAGAGAATCGAGAACCGTCGTCAGATCGTCAACGGAGTCAACGCATTACCACTCGCTCCATCGGTACAAGGGACCCAGATAAACAAAAGTGTACTCCTAGGACTATGTCTAAGTCCTATATTGTAACACTGTTCTGTTTGTAATTAAAATTTACCATCAAAAGATTTTAATGGCAAACACTCCCAAGCTCCAAACTTTTCCAAAACTGAAATAGCTCTCCACCAACAGTCCATAAACATCATTTAGAACCCAATGCAAAAGATTAAGATGAAAAAGGAGGATAGATGAATAAGATAGGAGTTTTGAAGAAGGGAACAAACCTTGGTTTTTGCCAAATAGAGAACTGATACAAAAGAGGCAAGAACAATAGGAAGAGAGATTTTATAGGGTAGGGATCCCTATGTGGCTGGTCATAAAAGGATAAAATTAGGGTTAGGGTTTCATGGCATGGGTCTTGGGCCAGGTTGCATTGGTAAAGGAATCAATTAACAAGTCACAAGTCCTTAAACCTAGTCTTTATTCTCCTATTTCAAACTTGATCCTAAATGCCTAAATTTGGGTTGACTTAAGTTAGACTAGAGTCCTACCATGCTATTCAAGTCACCATAGCTAGAGTCAACATCTAGGTTAGTCTCTTAAGTCACAACTAGTAAAAGTCAAAATTAACAACCATCAATCCAATAATTAATCAAATAATTTCAATAAGTCAAAATGACCAAATTATCCCTAGGCTAAAAATGATAAATAGATATCCCAATCACATGGTTAGGCTCTAGGTAAGACAGTTTCTAGGGTTTCACTATCAGCACATCAAAATCACAAGTCATGGTTTTTAAATAGTTTTAAAATGATTAAAAATCACCAAAAATTATATTACGATTTAAATATCATAAATAAATAATTAAAATCACAAAATTTCAAAATTATCCTCATTTAGAAAACTGGGTGTTACATTGGGTCAGGACTGTCAGGCCCCTGGCAGTCCTAACATAATGAAGGATTGCCAGGACGCTGGCAGTCCTAACCCAAACTCTCTGTGAAGAGAGTGTTCAATACAAACTCTCTTGGGTTAGGACTGCCAGCAACTTGGCAGTCCTAATGTGAAGATGGACTGCCAGGATGCTGGCAGTCCTAATCCAAACTCTCTGTGAAGTGAGTGTTCTACCAACGCTTTGTTTAGGGATGATAGTTCTTCTCTCTTAGGTATTTTTGTGGCTTGCTAATGTCATTGTGTCCTATAATGCTAACTTGGTTATGCTATGTAATTTCTCAGGCAAGACGAAGTTTCATTAAATTGGATATCTACAGAAAATTTACCAACGGACTGGCATTTTCTGTGATTGCTTCAGTTTCTTGGATTGGATATGAGGTAAATATTATCTCTTTAACCATTAACATTACTCCAGTGGCTATATTTTGAGATTTATGTTAATCTTGTTATAAGTAGTCTTTAATAGTCTTCACGAGCAACTCTCCATTTTTCTCATTTCCTTTGTAGTAAAAAATTCTTTCTGACATTGCCCTACAGCCTTGAAGATGAGGGGAAAAAGCCTATTGTCTATTGTTTATGCATTACTTAGATCTAGTTTTTAGTTTTCCAATTGTAACAAATCAAGGTTATACTATCAGCTAATTCCTTTTGGTCAACTTTTCTTTCCGAGGGAATGGACTAGTTAGATGTCAAAAGTTTAATTAAATGTTTTTTCCCCAGAAGCTTCCTCATTCACACTATTTTTGTTTGAATTCTTATCTGGACTTGGACTGCCAGTAAGCTGGCAGTCCATTCTTCATTTAGGACTGCCATCATGCAAGCAGTCCTAAAACTATTCAGGACTGCAGGACTGCCTGCAGTCCCACTTTTATCCTGGACTGCAGGACTGCATGCAGTACAACTGTGTTACAGGACTGCCCGACTGCCTGCAGTCCTGTCCATTTCGTGTCCGACTGTTGGCGTAGAGGGACGAGGAAGAGCACGACCGTTGTCGTGTCCGACTGTTCATTTTGTGACCGTCTGGACGAGGAAGAGCACGATGCCGACGCGGGAGTAGGCGATGAGCTCGAGGAGGAAGGAGCGGATGAGATGGTAGAGGCGGGAGTCGTCGGAGGGGGGGGGGGGGGAGGGAGAGGCGGGAGAGGAGGTTGCGGAGGCGGAGGAGGAAGGAGATCCCTTGGAATGGAGTGGTGGAAGAATTTGAAATGGAGTGGTGGAGAAGAGAGTGAGATTTTAGGGGTTGAAGAAGATTTTGGTAGAGAGAAAGGAAATGAGAGGAAAATGAGGGTTTGGGGGGTTGGGCTGTCCCCCAAGCAACTTGTGGGCAGCCTCCAGCAAAAGTTCTACCTTCTTGGATTGCCCTCAAGTAAGGGCTGCCTCCAAGTAAACTTGGTAGTGCCCTTAGACCATCTCCAATGGTGATTTCTAAAATTGAGTTCTTATCCTATTTGGCATTGTACTTTAAAGAGATTTCTATCATAGTTGGAAGAGTTTCTACATAAAAATTGTAGACATACAAAAATACTCTCCAATGGTTCTCCATTTCTATCCTATGTGTCACATAGTAAAAGGACCAATTTAATGGTATGGGGCCCAATAATAATTGTCATGAGAGATAGGAGAATTTCTATAAGAGTTTCTACATGTAGAAACCCTCCTAGAAAGTTTTCATCCTACATCATTGCCACCTAGGATAGAAATGGTGATAGAAATCACCATTGGGAGAAGTTTTTTCTAAAATGAATTTCTTCCATAGAAATAGGGAAGATAGAAACCCCCATTGGAGATGGTCTTAGAAAAAGCCAAACTATATAACTCTTATGTAATAAAAAGTAACTTATATGCTTTCACTGCAATTTTTCGTTAAAATAGTTTTAGTTCCCTCACCAGGCATTTCCCGCCAGTTCGCCATGGGAAGTTTCTCGGTGGTCTACGTCTCCTTCTTCTTCCTCCTCTTTCTTCTCAATTTCAGGTTAGCGAATTTAGGGTTTTCCTCTCCCGCCAAATTTGCTGCGAAATTTTCAAAAAATTTACGTCTCTAACTGCATTTTGATGTTATGATGATTAGATTTGCTAATTTATCTGCTAGATTTTGATAGCAATTGGTCGGAGTATTTTATGTTACTGATCATTAACTACTCCTTTCCCTGTGCTCCACGGACACGCATAAATCACGGCGCATTATAGTCACTGTACTCTGGGGCGTCTGCGTGACTGCGTCGTATCCGACACGACACGGACGCGGCATTACCGACTGATTTGAGGAGTTTCCCTCAGAGTAGGTATTTTTTTGATCCTTTGATATGCGATGCAATTTTTGATTTGTATTTGAGACTTCATCCGTGTTAGAAATTAGGGCTTTTATAACCAATGGGTGGTCTAATGGTAACACTAGTAAGAGCATCTCCAACCCTATTGTCTTGTTAAGTGTTGTGAGTCTTAGGTGGCTCCTATGTGGCATGAGCCACAAGACAATGTCTTGTTTATGTGGCAAAACTATATCTCAAAAGACAATGAGATAGAAAAACTCTCTCCAATGCAAAAGTATTGAGGAGACAATAAAAAGTATTTTTTCCAACTTCCAAGACAACTCCTCTACTTCTTCAACTTTTTTATAAATATTTCTATTCATAATTGATGATGTGGAGACAAAGTCATTGTGAAGTGCATTGTCTAGATCTAGACAACCAACTTCACATTCTCCATGCCATGTCAACTTCATGTTTTATTCTACATTTGCATTGGAGAAGAATTTTTGGAATGAAAGTTTGTCATTCCTATGTGACAACCATTTTTTTTAAACTCACAATAGGGTTGGAGATGCTCTAAGGGAGGGAAGGAGTGGGTAGATGGGAGGGGGTCTTGGTGCTAGAGCCCATGACACGGACGGTCATTAATGACTGGGCTTATCTCAAAAAGAAAAGAAATTAGGGTTTTTATCAGGTTTGGTGCTGTACTTCTTTAGGCATCACTTCTTTCTTTCCTAGGTTTGTTTGCAATTGATGGGAGTATTATAAGATATTGACTGATAATCACCTATGTTGTACATACACGGAGACGAAACTATACAGACGCAACAACACGGACACACCATTGATGTTGGCACATTGTAGCGTACTTTGGTGTGTCCGTTCTTATGTTTGGCACGACACAGTCACGAACCTGTTTACAAAGTTCTCCCTTCGTCAGATCCTTTAATACGTGTGAAAATTATTGATTTGTATTTGAAACTCCACCTGTGTTAGACATTAGCGTTTTCTCAGAGGTCATTTTTCAATTCTTGGATCTTGCTTTCATCTTTCCTAGGTTTCGGTAGCAATTGATTGGAATATTATATTAGATATTTGTTAAAGAATATATTATTTAGATTTATTTACTGAATTTATTATTCTATGTATTTTTCATTTACAGGTTAGTTAGTCATTTGCGATATGTGTATTTCCTATAAATATTGGCCAAGAGTATAAAGCTTTTATGTTATTGTGTTCCAACGTAGCCTACACGTTATACAATATTGATCATCAATTAATAACACCCCCCCACCCAAATGTCAGACAGACATGAGTACGACACTTCATTGATTTTGGCATATTGTAGTGTCACTTGGAGTGTGTCGTGTTTGACACATGTATGAGTATCTAGAATTTCCCCTTTGTAAATATTATGTGATCCTTTAATTTGTTTGAAATTCTTGATTTGTACTTGAAATTACATCCGTCTTAGAAACTAGAAATTTTCGCAATTGATGTTTTAATACTCAGATCTTGTTCCTCTCGCCTAGATTTTGGTTTCAATTGATCAGAGTATTGTAAGATATCAATCCTTTAATTTATGTTCTGGATTTGTATTTGAAGCTTCATCTGTTTTAGAAAATGGGATCTTTTTGGACGTTTGGCGTCTTAATTCTTAGATTTTGCTTCTTCTCTCACAGGGTTTGGTTGCAGTTGATCAGAGTATTATATGATGTTGATCATGAATTATTTTTCTCTTCTGAATTCTTTTGTGATCTTTTAATTTGTTTGTAATTCTTGATATGTATTTGAACTTCATCTGTGCTAGAAATTAGGGTTTTCTCGGAGGGAGAGGTTACTTTCAAATTTTACTATTAATATTACTTTAGACAGTTTGGTCAAACAGTTACCAGATTTATAGGGTATTTGTTGGTGTTTACCTAGTACTTAGTCTACATATAAATCTTCGGGCAAAATGCATTTTTTTCCACACTTACATGGAAATAAATCGGCAGTTGCTAAATTTTATGGTGCCTCCTTTCTTATTTGTTAACAAAGTAGTCAGTTTGGCCTGGCTTCAGTGGGTATGGAAACTTAAACTTAGGACGTCACCTTTTTCTTTAATATAGTCACAGTTAGCATCTGCTTCCCAACAAGTGACTGGCATTTGATTGTCAACATTTCCACAAGACAAGCATCAAATCGGATTTATAGTCAATAACTTGGTACTAGGCAGTCAAGAAGTTATAGGTCTGTAAATTAGTTTTATAATTTATGATACCCAAAGAGGTGAATCCATGTGTATCCACAATCTCTGGAGTATCACTTATCTGATAGAGGTATGTTGCTAAGTGTCCATGTTTGGTATATTAGAAGGTCTGTAAATTAGTTTTATAATTTATGCTAAGTTATAGGTCTGTAAATTAGTTTTATAATTTATGATACCCAAAAAGGTGAATCCATGTGTATCCACAATCTCTGGAGTATCACTTATCTGATAGAGGTATGTTGCTAAGTGTCCATGTTTGGTATATTAGAAGGTTTGAATTCATGAAATAAAAGATATATGGTTTTACAAGACAACTACATAATTAGTGCTGCTTGGATCAGCATAGTAAGAAGAATTTTCGGACAGGGCCGGCCCTTGCCCAGGGTAGGCTGGGCGATGGCCTAGGGCCCAAAGATTATAGGGGTACCAACATGGACATATTTAGAATAGAATGAGGATGTACTATGCGCCACTCTTAACTCAAAATAGTTGTGGTGTAGTGGTTATCATGTTACCCTTGCATGCTTAGAGGTCCTTAGTTCAAATCTCAGTGACAACATTTTTTTTGTTATATTTTTATTTATTTTTATTATTTTACATTATGTATAAGGGTCCCATTTTGGGAGTTCGCTCGGACCTCTATGACCGCAGGGCCGGCCCTGTTTTCGGACATCTAGAAATCCATCAAAAAGTAAGCATGGTTGTAATGGGGACGTTAATATGGATACAATAAAACATAAGTTAAGAAATGAGAGCAACTGAAAAAATATAAGGTGAAATCATTTGAGATGTTCTGGATATGTGCAATGAAGATTGACAGAGGTAATGTTAAGAAGAGTAAGTCGTCTGTCAAAAAAGATTCTAGGATCAGTGGTATATGAAATAAAAGTGGTTCAAGGTAGTAAAACGGATGCAGTGCAGCAGCAGTTGCTAATGATTTGGAGATAGCCCTTAGAGAGTAGAATTTATAGTCGCCACCCCAAAGATTTGACCTAAAGGTTCTCTGGCTGTTGTTGTTTCATGAACAAATCAAACTTCTAACACTAAATGAATAAACAGTTAAAGCCCACTTCGCATTATCCAAACTATTTGCATTTGGTCCTCAGTAGGAAATTTTGTGTGTTCTCTCTTTTTAATTGTTTATACTTTATATATTAGCTGTTTGGGACATATACAAAATTTTGTTTGCTTACTGATTTATATATATCTTCGTGGTTTGATTGCCACACTTCACACTCTTGGGCATTACTTTCTTATTTTTGTGACAATGAATAACAATAAGGAATCGATCCGAGCTCCGTGTAGTCTCTTTATAATTGTTTATGTATTAGCTGTTCGGGACATGAAAACAATTTTGTTTGCTTACTGATTTGTATATACATCTTCGTGGTGTGATTGCCACGCTTCACACTCTTGGGCATTACTTTCTTATCCTTGTGACAATGAATAATAGTGAGGAATCGATCCGAGCTCCACAGGCACAGAGAACGTGAGAAGATTGGCTATGATTAAGCCAGACGGTCTGTTGGGTAACTATACTGACCGGATTATGACTATTATTCTAGACACCGGATTTAATATTGCAAGTGAGAATATGTTTCAGCTAGACGTAGAAAGCGATGGCCTTTTATGCTGAGCATTCTGATAGGAACTTCTTCCCTAGCCTTATCAAGTATACAATGTATCCGAGGTATGATCCATTGTTCTTGACAGAACAAATTAAGATAATTAGAGGTATATCCCCCTTCTCACTATCCGATCTAAGTATTTTAATTTTCGTTTCGATGTAGTTCTCTACTTCGAATAGGGATGGTAACGGGGCGGGTAGGGCCCGGGGACTCTAACCCCCATCTCCGTCCCCAAGTAGTGTTCGAATCCCCGTTCCTGTCCCGTTCTCCGCCGGTTTAATTTTTTACCCCCATCCCCGTCGTCATTAAACAATGTACTCCCCGTCCCTGTGTCCGCCTCGTTAACACTTTCGGGGACAGGTTCCTCGTCTCCGTCTCCCATTCCGTTAACAATTTTTTCTGTAACAATATAAGCTTAAAAAACTATTTTCATTCAAAAATAATAATACAATACATGTTAATAAAACATGATTTTAAAAAAAACATATACTATTAGATAGCTCATGAACTCATACTAATGTGTTGCACATATATGTATGAGTAATCAAGGTCGGAGATTTATCGGGGAGGGGAGTACTATACCTATACCTGGCCTCGAATCCAACTGTAGAATCTTTTTAATCCCCATGCCCACCCTCGTCCCCATTTTTAAATTCCCAAACCCTCCCCCATCGGGAAAAAAGGGGTCCTCGTCGGGTTCGGGGGAAATTGATATCCCTAACTTCGACTTCATAAGCTTTGAATATATTAAATACCATACACGTAGCAATACCTTATGTTGTCATCAATAAGGTAATGTAGTATTTATTTTCACCTCTTGTTGGCTGTTTACAGGAGCCACAAAGTGTGTAATGTGTACTAATCATAGGTTGTGTCATATTTAATCGCATCATCCTTTGCAATGTTTGATAATGTACATGACTGCCATGCCAAATATTGCTAGAAGTCAAGTTTAAAATGATATAACTACTTTTATTCAAATCATTACTACAAACAACATTTAGTTTAAAAATTCCGTCGCATACATAACCTTTGTCTACAAATATGCTACCTTTAGAGAGTACAATTTGATTCTTTTCAAATACAATTTTGTAACCTTTATTAGAAAGTAAAGCACTAGAAATTAACACCTGGAATATACAATACATCAACCAAACGTAATTTTTTTTTATGAAATAGCCTGATGGATCCCTTCCTTTGACTGGTGTAGTATCATTTCCAAGTGTTATGCTCCCCCCACATTCATCCTTGACAGGAATACATACATTTTTGAACATACGTGCACATTTGCACTACTATCTAACCACCAATCATTGGATGAAATAACATAATTTATGTGGGAGAAGAATCAAATCTGAGAGAAGAACCTTTGCCATTTTCTACCAAATTGACATTTTTCTTTGAAGAGCCGGCAGGTTTTCAAGCTGGTTCGGTTTTCCTGTAGAAACATTTGGTACAACTGTGGTTAGTTCTTAACATACAAAACATTTTTTTTTATTCAATGGCTTTTGATTATTGTCCTGGATTTTACCCTTCTTGAAGGGTTTCTTACCTTCTTAAAGTTCTTTCTTTCGGGTCCAGGAGGATTGCCACTAGGGTCCTCAGTTAGGTTGACATTTGGATTGTTAGTAAGGGGGTTATGGACAACCTTCTTAGCTCTTCTATTCTTGTAGAGTTAATGACATCAAGAAATGATATAGATGTTTGGTTCATACTAAGTTGATCAGCAAAAGCTTCCCTGGATGGAGGCAGAACATCAATTAGTGCAGATTGCAGTCGCTTGAAATTGAGCAGATAGCATGGTATCTAAACTAATTACTTTAGTGGCTAGTTCTTGAAATTCTCAAGTTGTGGGTTCATAGCATTAAAATTTTGAAATGCTAAATCTTTCCACCCCAACGATATCATTACCGTAGCGCTCCTCTAAATTATACCAAAGTTCCTTAAAACTTTATAGTGTAGAAAAGCACGGTAAAGAAGACCGTCAAGTGCGATAAGGATACGCAAATTTGCAACGGTAACTGATCTCCTCTGTAGAGGAGTACTTTGGCTTCTCGTCCGGTGGAGTGGGTGCACGGTTCCATTTTCCTCTATAGGATTGTCCTCAGGAGGTGTTATTTCAGAAGTTGCAGAAGGTATAGGGCTGTCTTTGATCGTCCTAATCAGTTCAGAATCGTCAACCAGTACTCGACATGGATTTGCCAAGTCTCGAAGTCGTTTGAGCCATTGAACTTGTCAGGTTGGAAGGAACTGGAATTGTTGTTCTTTCCAATTGGGATGGAACTGTACGATTTAGATTAAATAATAAACTAATATTAGGTAATACAATCTTAAGACTGTTAGAAATTATGTACAAAGTATATAAAAATCACAATGAATGTTAAGAATAGAAGAAAAATGCAGAAACGAATTAACAAACCTGATGTTGGATAGAAGCACACACTGGAGTGCTATGCCCTAAGATTGTATTCCCTCCCTCTTGTCTAGGTTACCGGTAACAATCCAATCCCAAGGTATGGTGATCTCCCGGCCCGTCCGGTATCTCTTGCAAAGCAAGAGTCACTGGAGATGGTATAGTATTCTTATGTCTCTGAAAAACTGTTGAAGAAATTAAAATTCAAATAAAACTGAAAGAAAGCAGGCTGGGCCTAGGAGCCCAGTTTCGATCCGGCATTCGCGTCCCCACGATGCACGCATACACAAGTTAAGAGAGCCGGGTTTGATGAGGCAGGGTTGTCGAACGTGTATTTCAACAAAAGCCTACTTCACAAGCCCACACTATTGAAACAAGACAAGTTAGAAGTTTGCGGTATTAGAGGAAACAAATTATTTTTTGTAATACCAATCTTCGCGACAAATCAACTGTTCTTTGACAAAAAATAAGTATTGTTTCGGAAATGAATATCAAACCCTTTTCTTAAGAGATGACCAGCACTTAAGAGATTGCTTTTTAGCTATGGGATGTAGTATACATCTCCCATCTTCTCAATACTTTCTGATTTTGTTTTGAAAGTTATTTCATCAACTCCTATTTTGTATGCTCTGTCATCACCACTCTTCACTTGGCCACGATTAGATTTTGTTAAGCTTGTAAATAAATTCTTTCCTGTCATATGCTTGCTAGCACCACTATCAAGATACTACATATTATCAAAGTCATCACCATGACATGCAAGCAACAAAGTGTCTCAATGGTTATTTCTTTCTTTATGTCTTGCTTCATGTGCGTAGCCTGTGTCTTTTTTCTTGCCATCCTCTTCCTTATACCCGTATTCGCTGATTGTGTGGCATGGTTTGTGTCTGTGTCACGTCCCAGAACCAGAATACTAGCAAGTATGGACGGACCAGGCCAGCTACGTATACCAAAGTACTACAGTATCCTGAAATACGGTCAAAGCTGTAGATGTAGGGATTACTACTACAAGCCAACAGTCATATCCTAGGTCAAGCACATCTTAGATATCTCAATTACAGGCAAGTAAGTAAAGTACATGAGTATGATCATCAAGTATATAAGACAGTAAAGCGTCCCAAACTATAATATATAGATGATCATGAAGCTAGTAATACAAATGAAGAACTAGCAAGAGTATAAGTTATATATGATCAGCTCTAGCTACAATATAAAATATAAAAATCATGTCCAAGTCCGTAGGCCAAAATGTCAAATCTAAAGAAACTCTACAATTATACGTAGCTTCTCTCGCTTCTTTTCTAACGTGGGACTAAACAAATCTTCACATGTTCATATGGGTTTTCTTCCGCTTGTCACTTTTAATGCCAAATCAAAAGTTCCAACATTTTTTACTCCATGAGCCCAGTTTCACTTTCACACAGTTGCTTTCACTCCCGGCAACCAACATGCATCTCGAGGAAGAATTTGCTATCTAACGTTGGGAAAGCTCCAGCAGACCACATGGAAAAGTTGTTTCTCTCTTGCATCTATATTAGAAGTTCAATTCCTATAAAGTATATGATCCTTCTTGTGAGTTCTATATAAATTGAAATAAGGTGTATCACAGTTATAGGACATAAGATCCTCTAGTCATCATATTTCTATTGGATACTTGGAATAAATAATTAATCTGTCCATTTCTTACTCCTTGTTATTCTCTAAAAGAGAAAAGGAAGTGATTTGCTGCTTTCTTATTAGTATATCAGTATCCAGGTCCGGAGCTGATATTCATTAAGAACGACTAGGCCCGATGCAAAAAATAAATGAAGGTCTATTCTCATATAATTTTTTTCTAATAAAAAACAGAAATTTATCCAAAATTAACATCATTTTTTTTTTCTTCTAGTAGAAATTAAATTGCAAGATTAACATCAAATAAGGAAAATCATTCAACTGCAATATCTTTCAATTGAAATAATATTCGACTAACGAGATAAACTAAAGCTAAACAAACAAGCATACCTCAATACCTCCATTCCTCTAGACCTCCACCTTGGCACTTTAGTGGCAAGTGGAATTCGGGCTTCGCTAGATTTTTTTTTTCCAGTTTCTAAAAGTGACGTAAAGCAGATCTTTTTTTTTCCCGATAAGAAAAAATAAGAAAGGATAGCTGTTTTAAAGGATATATGAATTATCATTTATCCTATAATTATATTTTTAAGTTTCCTAGAATAGATGAGACTGCGGAATAGTGATTGTAACAAGTACTTAACTAAATATGGGCCAAAAGGTTAATTTTACTATTTTTTTTTCCTATATGTAGTTATATATAAATAAATGTAAAATACATAACATATACATATTTTTTTTTTTGAAGGCCTATGAATTCGGGAGGCCTAGTACGGTCGCACCATTACACTCCCTCAGAACCTGCGCCGTCAGTATCATCAAATCTTTACATCTCCTTTAGCTGATAAGTCTCTACCTGCAAGCGAAAACTAACTATTTCTTTTACTCAGTGATTTATTCAGGGAACTGCAATTGCCAAGGAAGTTTTCTTCACGGATTTTCAAAGTGGGGTACCAAAATTATTCTTAATTTATAAGGGAAGTTATAAATTTTATTTTAAAAACAGTTTTGATAACCCACCTTGAAAATCCGAAGACATTGTAGAAACCTCCTTGGCAATTACAATTCCCTTTATTCAAGTAGTCAGCTCTTCACTTTCAATCGTCCCTTCACTTTCAATCCTCCCAGTATTCCTAGACAATTTCTTGTTGGATCTTGCACAGTGTCAGTAGTTGGTTTCTTCTTGTCTTTTTCACTAGAAATTTGGAGAGAATCGTATTCCTTCTGGTTTGCCCCTTTGTACAACACAAAGTACAACTCTATTGGCCCACTGGTTCCATCCAAGTATAACCAACCAAAAGCAACTTCTTGTTTCAAGTTGCATTTGTTCTTCCAATGAATATGAATATGTTAAAGGAAGGTTGCTTGGATGCTCAAAGTAAAGTTTTCAATATGATTAGGAATACACTTGGAGTGATGGTGATCTATAGTTTTCCATTGAATCACATCTGTAATTGATTGCATGAACTTTGGTCTTAGAGCTCATAATTGCATGTCTTATTTTACCGACAATAAAGATCTACAAGTGCTTTATCTTCACAAAATCCTAGCAAAGTTAGACGATGGTTGCCACTAAAGTTGGGTTTAATCCAACTTATTATATGAATGCTGCTCTCGATGAGTCCATCAGAGACACACATGTCAGTCCGGCAATGTCTTCATCACGGTGGCATGATAGTGTTTCGATGCTTGTATAGCCAAATGCTCTCTTTGGACCAAGCACCTGAGGCTTGAAGGTTATTATCACATTCGAAACCGAGTCCATGAGCAGGGCATAGTTGCTCATGTATGCAATCTGTACCTGACCCATATTTGGTTCAGATATAGTACTCAGTTTTGTCCTCAAATACCTAGTGCTTGGTTATCTATGAATCTAGCAAGTTAAGGGAGCAGTAGAATTGGAACAAAGCTTTTGGACGAGGGTTTCAGTTTCCAGACTGGAATGAATCTTTTCCCCCTTAGCCTAAATCCGGAATGGAGTGGTCGACAGTACTATCTGTGATATAGCCATAATAATCTCGATGCCATGCTAAATATAACTGGTTAGTGCAACCAGGGCATGTATTAGGTGATTTGTACTGCTACTTTGTCACTGATGCAATTGCAGGTTCTAAACAAAATATGATATCAGGGTTGTCGTTGTCTGTCTTTTCTTTTATATATATTTGATTATCATAAAACAATTGACTATTTGATGATACAAGTTCGTAAAATGTATATATTGTTTGATTTGACTATTTAGGGGAATGTGATTTCAACTATGAGACAAAGTCACAGATAGGCTATGTAGGAACAGGCTGGAGGGGGTTGAAGGCCCATTAGAGTTATTGAAATGAACTCGGTTTGATCTATTGTCTATTACATTTGGGGGACGAGTGGGTTCCAATCGACTAGCTGGCCCGGTTGGCAAGGGACAACCCATGCATCTCTGGCCTGCTTTGCGTTGTCCTGCATGCCCAACACTTTCTATAACTTCCCATCTTTACTCCTCCTTTCCGACCTTTTTCTTCTGATTGACACTTGGTGTTGATACTCTAACTAAGGACATTGTTAGAGCTATTATTGAAGTTGGAACCGGAAGCCAGGATCATGGCTTCACCTATTTTCTTAGTACTAAAGTTTCTCTGCCTAGATTCCCAGTCCCTGTTCCTTTTCTAATATCGCTTGCTTGACTAACTTGTCGGTTTGGAAGGACTATTTGGTCTTTTGCCCGTAAAAGTGCCTCAATTGCATCTTTATTTATCTACTTGTCGAGTGTTGTTGTACCGCAGGTGTTTGTTTCCATGTTGTGAATATATAGCGAATAATTCATCGTATATTGCTTTGATGTGACAGAAAGAGATTCGACTCGTCCATAATTTATGAGACACGAATTGATAGCCAATAGTTGATCGTATATTGCTTTGATGTTACAGAAAGAGATTAGATTCGTCCATAATTTATTACACATCAACGAGAGGACCAACAACTAACAAGATTGGAGTAAACCTGGTTGTTTAGGATACTCTTCAGAGTTCTTTGGTTGCATGCAAGGAAAATTGTATTGTAACACAAGGCTACAAGTTTACTTGCACTTTATATAACTTTGGCTGCATGTAGAGCCTCATAAAGTGGTTATAGATTTATTTTCATTTTTTATTGCAAGCTTAGATCATTTAACGCCATTAAAAATAGTCACAATCTAGTATATATACCAAAATAAAAGGTTGGCTTGCTCACACATTTTTTTGCATTGTACGTACAATGCATTTATTTGACGCAACTAGTATTGCGCGGAGTTATATATGCATTGCAACACCATTTTCATGTTACTAAACTATTTTAAATTTACTTGTAACTGAATTTCCTACATCTGACCTTGTTTCTCACCTTGGGGCTGTTTATTTCATTGTCAGTTGTTTACCTTGGAAGTTGACTTTGAAAGCTCACTTTCAACGTCCGATAAGCATCAAATGTTGATTGAAAGCGGAAATCCAACTGAAACTGACTTTCAATGTGCTTCTCCTTTCCCTTTGTCACGTCCAAATTCAAAACAGGGTGTGGACTTTCAACGACTTTGGCTGGGTTCTGGATACAAAGTCAGTAGTTCCATCAAATAGTCCCTGGGACAGTGAATTGTCAGGCAATGGTGAACCTGCCTTCAGGTGTCATTATAAACGGTGCTGAAACTTTTTTATTCTAAATAATAACAAGCAATAATCTGTTTCAATCAGGAGATATGATAGAATCATGAATATTGAAACATTTCCAGAGGGTCCCATGCAAGCATGGAGCTAAGCAACATGCAGAAGCAGAAGTGGACAGAGGGATAGCAAAATGCAGCCAAGACCCCTCTATAAAGCCCATAAACATACTATCCCCCACATTTAAAAAGCAGAGAAAGGGCCAAAAATATATGCACAAAATATAGCAACACAAGTGACAAACTTGTGACTAGGACAGCCCCACACTCCACATGAATGATTTTAAGACATGCATAAGTGAAACTGGAAAAATAAAAAAAACATGTCATAAAATAGAAATTTCTAAGGAAAAAGAAGAAGAAGCAACATTTGATGTTGTTAACACAACACAAACAAGTATTAGTTCGAACAAATATGCATCGTTTAGATGTTATATGGATGATAATGGAGGCGTCCATGTAGAGACACTTGTCACACTAAAATATTTGTTGGAAGAAATACTTAAACATGGTGTTTCACGTCACGTGCAGTTTATTGGAGAAAGACGGGGCTTCATGATCATTCATGATTTCCGTGAAAAAGCTGGACTTTACAACATTCCAATCTCGGTTACAGAAACCCAAGGGAATGCAGAATGCAGGGGCTTGCATATTCTCTTTTGTGTCTATTTCTAACAGTAAATTGTATTGTGAACTGATTCTCATGTGTCAGCAGTATATCAGAAACTAGAAGTCGAATAAAGAGTAGAAGAGTGACATTATTGAGCCCAAAGAAGTTGGGTGTATATTCCATGGTTCGCAGTCTCGGAATTTTTGGGAGGTTTTGATGGCAGTTTGAATATTGGTATTGACTGATCCCGCCAACCAGGTACATGGTATATACTGAGTTTCTTTTATTTTGGCTGGAATAATGAAGAACTTGTGAGAACTGAGAACCTCTCCTTTTTTTGTTGATTTTCTTTGTCCATCTACTTACCAAACAGAACTGATGGAACTATGGACAAGAATACATGAAACTAGAAATGGTTTACCTGTCCTATGTGGCTGAATTTTATTTTCTAATTGTTAATATACTTGATAAAAATGACAAAAGAGTACACCAATGTCAATGTGTACCAAACTATGTAGAGCTGCCTGTCTTTCCCACATGCTCAAAACCACTCAGTCCATCCTTGTCCACTTTTCCCCAACAGTGAGGCCTACCATATATGCCATCCATATCTGGATATCAAGCAACTCTCATTTTATTGATGGGTGTAGGAATGTAGCATAATTTGTTTTGATTTTTAAAAAATTGACTTGTTTCACTATTCTTATTACAATTGTAACTAAGTTTGGTATTATCATCAAACTTCATATTCCTCCAAAAAAATTTCTATATAGTTTGTTGGTTAATGCAAGTGGAAAGTATATTTCATTACTTTTAATGACTTGCCCAGGTTCTCTGCTGGAATACATATAATCTTTTGTATTTCATCTCTTTAATATAAAAAGTCTGAATAGCTAATTAAACTGTAATAAATGTTTATTATTATTTTCTCACTTTGATCCTGCTAGAATTCCTGGATTCGTTGACTCTATATACTCTGCTCTCCCCGACCCACAATAGGAAGTTAATTTTCATATTAGTATTAAATGCATGTTCACATTCATACTCATAATGCTAATATTATTTACATTTAAAAACACAATTAAATGTTGCAAGTTCCTACTCAGAAACTCTGGAACTGTACAAACTAGTTTGCCTAGTATAAGAAAACAGTTTACAGCAAAAAAAACAACCCATGGTACCTTATTCAAAGTATTGCATACTTCCTCTCAAGAATAAATTCATTTAGTAGTACAAAATGTTTTTGTAGAGAAAAAGGATAGTACTGTGGGAGAAGTGGCTATAGAAAGCCAGCAAAATTTCTGTGAACAAGAATATTTTGTGCTTGGAAACCTGAACTCCAAAGAATTACATCTAGTCTGGAATAGTAGTACTTGATTATAAATTATATATATAGACGCCATGAAGTTCTGGAGCACTATCATTCTCAAGCCAACTCCCAGCTATTTCAACTGTGCCCAAGGTGCCCATTGGGGGAAGTATCTTGATAACTAACTACTTGATGCCCTCTCCATCTTTCTTTTATTACAAAGCCTCTCTCTCTCTCTCTCCCTCCCTCCCTCTCTAGACCAGCAATTTTGGTGGGAAATATGAGGGTAAGGACTTCTAAACACCTCAAAGGAGCTAGGATGAATGGGATGATGTGAAGAATTTGCGAGTGTAAACCACCTTTGTGTACTATTGCTTGTTCCTGATTTAGTTTTTTCTTGGGGTTTTAGATTTTGAGTTGGGTACATAATAAATTCAGCGGGAGCCAAGAGAAGAAGAAATTTGACACTGGTTCTTGCACTTCCCGCCGTAAGTCCCTCACATGGTTCCATGATTTTTAATATGGATTGAATTGTGTGACAAGTAGCAAATGTCTTGTTGTCTAGATTTTCTCTTTCAGTTTTCGTTGTTTTTGTGCTTTCTTCACTCCATTGGTGATACTTGAACTGAATTAATATAGTTCTTTTGATTCTTAGGTTCACTATGTTACTTGTATTTTTTTTTGAAGTTGCGTCTTCATGGATCAGTTTCATACTTAGATTCTAGGCTTTCTAGCTAATGAAGAGATCTAACAAAGTTTCTATATTGTCATCTGCCATAAGGAGAGAAGAAGAGGGCAATAATTCTGTTTGGAATGAATATTTTTATTTTATTTTTACTAAGGGTCTTCTTTTTCTGTTTTAAGGTTCTCCCTTGGGACTGGGGAAAGGGTGCTAAGCCCAATATATGTTAATTGCACTGAGTTTAATATATATAAAGGATATGCTGTGTTTATTCACCAGGTTAAGTGAGTTTTTTTCTCCCCATCAGGAAAACACCAACTAGATTCTGAAGTTTACTATAGTATGACCTCTTATCCAGTAGTGCCGTATGTATTGGTAATGTTCGTCATCGCTGTTAATCCCAAGCCTTTTCCTGTTTGAGTCGGGTTGGTGGGGGAGTATGGCGCTCTCCCAAATAACTGACCATATTTTACGGCCTGTTGTCAAGCTGAAGTAGTGAGTTGGTGTTACTATGGCAGACTATAAGCAAGACAAGGCTTTGCTTTTATATAGTCAAGCTATGTAGTTCAAGCTTATGCGATCAAGGAACAATCCTCCAGATTACTAGAAGAGAAAAATATAAAAGAGGGAACATGAAATTTAAAATATAAAAGAGGGAACATGAAATTTGCTGTAAGGAATCACATTCATCTCTATGGCACATATAGCCAAAGAGGAAAATGGGATAAACTTGCCATATGTTTCATGCTACATACTCAAAATTTCACCATAATGTATTATATTCCTGCCATTGCTGCTGCAATTGTTGTCTAGGTAGGGAATTCACTACTTAATAAGTGAGAAGAATGCCAATTTGTTATGCTAGCCATTTTTGGCCTTTTTAGAAAATTTTCCTTTTACAGGGTAAGTCTTGTTCTTTCTCCATATGATCACATCCTACCTTTTTGCAGTAAATACTTTATATGCTCTGCCAAAATAAAGGTCCATATCGTATCAGTTGAATTGTTAAGTTATTGCACTTTGATGATACTTGTTCACATCCTCATCCTTTGTACATTTTTTAAGAAGTAGAATTAATATGTACTCTTCTTAGTGGTATTAACTAATGATTGATTTAATCATTAAGAACTCTTACATAAGTTCTACGTATCCCTAATTTTCTTTTGTATCCTTTACAAACTTATGTGGCAGCTAATTTCCTTATAACTATAAATTTGTGAAACAATTCTAATTTCGCAGATGACCTTATAGTTGTAATTATTTTTGTTGAATAAAGTTTGACTGCTTTCCTGGCTTCATAATTCCAAGTGTTTTTCTTCTGTCAGCCAGTTATTCTATGCTCAAATGTATCCTTTGTCCCCCTATTACTCTAAATCCGACATTGGTAAACCTAAAATAAATAGCGGTAGCAGCGCATTGAGATCCTTATGTCGAAGATTTGCATGTGCGATCCCTGCCGTTGAATTTCTCCATGCAAACACTCACACCAAGGTCCACGACATTTATATAACAGGGAACCTGCCTTTCCTTCGGTATCAAATCTGTATGGCCAATAGGGTGTGGAATAGCTGAAAGTATGGGTTATAAACATATAATCTAATAGGTAATGTTAAACAAGGGTAGAGTGCAAAAAATCTCTCGTTAGATTTCCGCTTTTTGTACTAAAAGATCCCATGCTCTTAAAATTTTTGAAAGTATGAAATCTGCTTATTTTGCCCCCTTTCCGTTAACTGATGTTAAGTGGAATGTGTAACGACCATTTTACCCCTCCACTCTCTTCCCCCCCCCCCCCCCTCCTCTCTCCGGTGGTGCGGGGAGGAGGAGGAGGGGGGCGGGGAGGAGGAGGAGGGAGGCTGGGCTGGCCGGGGCGGGGCGGGGAGGAGGGGGAGGGGTGCTCGCCGGAGTAACGAGGGGGGGGGGGCTGAGGGGGGCGGGGAGGAGGGAGGAGGAGGGGGGGGGGCTGCTCGGGGCGGGGAGGAGGAGGAGGAGGAGGGGGGCTAGGCTGGCCGGGGCGGAAAGGAAGGAGGGGTGCTCGTCGGAGTAATGAGGGGAGCTGAGGGGGGCGGGGAGGAGGGAGGAGGGGGGGGGGGGGGGCTGCCCGGGGCGGGGAGTAGGAGGAAGGGGGCTGGCCGGGGCGGGGCGGGACGGGGCTGGGCGGGGAGAGGGGGGGGTGCTCGCCGGAGTAAGGAGGGGGGCTGAGGGGGGCGGGGAGGAGGAGGGGGGGGCGGCTGGCCAGAGGGAGGAGGGAGGAGGGGAGAGGTTAGGGAAGGGGGGGGTAGTTTAGGTATTTTTATTTTATTTTTTTTATAATAAAATGTCAATTAACGGTCAAAACTATCGGTCAACAGACGGTAGGGGACTGGCCGAGCAAGTCATAGATTGCGGGGGACTTTATTTGCTAAATTTGACTAAAATGTTTTTCTACTCAAAAGGTGCACATTTAATGAGGAATTTTTTGCAATTTACCCTGTTAAACAATGAGGATTAAAAAAAGTCTAGTTCTTGTAATCAGCAAGAGGCACTGGAATAATTATAATAGTGGAAGTCCAATGACTGAAGAATTCCAAGAGAATGGCTACTATCGAAAAATTCAAAGTACATTAGATATTAAGGTTATGAAACATTAAGCAAGTTGGAGATTTTTTAAGCCTACTTGTTGTTACTTCTGCTATTATAACAGCAATCTTATTTGTCTCATTGATAATGGCCTACATGCGCGCACAGCACTCTCACCCTATCAAAGAAGACCACGCAAATTTACATAGTTACACTTCATATATGTATACACTTCTCAATAAATCCTTCATATAGATTGGTACAGTGTTTACATTATTAACTTATACTTATTACTATTATTATTATTATTATTATTTAAAATGGTTCTTGCACATACGAAACCGTTTAGATGATAGATCGGTATGGCTTAACTCCCTTTGAATGTGTTCTTGCATCCATATAAGGTCGGAAATATAGGCCAAGCAAGTGCTCCAGGCCAAGGCATGCTACCTAATCTTTCTGACAATAATATGCGTAACGGACATGCTTAGGAAGTTAGGCAGAGGTTCTTACTATAAGTGGGATCCTTACTGTGTAGTTCTTCTGTGCAGGTACCTCTATTCCTGATGATCGTAAAGAAGAATTCCGTGATTGGCCTCTATCCTTGCTTTCCATCGGGACTTTCGGTAACACTGAACCAAAGGATGGTCAAGAAAGACATAATCCTCCTGAGAACTTACGTTCATCGCAAGACCTATCAGACTTCTCAATTGAAGAACTTGTCAAGTTGCAGAAAGAACTAACCAAACTGTTGACGCATAAGCCAAAATCTAGTACTGACGGGTCAGAGAAGGGAGGGGAAAGAGCTAATCTTCCATTGAATAGATTTTTGAACAGCCCTTCAAGTTTGGAGGTCGAGCGAAGAGATCACCTTAAGCTATGTGCTGATTTAGACGGCGAAGAGAAAAATGGTGCTCTCTCCCCCAATAGCAGGATTATACTAAGGAAAGCCAGAGATATAATTGCAGACAAAAGTAATGAAATGAGGAAGAAGTCTCTTTCACTTCTTCTTAAAAAGATGTTTGTTTGTAGAAGCGGATTTGCGCCGGCTCCAAGTTTAAGGGATCAACTACCAGAGTCAAGGATGGAAAAGGTAAACATAGGCAAACGCTCGTGCCTGTTTTAATAGATAAATGACAGCTAATTTTCTTCTTTATCAGTCAAATAGCCTAATTGTTTCTTTTTCTCTTTCTGATCATTTTGATGGAACTTTTAATTAGCTACTGAGGGTTATACTTCACAAGAATAAATACCCTCAAAGTTCAAATAAAATGACAAAGAAGTACTTGGAGAAGAAACCGCTCGAGAAAATAGGCTGTAAGGACGAAATTGGGGAGAAGGAAGAGGATGGATGTAAATGGGTGAAGACCGACTCAGAGTGTATGCTCATGAACTATCCAATTTCTACAAAATAGTATTTATATTGTTTGTAATTTATTCTCTGAAAAAAATATCGTATGTAATTTGATCTTCTTCTCTTTGTTCTGCAGATATTGTTCTTGAGATATAGACGCCACACATTTTATAACTTTTCCCAGGTACTCCAATTATAAGCACTCCATTTGCACTCTACTCTGAGTAGAGCTATAAATACAGTTGTTGATAGATCAGACAGGCTAATATAGAAAATATGAATTGGCTTTTTATTATGCTGTTTTTTGTTCTGTCAACCTTGCAATTATTAGTTACATTTATATGCAATCATACAACAAAAACATTAATCTTTTATCCCAATATTTTGGGGTTGGCTATTTGAATCCTTTTCTCCTACTCGGCTCTATGAAGGGCCAAGCCATATCCTTTTTTGCAACCCCAATCGTTTAGGCCTATCCCTAGTTCTAGCAGCTCCTTTAACTATAACTGGGTGCATCAACGTTGATAATTATTTTTTGTAATGGATTTCTTCTTTCATAATTTGTAAATGGTTTTTGAATGATCGTCTGAAGGGACCCTGACCTTGGTCCAAACCTTTCGGAAAAAAATTCTCCCAGAAAGTTTAATCCCTCTCTCCTGCCTGAGGCCACCCTACATGTCAGCCTATTCAGTGGGGCTTGGCCTATTGGCAAAAAGCTAATGCTTTGCGCCCTAGGAATTCCTTCTAGATATGCTAGGTTGGCCACCTATATTTGCAAAGAATATAACCTCAAATGCAGATTGGCAAGTATTATGTGGAAGCGACACTTATACTAATTGGTAGATTACTGGTAATATTATCTAGTAATTTTGTCCTCCATTCTTCTTTTTTACTAACAAGTAATTTGCCTTCGCTGGGATCTTCTTGATCCTATCATTCTTTTCTCAAGAAAGAAAAAAGACTGGTAATATTAATATATAATGATCTATATATTGGTTCTTAACTGTTAAACAGATAATTGCGTGCATCATCGATCTTTTTTTTTTTAACTATGGTAATCCAGAATTTTATGTCAACTTAGAGGTTAAGTCGTGACATGTCCAATTGGAAACTTTGGATACTGAATTTTTATTTTTGGTTTCCTTTTTTTTTTTCCCCATTATACCCTCCTTTCGAACCTGTGTTGGTTATTTGCTTTTGTACTCATGTTCAGGGTATACTGAAAAAAAATGAAACCAAAAATTAAAATCCAGGATACAAATTTTCCAATTGCTAATTTGAGTTTAGACCCTGGATTTTATACCGGTTTAGAGTTTAAACCCTCACATGTTCAATTAGAGAGTTTAGACCCTGGAGTTTTATTTCTTGTTTTCTTTTTTCCTTTATACCGTCTCTAACATATATATGAAAATTTCATTATCAAACATGAAGGGTGGGTATAATAGGAAAAAAAATAAAAATTCAGGGTCTAAACTTTTCAATTGGACATGTTAGGGCTTAAACTCTAAACTGGTATAAAATGCAGGGTCTAAACACTAATTAATCATTTTCCAATTGGACATGGCAGGCTTAAACTCTAAACTGGTATAAAATCTAGGGTCTAGGCTACTTAGCCCTAAGAATAATTTATATGAAAGCTAACTCTATTTGATTGAATTCTCCAAGGGCGGCCCTGACCTCATGGGAGCCCATGACGAACTTTCAAAATAAGGCCCCCGTACAGAATATAAAAAATATTAACAAAAAAGTTACAACCAAGGATTGAACTTAGGATCTAGGGATGGCAACGGGGCGGGTTGGGGCCGGGGACCATACCCTCCATCCCCGTCCCCGAGTAGTGTTTGAATCTCCATCCCTGTCCTCGTTTCCTGTCGGGTTTAATTTTTTATCCCCATCCCCGTCTCCGTTAAACAATGCATTCCCCATCTCCGCCCCCACCCGTTAACACTATCGGGGCCTGATTTTCTCGTCTCCGTCTCTCATTCGATTAACAATTTTTTTATGTACATTATATGCTTAAAATTTTATTTTCGTTCAAAAAAAAAAAAATACAAGACATGTTAATAAAACATGGTTTTCATAAAATAAATATTATATACTACTAGATAGATCAAGAACGCATACTATTTTCAATGGGTTGCACATATGGATATGACTATAAGTAATCGGGGTCGGAGATTTATCAGGACGGGGAGTATTATACCCATACCCGTCTCCGAACCTGATCGAATTTTTTTTTTAATCCCCATCCCCGTTCCCATCTCCGTTTTTAAATCCCCAAACCCGCCCCCGTCGGATAAAAAAATCGGGTCCCCATCGGGTTCGGGAGGACATTGAGATCCCTATTAGGACCTTTAGTATATAAGTCTAAAATACTAACCACTACACCACAATAACTTTATGTCTAAGAGGACCCATGATACATACTAGTTCTATTTGAGATGCAAAATTATTAACATATTTATTTTTAAGCTAATTTTTTTGGACCCTGGACGGTCGCCCTTGCAATTAATCGTTTGTAAACATCTAGGATCGATAGCTGCTCAATAAGTTTTGGGGCAAATTCTAGAAGTTAAACATGAAGGCTCTCCAGGAGAAAAACCTAATGGTAGAGTCACCAAGAACATGCATTGCCTGAATCAAAGAAGTGTCAAAGGAGCCTTTTTGTTCCATCTTTTGATGTGTTTCTACGAAAATTTATGCTGATAAAATTGCCACAAACATTATTAAGTGTCTCTATGAAGGAAAAATCTTGTGTACATGCAGATGTTTCTAAGCACATGAGCTGTTATCAACTGTGCTCATGGTTTGCAGTACTGAATGCAGCGACTCCGGAAACAAATCTCCAGTCCAAACGGAGGATCTTATCATCATCAGTAGTTCTTCAGTGTAATAGCTTGATGGAGAGATGAATGCCAACATAAATTCCAATTGAATGTGCCAGCCACCTGCAAGGGAAGTTTGTGGTGTTTCTTTTAGGTTGTTGGTTCCACTCTGTGTGACATAAATAAGGGTGATTTCTGTGTCCTTCTATGGATTTACCTTTCTCATTTCTTTCAGGTTTTAATTATTTTTTGGGGCTTTGCTATAACCCCCTTACAACTAAGGAGGTTACAACCGCCACGTGGCCGGTTTCCACTGGAGGAGAGAGGGAAGGTGGGGCCGAGTGGGACCATGTTAGCAGGAAGGAGTGTAGGTTGTAAGAAGGTTTTTAAATGTTTGATTGTAAACTTAGTATTATTGTATTTTTTTTGTTCCGTTCGGCCAATATGAAACAAAAAGTAGCTTGTGACAACTTATTGCACCATAGACAACTGCCTGCGGGTTTGTCGAGCATATTATGTGGCAGTCTGTGTTTGATCATGTATTAGTTTTATCAATATGTAGTCTGGAAGAAATCAATTTTTTGCTTTTTTTCCCCTTTCCTTTTGGAAAATTACAATTCATATTAATTTTCTTTTGTGGTTGAAAAGTCTCGAAAAATTGGGAGGGAAAGTGAATAATTGAGAGAGTGAAAGTGTATCGATGGGATGGGATGGGATGGGATGGGTGGGTGAACCATTTCCTCTTCCATTCTACTTTCTTTTTTTGGAATTAATTTTTTTCTTGCTCATTTTCTTTTGTATTTAAACACAGTAAAAGTCTTTCTTTTCTGATTCCGCAAATCTAACGTGGCCTTAACATTTGTAATTGCACATATACACTCTCAATAAAAAAGGGTCCATTTTGCATGGATACCCTTGTTAAAATCTATGTATTATTCTTTAATTTTGTCAAATGTTGAGATCATTTAGCTTGTCTAAAATAAGAAAATAATGAGAAAAATTAAGAAAAAAAAACAACACAATTTCATCATTAATAATCAATTAGCTTGGTTAGGTAAATAATGTATCATTAATATTCAAAATAATATTTCAACCATTATATAATCCTATAGAAGTTTCGAGACGTGTGTAATTTAGAAATTTGGCAGAGGTTTTATACGCAACTTTGACAAATAAGGGACTACCTGCAAAAGATGAGCACCTTTCGGTGATAAAGCGAATTCCAATCAGCGCTTCAGTATTAGAATACGAAAGGAGAAAGAAAGAAAGAAAAAATTGGAAACTTTTTCTTCCTTCCTCTTCGAATCCTCAAATTAGGGTTAGGGTTTCGGAGTGCCAGCAAGAATCACTTCGACAGCGAGCGAAATATCGGCGTTCGAAGCGGAGAGCTCGAGCTGCCAATGCCATTTGTCGCCGTTTCGGATTCAATTTCGGCTCGGAGCTGATGTCGTCGTCGGGAACCGAAGACAACTTCTTCTCGACTTCTCTCGCAAGCTATCTAGACAGTAAAGATCCATTATTTTCCTATATTTTTGTAAATTTTTGCGTTTTTAATTGGCAATTGGTGCGAAATTCTACATTGTTTCTTGTAATTTGTGAAAAAGCTGTGAACTTTCTTGGTAAAATTGCATGTGTACAGGAATAACTGTCGAGTGTCGTTTACTACAATTAGTTAAAAATCCAAAGGAACTTCCTTGTCACAATAAAGGAGTCAATTTTAAGCCCCTTGTCCAAGAATTTCTATGTTGCATGGACACAAACACACACTACACGGATATGGGGACACGACACTGTGCATGCTAGTGTATATTATAGTGTCTGTGGCAACATGAACACCGCATCAATTTTGGAAATTGTTTTGATGTAAAACATCTTTTATGAAATTATTGCGGAATGAGGATCCAAAAACTTTAGTTAGTGTTCCGGGACCACAGTGATCCGACCTATGATGTACGGACACAAGCAGTGTTCTAAATGGCGGCCGCCTAGCCCGCCTAGGTGGCGTCTAGGCGGTCTCTCTCCGCACCGTTTTTCAGTAGGCGGTGGAGTAGGCGGCCAACGGAGGTTGGCGGCATAGGCGGAGGTGAGACAGCGTAGGCGAGCGCCTAGGTGGAGCAATACCTAAAAAGATATTTTGGCCAAAAAGGTTTTGTAAGCATTATGCGCCTATGGTTCACTTTTACAAAACTAAAACATTATAAATCTTCGTTTTACAACTTAGTTATGCATGGAACAACCTTAAAATATGTATATTATGCCAAAAAACATTGGTAAAATAGTAAAAAAATGATCAAAATGTATCGACCGCTAGGCGGCGCCTAGGCGGTAGGCGGACTCTCTCCGCCCCGCACTTGCCTACCGCCGTTTAGAACCTTGGACACGTATTACACAATAAGGAAAGACACCTATTTTGATGCGTCCTAGTATATTTTGGTGTGTCTGGATTGTGTTAGATACATATTCGTTATGTGTCTGACATGACACAACCCATACTTTGGAGTGTCCATACTTCACAGGATCAGACTGAAGATGTGAAATTTATTTGTCGATTAATACAGTGGTCGAATACATTTTCCTTTTACATAGTGATACTATTCTTCTTTCTCTTATGGCAGTGTCTTAGCACGTAGCAGTTTTATCGGCCATTATGACCGGTATCCCCTATACCATAAATCTGACAGTTACAGGGAGACACCGTCTCCTGAACAGGTAGGCCTCACCGCTACACTGGCGGATACTGGGAAAAAACAGAACGGTACATCACTGGCACTATTAATACTTTACTAGCAAAACATGCATGTGCGGTGCACATTTTGTAGATGCACTTTTTAGATATTATATAAGTGCTTCTCCAAAACTTGATATCAATTGTTTCTAAACTTTAATGTTTGTTTCATTCAATTATATGTAGCAAAATTTTGCTAGGCAAGTGGAACATTACTTCAACCTTAGTTAGGAATTGAATAAAAGAAAGTTCTACCCTGATTACTTTTCTGCCCATGTTTGATGCCAAACCTCTAAATTTCAAGGCTTGATCTGCTCCAATTAGATAAGGGTAAAATTGTCTAAAAAAGTTTAGTCTGGCTTCAAAAGTTTTCCAATTCTATATTAGTATCGATTAAACCTATTTTATATACATATTATTAATTAATATGTACTTTTAACTATGTTATAAATATTAAATTAACCCTAGCAGTTATTGAAACTACCAGAAGATTCTCCTATATTTGGAAACATGAAACCTGTTGGACAAACTACCGCTATTGGATTATTGTGCACAGATGATTGCATGCAGGTGTCCCCTAAGTTGAAGATTTTACATTTCTGAATCTGGAGTGAGTGAGTTTATGGCTGTACCAGCAATATTAAGGTGTAATATATGATGTCTACTGAGCATACATTTGCTGGAATTTAAATCATTTATTGCCACTTTGACGCAGCCTTATTGAAAGCTATGAATATCTGCTTATACTATTATACTAAAAAAGCTATAGTTAACATAGCATAATTGAACTCTTTTCAGAGTTGATTTCAGCATTTACTTGGTCAATGTGATGTGATCCCTATCAAAAGCGAACAATTGCTTCCCCTTAGGAAGATTTCTCATCTTACCATGTATGAAGAAGATGGATGCATGTTGGGGTCTTGATGACTAGTTTTTTTTTTCCGCAACGTAAGGAAACATGTGTATGTTTACAATACAAGGCATGTTATAGAAGGGATAGTTAAAAATGTACTTACACTTGAAACAAATAGATTTAACGACACGGAGACGGGAAAATGGTGTCTGTATCGACATCATCTTCGTATGTGTCCATATTCATGCAGCATAGTTGACTACCTTGTACCTATATGAAAATTTTCTATCCCGTATCCTTATCTGCATCCGCATCCATATTCGTGCAACAGTTTAAGGGTATCTATTGAACCAATGGTCTGGAACCTTATTTATTTGCTTGTTTTGAATCAGCCAAGGTGTTCCTTAGAATGAGGAGCTGCTATAAATAGTTGAGTCCACTTGTTCTTAAGTATGCATGAGATAAAATATGCATGAGTTCAGTTTGATTTGGTTTTGCACTAGTAATGAGTCATTTAATTTGTTCTTAGCTCAGTAACGACTTCTCTTAGCACGCATGGTGCCTGGCAGTAGATTGTTGGCTCTAGTAATGTAATTATGAAAAGGTTATCCCAGCTTAGCAAATATATAGCCTACATGAGATGATTTCAAAAGCTTATGAGGCACTGTTTGCCTTGTGCTAAAGTATCTTTCCAAGTTCTTCAAGTTATTTCGCAGCGAGTACGTCATCGACATGTACTTGATGATGTCAAAACTTCTGTGTCGTACAACATAGAGTATAAGTTTATTGTTACGCCGTTTTTGATATTTGTGTTTGTGGGACTTTTGAGCCGTCTGTTGATCACCTTATTCACAGCCTTTTGCATCATGATTAGGGATTCCAGTTATGGACATGCCTATTGTTTATTAAATGTTTTGACCAGTGGAGCTTTTCTATTATTTTCTTGAATGTCTAAATTTGTTTTAGGTTGAATAGTTGCAATTTATGTCTCATCTTAAGTGTAAATTCTTTTATTTGTCAGAGAAACTTCTAATTTTATTAAGAGATGGGAGAAAGCTTCTTGGAATTTTTCGTTCTTTCGATCAATTTGGTAGGCCAGCTAATATCTTTGTAAATCTTGTTCTACGTTAGTATTTTATTATATCTTAAATCGTCACTTGGTTCTTTGTTGCCTTATGTAGCAAATGCTGTTCTTGAAGGTGCCTGTGAGCGAGTTATCGTAGGTGATTTGTACTGTGATATTCCACTCGGTCTATATGTAATCCGTGGGGAAAATGTTGTTCTGATTGGGGAATTGGTATGTATACTGATGTTCAATTTAATTGATTATCTACATCCAAGTAAGTTAGAAACTTTTTAAATATGTTGTCACTTGACAGGATTTGGAGGGGGAGGAGCTTCCTGCTCATATGACTTGTGTTTCAGTTGCAGAAATAAGACAGGTAAATACTAATTCAAGCAACTTGACTTGAATGCACAACCTTCCAACTGTTTTCTTTTCTGGGGTCTGCATGCAAATTGTCATTTAGTGGTGTGCGGTAATTATTTCCATGATGCCCTGCAGTTGTTCTACCACCTCTTTTTGTATTGCATATGTGATTGTTTGGTCGAATAGATTTTCGAAGAGTGCCCAATTTGTGGTGTCATCTTCCAAATGAACTGCGGATAGTCCCAACAGGGAAAATGTGGGTAGCACTTGCAGACCCGGCCGAGGAGAGATTTTATCTCACATAAAGGATAGATTTTGAAACTGCTAAAGTTGCTAGTTGCTGAACAGGTTATAGCTTAAGTCTGTAAATCCCCTTCTCTCCACTAAATATGAAAACAATGTCCGACCTTCTTAGTCGGCTTGTTTAGATGAATATTGCTATTGATTGACCATCATCTCTTTCTTCCGATCTGAAAATGATCACAACTGTACCACATCGAGGCCGAGGTCAGCTTCAGTTGTTTTATGAGGCTAGTCAAGTCAAAGTAAGATTCTGTCCCATTCTGCATGCTCAACCATCTTAATTCCGGTTTTTTTACCCTTGTTCTTGATAGATTGGTATTAACAATGCCCCCCCCCCCCCCTCCCCCCCCAACAACAACAATCCCCTCATGCTCCCACACGGAAATAAAGAGAGAACTGTAGAGAGTTGGCTGGCCAATCTTAGTGATATTATCAGCCAGCAAAGCAGAAGACAGGCTGACCATGGTCCTAGCCAACAAGAGACGATTCAAAGGCCTTTCATGATTGATAAGCGCTCTAGCCAAATGTACTCTTATCCTATCTGCTAGAGCCAACCTTCAACCGTGACTGCTGGTCCCAAGAGTGGTTGCTCAGGCTTACTTTCAAAGGCTGGTGCTGACCTCGATGTTTGGATGAAGGCTTTGTTGTTGTTGTTGTATACTATAACCTATAAATCAATTATCATCCCATCATTGGTTCTGGTATAAATAAAAAATGAGCAAAGTTTCCTCTTATTGATTTGTTCTTGATATGCTAAAAAGTTTGGCAACTCAATTTTCTTTAACAAATATATTCAAAGTTGAGTTTTAGCAGCAAGTTTGTAGTGGCTAATTGTAGAAACGCTAACATGATTCTGCAGTTTGGAATAAAAGAATTTCTTTTATCTTCAGTTCAAATTATTGATTGTAAAGTTGGTTATTCTCTGCCTTCTTTAGATATGATAACTGCCAAGTATTTTCAGGAATTTTCTTGTAAGTCATGCCTTGGGTACTCAATATATTTCTTAATTCATTTGCCAATATTTATTTGTTATGAACATAATATTTGTGTGCATCGCTTGGAAGTCTCTTAGTTTGTTAGAAATATTTGGTGTATCTTATGATTATATTTTCTTATATCTTCCTCTTTGTATTTTGGCTGAATTTCAACTTGATACCCTCAACTATTCCACTTTTTCAACTTGATACCCTAGACTTTTATATGCACCAAACTTGATACACTAAAAAAAAATGGACCCCCCCCCCCCCCCAACCACACACACACGCACAGCCCCTCCCCACCCCCGCAGCCCCCCCCCCCCCCCCCCCCCCCCCCCCCCCACCACCCCCACCCCCCCCCAAAAAAAAACACCCCCAGCAGCCGCCCCCATTCCCTCTCTCTCCGTCGCGCGTTGCCGCTGCTGCCTGTGTCGGGCGTTGCCGTGTGCCGGGCCGCCGCTGCCGCTGCCGGAGAGATGGGGGGGGGGGGTGGTAGTTTCGTCCATCTTTTTAAGGGTATCAAGTTGATGCATATGAAAGTTTAGGATATCAAGTTAAAAAAATAGAATAGTTGAGGGTATCAAGTTGAAATTTAGCCTTGTTTCTTGATTCACTGTTATTGCCTTTGGTAAAACAAACCAATTGAAACTACGACTTTATGTTCATCTCTTCATGAAGTGTAATTGAATGGGTGGCATGGCACTCAGTGCCATCTCAGTCCAGTTGCCTATTGTCAAGAAGAGTTTCAGTCTAGTTGCCTATGGTCGAGAGGAAGCTGTTGAACTATTCTCATTGCTAGTAATTAAAAGTAGGCCTTTCTGTTCAAAGTTGCAAATCACGTATGTTGAGGTTACCTGTCGCCTCCTTTTTGCTAAACCATTATTTTCTACAGGCTCAGAAAGCAGAGAAAGAAGGGATGGATCTGAAAGGTACTATGAGAAAGAGAATGGAGTTCCTTGATTTTGACTGAGAGCTAACCTCTTCTCCCTTCTACTGGTGAGAATTCTTGACCAGTTTCACCTGCAATTTTTTGTGGATTGTTGTCTGGGAGGTTATTAAACACCACATGGACTCTCATGTACCGAAGACGAGCTTTTACATAACTAGATAGACAAGCTTATTTTGTGTATTTTACCAAATGTTGCAGTTCGAGTAGTTGGTTTCAGTTCTTCCATGACGACACAAAAATTTGCGATAAAAAGCTTAATTGTTGTTGTTATTGTTGTTGTTGGTTTTAATTTGTTTGGTTTTTCAACTTGATTATAATTAATTTATTCACTGGGCTTGTCATATGTAAATGCATCAAATCTCCTATGTCTTTAATCTTTGGCTCGTGCCCCTTTGTGTGTATTGGCAATTTATGAGATGTCATACTTTTTTTCTCCAGAGTACTCTGAGCCCTTAGCCTGAATTATAGACCTAGGGATTTTCTGTGCTCATGCTAGTATAAACAAGTCATTTGCCGCATAATCAGCCTCGCCCTCGTGGTTAGAGGAACCTATTAGTGCCTAATTGCGAGGATTATGGAGATTATGTCAAATCCTCTGGCTATTTGTAACTAAACTATGTCAAATTGCTAGAAAGATGATGATGTGTTTAAGTAATCTTTACGCATATTCTGATGTTTACTTAAGTTTTAGTAAGTGTTCTGTACTTTACTAATCGTTGCGATTCAATATAAGAAGATTTCACTTATAGAGGAAGCCAGCTTGCTACTACCTGTAGCCGGCTCGTGGCTGGAGCTAATTTTGGTTGCCGTCCCTATTGAAAATATATAGGTTTAAGTTGGGGTTAGGCTGGGCCGGTCCTAACAAAACCAAATTGTCTGGAGGGTTGTCCTATGGAGGTGGGTTGTCCAAGTCTCAAGCCTTGTCCCTAGGCCGACCTGCGTGTATGTGACACTTGTATCGGTATTGGTATCTTGAAACAAGTTTACTTGTGTATAAAAGACTTGATTGTGATATATGAAACCTTGATAATATCTTTAAGTACTGACTTAATTGTATTGGTATTCTCCCTTTAGATTCTTCTTGTTTAATTGTACTGGAATTCTCCCTTTAGATTCTTCTTGTTTAATTGTATTGGAATTACAATATTTGCGACTCCCAAGTCCTATATCACTGCTTTCTGGAAGCATCATCTAACATGTCTGTGATGAATGCTTAACATTATATATGAGAATGAGTAGAAGAAAATAAGACAAGTAAATATGTGTAGGAAAAGAGATGTAAATCGAATCGGAGTTGATTCATGAGGTATAATATTGTCAATTCCAATTGTTTACAGTTTCTTGCAAACCATGTATACATGTATACGAGATACAACCCTGTATACCAGATAAAACCCAACAATATGAAGTTATAAAGTTCCAGATTTATAGGGAGTCAATGTCTTTTGTTGTTTTAAGGCTATTTTTGATTGAGCTTTTTTTTTTTTCTATGGAAAATATTTCCATTATAAATTTTTCACCAATTGTAGTGTTTGATAGCTTATATTTTTCATGGAATTATTTTTCAAAAATCTATCATTTATCATTTTTTTATATTTTCCTCAAAATTTGTGGAAAATAAAAGTGCCCAGCCCTTAGAAAAATATCAATTTCTATGAAAAATAATTACTTTTCATGGAAAATAACGGCAATCTAACGCCCAAATTAATTCTGTGAAATTTTTTCCGTGGAATTTTTTCCTAGTAAAATAATTTTGTAGAGTTAATTTATTTTCTACATATTTTCCACCTTGTAATCAAACGCACCCTTTTGTGTTTGATTGGGCCTTTTTTTTTCCATGGAAAATATTTCCATTACAAATTTTTCATCAATTGTAGTGTTTGATAGCATATATTTTTCATGGAATTATTTTCCAAAAAAATATCATTTTTCATATTTTCTTCTAAAATGGTGAAAAATGAAACTTGTCCAACCAATAGGAAAATAACTATTTTATGTGGAAAATAATGACAAACAAATACCCTAATTAAGTTTTCCATAGAAAATTTAAAATTTCATGGAATTTTTTTTCCTAGAAAAATAATTCCATGGAATTAAATTCGTTTCCATATATTTTCCACCTATCAAACGCATAGTATTTTTTTCCTCCCTTGGAAATGCACTCAGATTTTGGAGTGAAGCCCTGAACCGAGAATGCCAAGGATTATAGTCCACAAGCCTATAATCTGAATCATGATGATTTCATTGTTAGGGTTTGCTTTGCATTTCAGCGAGCGAACTCAATGTGACGAGTTGATAACATGATTTTAGAAAATTACAATTTGGTAGAAATTGAGATATCGATTTCTGAGAGTTAGACCATCTCCAATGGTGATTTCTAAAATTGAGTTCTTATCCTACTTGGCATTGTACTTTAAGGAGATTTCTATCTTAGTTGGAAGAGTTTCTACGTAGAAATTGTAGACATACAAAAATGCTCTTCAATGGTTCTTCATTTCTATCATATGTGTCACATAGTAAAAGGACCAATTTAATGGTGTAAGGCCCAGTAATAATTGTTATGAGAGATAGGAGAATTTCTATGAGAGTTTCTGCATGTAGAAATCTTCCTAGAAAGTTTCAATCCTACGTCATTGCCACCTATGATAGAAATGGTGATAGAAATCACCATTGGGAGAAGTTTTTTCTAAAATGGATTTCTTCCATAGAAATAGGGAAGATAGAAACCCCATTGGAGATGGTCTTAGCTTGACCAGACCTACCATTGGTGCGTCCAAACGAATATTAATGTCTACACCTCATTCACATCTAAACAACCAAGGCAGCGTTCTTATTTAAAACTAGTAAATGCATGTGCTTTGCACGTATAATAACGTATAGTAAGAATATTATTCAATTATAAAAAAATATTTTTTCTAATTCATGTGGTTAATGTGTGAGGTATTTTTCTTGTTTGGTTTAGTTCGATTCTCCATGTTGAATATATATAACAAATTTAAACTTTTTTCAACAATTTTTTATATAATTTAATTTTTTTAAATAAAATGGACCATTATATACATACGGTTTAGACGGCTCACTTTTGAGCTGTTTTGAAGCCTCATTATATAGTAGAAGATTTGAACCAATTTCTAAATTAACACTTTCAATTAAAAGCTAACATTCTTCCTTAAAATTTTGAGAAAAGAATAGAAAAGAAAAGAGAGTTAATAAACTAATCTCTATATTTATGTCAGTAACTTTGACTCATTTGCAACAATTTTAAAAGTCGCATCTAAACAACCGAGCTTCCTTGCTCTTAGAGGCTGTTTGGATGCTTGTAGCTCGTCGGAAGTGTAAATATGTCACTATCAAATGCAGTGCACTTGCAATAAAAGTGTAAATGTATCACTTTCAACATTTTGTTTGGATGACAACTTAAAAGAGTAGTTGAGGATTAAAAAAATAGAGAAAATAGCCATTTACAATGGAGTTGTAATACATTTTTGCTGTGAGAAATGATCATTCTTGAAATTTAAAAGAAATGCAAAATTCGAAGGCACGGAGTGCTCCCCTACCCCTTAGGTAGCGTACTTTAGTAGTGACCCGGGGTCAGGGGTTGTTTTGGCCCGCTAGCTAGCGAGGCAGAAGTCCTAGGGCTTGGAACTAGTAGTGTCAAAGATGCAATTCTCAACGCATTTGAGGCAGAAGTCCTAGGGCTTGGAACTAGTAGTGTCAAAGATGCAATTCTCAACGCATTTGAGAAGGCAAGTCTTTGACTTGTCTACTGTTCCGAGGTTTAGCAAGAGGACATGATAGGCTAAAGAGAGGAGGTATGAGGTATATTTCACCTAGCATGAATTCGTCAATGGAAAGACCTTGCAAATGTCTTTTTAACACGAAAATGTCGTATCATATCCACTTGTAATAGAGTTGCAATGCCAACCCAAACTCGTAAACTCCAGCGGTTTGGGGGCAGTTGCAATAAAAGTGCCACTTTCAAGGCACTTTCACCCTTCTAAACAACCCAGAGAAGAAAAATGGTTCCCAAAGAAAAGAAACAAAAATAGAGGAAAAAAAACTTTTCCACACCTACTCCGACGATTATTATTTTTCTTTCAATTTCCTGCATCTATTATCAAAATTTAGGACTACACTATTCATGCTCAAGAGTTAATTTAACTATATTCCTAGCATATCTAAATACCCAAAAGAAAAATTGATAATTTTTTTTCCATAGTAAAAATAAAAAATTTACTTTTTTTCCTTTCTGCAAATCAAACGAGGCCTTAATGGTTAAATTACTTCTATGAGTTTGCGCAAAATAACTACTTTTTTCTATTTGTCATTTTGGCAAGAGTTATATAAACAAATACAAATAATACCAGCTAATCCCGAGTGCATATTGGAATTTTTTGTAAACACGTTTATTAAAATATGGTTTCATATTTTTAATATCTAAATCCAAATAGAGGTAAAAATAGAATGGGAATAACAATTAGAATTTGGCCAATTTTATAGTTTCTTATGTATTTGAGTTTTTTTTTTAATGTTCGACGTTACGTACGAAATTTTGTGTATGCTACATTGCATGCTTTTTGGGCCCATTGACCCCAACTTCCACCGTTTTTATAAATGAAAGGAATGATACGTCCTCAGAATGGGAATAACAAGTTCGGTTTGTATTTGAGTTTTGGTATTCATATATATACTGAAAAACATCCTTTTAAGGGACGCATGTGGGAAATAAATCTAATATGTCACATAAAGCAAAAAATAATATATGATCTAGAAATTGTTCTTCTAAAACATTTTCTTGAAGAAAAGTAATATAAAGAAAATGAGAGAAGATTGTAATAGTTTTTACAAACCGCATAGATTTGTTAAGAGATATTATAGCAAATGCTCTCATTTAAAATATAGAAACTAGGATATGCCTTAACTATTAAAAAAATATAAGAAATACTTTCATTTTATACGTGCCATTTAAAAAAATTAAGATATAATTTCACTATTTTAACGAAATTTTGACTGTGTCGTACAAAAAATGAGGGTATCTTTTAGTTTTTGAATAGTAGGAGTATACATTAGTTCCGACATTTGCTAATGCATTCATGTATCTTTGGCTAGGTTTGGTATTGCTTATTCCACATGTTTCTAATTCAATTTTTTGTACTAAGTAACATCAAAATCTGTTTGGTACATATTGGTTTTTGTTTGAAAAACTAATTTATTTTGGAGTAACTTTTCGCAATAAAAAGGAAATTTATTTCAAAAATTGTTTCTACTTGTTGAAAAGGAAGAACAATGATAAAGCCAAACAAACGAGAGGCCTTATGCCTCTACGTTCATAAACAATTTTCAACCTTTTTTTTAAACGAAACAGGATCTTGGATTCTTTGGTCGTTGGACTTCCTAATGCATCTACATATATGCACAACACCAGTGTTTTCAAAATCGGATCGAACCAACCAGTTGAGTCGATCAACCTGTGAACCGGTAGTTTTTCTGGACTGATTTAATATCGATAATATGATATACTCAGCCGGTCAGACCATCCAGTTACATTTTGAACTGATTTGACTATGACTTTTGACTTTTATTTTGGACTTTATATGCAATTAATGTTAATATATTTCTTTTTTTGACTAGTTTTACTATGATAAATATACAAAACTTATAAGTAGTATATATGTAGTTGTGTACTATGCAATATGTTGGTTAATATATTCAACAATGCTACATGGCCCGCGGTTTTGGCCCGCCAACCAAACCGCGGGCCACGCGTCAGCCATTTACTGGCCAAATTTTTGGCCGCGGACCCCACGTTAACAGGGGGGGGCCAGTAAATGGCTGACGCGTGGCCCGCGGTTTGGTTGGCGGGCCAAAACCGCGGGCCACGTAGTGTTTTCGTAATATATTACATATTACACAACTACATATATACTATGATTGAATCAAAATTAACCCACTGGTTTTAGATCGATTTGATCAAACCCATTTTTTTTTAATTACGACCATATACACCTAGACATCCTTACAGTTTGGGAACTCGAATCTTGCCGATCCTGTCAGATGTCCGCACTATTTTTTATGAGCTACAAGCGCTAGACAAACCTATGTTATAACTACGTGTGGGCATTGTTAGGTTTTGGACCGAAAATCGAATTGAATTGGCCAGAATAAGATATTTGGTTCGGTTTAAAAAATTCGATCCAGTTTCGGTTTTGAAAATACTACAAATTTCTTATTCGATTTTGGTTCAAAACAGAAAATCGAATAAGACTTGTACAATTAGGTACATACCCTTAATTTTATGCATATGTTGTAATTAAAAATTATATATTTTGGTAGCAACAATTCTATTTAGTAGCAAAGACAACATGTGTGTGTGTAAAAATTATAATTTATAATATCATTTAATCACAATTTTAACTTTGGACCATATTTATTGTATAATACAAATAGTCTAACCGAACAAACCGAATAAATCAAATCGTTATTCATAACCTAATAAACCGAATCGTTATTCATTTCGGTTCGGTTTTGGTTTTAGTTTGGCTCAGTTCAGTTTTAATTTTAAATTTTAGAATTTGACTTATTTATTTTTAACTATTTTGGTTCGGTTGAAACCGAATAATATAATTGGATTACTCCTCCCACCAAACCCGCACTGAAAATGCACGTGACAATAATCACTCTCTTTTACACAAACCCCCACTAAAAATTTCACATTTTTAAATTTAACTACATCACCGACGTGTAGAAAGAAAGTCCTCTCTCTCTCTCTCTCTCTATCTCTCTCTCTCTCTCTCTCTACTACATCACTACTACTACAAGTCCAGATCCCAAGCTCTTCTTCTCACTCTACACTCCTAGAGAGAGAAAGCGACGCCTTCACTTTCTCTCTCTAGAACTCTCCAATGGCTTCTTCTTCTTCTTCCTCTTCTTCGAACGCTCTCCTTCTCGCTCTACTCCTCTCCGTCCTCCTCGCCGACGCCTCCGTCCACGACTACGCCGGCGGGAGCTTCGCGAGCAAGGGGAACGCGTTCGTCCTCCACGGAGGGAGCGAGGGGATCTACGCCGCCGCCTCAGCCGGCGGCGGCGACTCCTTCATCCGGTACGTGGCTTCTCTCTCTCTCTCCCGGATCTCGGGATCTGGCCTCGGCTGTCGTCGTGGTCCTTTAGGGTTTTGGGAAGATTTTTTTTTTTTTTTTGGTTCCGGTGGAGTTTCGATGGATGGAAATTTCTTGCTGTCACGCCAGAAATAGAGCGACTTGTTTGTTGACGTTCGGTAATGTGGTATCAAATAGAAGCCGATGCTCACGTGATCTTGAAGTTCGATCTCAGCTTAACAGTATCAATAACTAATTGCTTGATGTTGATGCGGTGTAACTAGTAATAGAAGGCCTAGTTTGTAGTGTATCGCATCGTAGCGTTTATTGTTGTTGGATTGTGTCTCGTTTCCGGATGAGCGCTCAAAAAAGAGAGGGGGGGGGGGGGGGGGGGGGGGGGGGGGGGGTTGCAATGGAGTTGGTAATTTAGTCCCACATATGGTAGAAAGTGGGATCATGAGATGTAGATAATTGGGATTGGTTCAGGCCTTACATGGGAATTCCCTTTTAAAGCATATGAGCCCAGTCCAATATCGCACCTCATGGGCCAACTCCGGTTCGGGTCTCACCGCGTTCCCAACAATACAATTGTATGATACAGAAACTCGCCGAGTAATCATATGCCGGTAAATTCGGCTGTTGGCGAATCATATGTTGTTGAACTTCCACGTAACCATGAATAAAGCAATTGGTAACTGTTTTTTTCCGACATAATTCAGTCTGCATCTAGGCTTGAGTTCTTGGCCATTTATTTTCGTTCAAGACCTTATTGAGGAGGGTAAGATCCCACGGTGGGAATTTTACCCAACTAAGAAACATGATTTGATATTATTTTGTCATAAATATTTTATGTCTTATATTTATCTAGTTCCAGAATCAAGGTTCTTAAGTATACATTAGACGATTCAAGTAAAATAATCGATACTGCATATTAGTCTATATGTATCGTATTGAGTCGACTGATACATAACGAAGTGGTACTATATTGTATCGTAAGATACGTGTATCGTAGATACTAACAACATAGTAGATGATTTCTTGGAGCTGTGGATATTTGGACACAAGTAATGATCAAGTGTCATGGAACTTATTCAGTAGATTTGAAATTATATTTAAAAGTTCCACGTGTGCTTGTTTCTGATGAAACTTACATAAATATGTTCTCTGCAAGACCTGTTGAGAGTTTGACACTGTTCCATCAAGCTGTGTAGAACTTAAGTTTAGTTGTTAGCTAGGAAGCGCACACACCAAAAATGTGGGCCATGTCGTATCGGACAATACTCCAAAATACAACAGAACACACCAAACTAGATGTCTTTGGCACATAGGTTTTCCGTAAACTTAACATGGGGTGTGCTTAGCGCCTTCTGTATCCTGTGCAAATCTACGGCTGTTTGTTTGTTATTTAAGCATATAGCTTGACCACATTCTACATAATATTATTAAATTGATTTACTCTTTACCTTAGTACAGTTCTCAGGTTTCCACTATCCTTCTGAACTAATAGGTCTTGAAACAAGAATCTGAGGTTATCTTAATTTGACGAGATGATATGTTGGTATTGAATGTCAACGGTGTTCGAGTACCCAAGTTTTGGACACCTTAGAAACCTGAAATGTGACAAGTCTCTGAGGCATTACAGAGTAGGGTAGTGATACAATTTTCTTAAATGTTAGGTACTTTTAACTTATGCCCCTTAGATCTTGTTATTTCCTTAGAGTCTAGGAAGCACGAATAAAACAAAATAAGTCTCGTTCATATCCTGTGTCTGTGGGAAATGTACTGGACACCATATCGAGCAACACATTATACAAGGATATGCAAAATTCAGTGTTATGCCCTTATTGTGCAATCTTTATCATATCCATCTGTTGCAACATAGCTTAGAGTCCAACCAATTACAAAAGTCATTAGTTGTAAGGACACCTGGTTGACTTTAGTAACAGTATATAAAAATATTCTCTGAACCTGAAGAGGAATTACCTTGCCACTCTTTCCCACTTTAGTTATCCATTAAAAGAGTAGAACCTTTTCTCCATTAACCCACCTTTTTTCACAAACCTGCATTCTCTACCTAGCAGCTGAGCCTGCCTCTCAGAAGACCATCTATTGGATTAATCTCTTTGTGGTCGCGCTCCATCCTCACATCCACATCAACTGCCTGATAGCCCTTGCTGTACTGGTGTAAGTAGTATCAATGATGTCTATGCCCGGAAGGAGGTTTATGACATTTGAGGCAGATGTGGCGAAGGTGTAAAGGGTGATAGAGAGAGAACAGTAGATGGTTCAAATTCTATGGTAGAGAAACATGCTGACAAAGCTTGGGAAGAAGGTGGAGTTAGTTTGGCTGGTGATTGTGAGAAGTAGGTTATATTTTGAAAGAGTTCTGGAGAAGCTAGCAATTCATACTTCTATCACTTCTTGGTAGAGACTCGGAGGGTCTAAATTTTACTTTTGCCATAGCAGAGGCAAATGTGGGATGTGGCCTTAATAACTAGCAATTTTACTTTAACCAAGGGAAATTTTCTCGTAACTAAAAAATTATAGTTTGGAGGGGCGCTAAGAAAATATTAACATTAAAGGGCCCAAGTTGAACAAGAGTTCAGGGATTTATATCTTAGAGAAGCCTATGTAGTGTGTAAATGACAGGTGTCGCTGGTTGCACATGATTGTGATTGTTTGTTAATTTTATAAACTCACCAATTTGGATATAAAAGTAATATTAATATTTCTTGTAACTTTACTTATCATTTGACGTTGTAACCTCTTAATACCTTCAAGATGTGGATCATCACTGGAAGTCAAAATTTCAACCATAGAACTCGTCAGTTGTTATACATGTAAAAATTAATTTGTTATGTAGTTATGATTGCTGGTTACTTCATTAATCTTATAGATCTGAAACATAAATTATAAGTGTGTAGTAGCTTTGATAACATTAAAGTTCTATAATATTGTCACTTAGCAAAGATGTGTTTTAAGTATCCAACCAATTTCGGTTATTTTGGATCAACCTTCAGACTCGCTGAAGTTACTTTTGGTCTTTGATTTGATGCAAGTCACCTCTCAGTGTTCAGTGCGGAGTGGTTTTCTGTTATTTTTTTGGGCTTAGCTCCCCCATTGTACCCAAAAAAAGGTTCTATGCCATTCTAATAGTCCTCCGGTTTGATGATATCAGCTTCGAGAAGATCACTTTCAGAAGATCCAAGGAAGCTGCTGAATCTTCCAAAAACACCAACTTACTGAAGGTGCAAGCTGTTATTTTTGAAGTAGAAGACCGAGAGACGATTGGGGGATCAGCCTATGGAGGCCAGAAGGCTATATGTTGCACACCTGATCTGGCAAAACTAGGAGTTTGTGCTGAAGGATCACTCATCTTCAGGCCCTCCACTAAGAATCCTGATTGGCCACAAATTTTTGCTGCCTCCTTTGAAGGAGAGGATGCAGTTGCAACCTTGGCATCCAAAAGTATACCGATCAACAAAACTGGGATGTATAACCTATATTTCTTTTATTGTGATCCACAGCTTGATGGGCTGGTTGTTGAAGGGAAGACCATATGGAAGAATCCCACTGGCTATTTACCTGGTAGGATGGCACCTCTGATGAATTTCTATGGATTCATGTCTCTAGCATTTGTATTACTTGCAATCTTCTGGTTCTCTCAGTATGCGAGGTTTTGGAGGGAGATCCTTCCACTCCAAAATTGTATCACACTTGTCATCGCATTGGGCATGTTCGAAATGACATTGTGGTACTTCGATTTTGTTGAGTTCAATAAAACCGGAGTGCGACCTAGGGGTATTACTTTTTGGGCTGTAACTTTTGGTACAATCAGAAGAACTGTAGCGCGTGTGGTTATTCTTACCGTTTCTATGGGCTATGGTGTTGTGAGACCTACATTGGGTGGTCTCACTTCAAAGGTTACCATGCTCGGAGCAACATTCTTTTTAGCATCTGAGGTTCTTGAATTGGTCGAGAATGTTGGTGCTGTAAGTGATATGTCTGGGAAGGCAAGATTATTCCTGGTTCTTCCTGTAGCAGTTTTGGATGCGTTCTTCATCCTATGGATATTTGCTTCACTCTCAAGAACATTGGACAAACTCCAGGTACACATTTATTCTAAATTAGGGTTCTACTACTTTTTCTGTAAACCGTCTGTTCTTGAACTTATTTTTGTACCTCAAGTTCTTCAGGCATCTTTGTTTCTGTTGCTATTCATTATGGCTAGAGATTGTGTGTTTTTTTCTATTGTTATTCATTGACTCTAGATTTGTAAATTATTATTTTCTTTTCGACAGGCAAGAAGAATGTTGGCCAAGCTAGACATTTATAGGAAATTCACTAACGCGTTGGCTGTAGCTATTGTGGTATCTGTTGGCTGGATTGGCTATGAGGTAATGTTCATCTTTCTCATCAATAAGAAAAAGTAGGTATCTTAATTTAGAATACAGTAGGTAATCTTTCTCATCTGTTGGCTGTAGCTGTTGTGGTATCTGTTGGCTTCTAAAATTTGAAGAGCTATAATCTTTGTTATCTGTTATTTTGTATAATTTCTTCAATTGCCTATTGAGGTCATCATGGTGATAACAATGTATTATCCTGATACAGCTTTATTTCAAGTCAACTGATACATTCAACGAGCGATGGCAGAGTGCATGGATAATTCCTGCCTTTTGGCAGGTTCTTTCCTTCTCTCTGCTCTGTGTGATCTGTGTTCTTTGGGCACCCTCTCAGAACTCAATGAGGTAAACCCTCTTCCTACCATTTTCTTTTCTTTTATTTGTTTTGGATCTTCTTCTACCTTAAGTTTTTGAAAATTTGAATTGCCCTAAATATCGGCAAGCTGTCTGTAAGTTGAAAAGTTGAAATATCTTGGACATTATTAGCAGAAACCTCGTCGTGTTTTGAGGGATGATTGTTTTCTCAGTCTCTGGTTGCAAGCTAAAGCCTACTGCCCCTCGGATGTCCCAAGTCTTAAGGACCTTAGCTGACAAAGTTCATTGCTGGCTTATGATATATTGAATAAGCATCTTATCTTTAACTGGGAGTGTATTTAGTTTCTAGTATCACCCAGTACATTCTTTGAGCATCTTCTGTAGAAAAGACGTTCTTGCAGTTTTCTGTAGATTACACCGCTTAGAATATATAGATTAAGCTGGAGTCCTTTGCTAACCTGTAATTTTAAAAGGAATCTGTAGAAATTTAAAAATGTCATTTTCTTTTCAAAATCAAAATGACGGACCATAGTCTCACCAAGAAAGGATCTGATGCGTAAAGAAGTATGGATCAGGTTTAGATCAATAACTTCTTACCCACGTAAAGGTCCTTATATATTTCAAGTAAACGGCATCTTTGTAGTTTGTAGCTTGAGATTATCCTCATCCTTAAAACCATGGTTTAAAGTAGTAAACGGCATCTTTGTAGTTTGTAGCTTGAGATTATCCTCATCCTTAAGTGTCATGGTTTAAAGTATCGGCCGATACCGATCCGATACGGCCGATACCGATCCGATACGGCCGATACCGATACGGTTTGGCATATCCCGATCCGATACCGACCGATACCCGATACTTACCGATACCAACATTGAGGGTCTCTTTTCAGGTCAATTCGGCAAAGAAAATTAAACGAAAAAGACAAATCATCAAGGGTTTAAAGCATAATAAGATTGTAAAAACATGTAAAAGAAGAAAATCAATCTATTATATGTAAACCAATCGCTAAGGGTGATTACAATGTTATTTAATTTCAAAAGTACTACGAAATAACACTGAAAATACTTAAATTATGCCTAAATGTATAAAATATATGTTTTTAAATGTAAATAATTTATTAATAATTATTTTTTTCCGATACCAAAAAATCCGATACTCCGATCCGAAACCGCCGATACTACAGATATCGCCGATACCAGTACTCGTAGGAATAGTCCGATACCGATTCCGATACCAATACTGTGAACCTTGCTTAAAACATACTCCTTATTACAACCAAGTGAGAACCCTTTGAATTTGAGGAACTCTAAAGCATGAAGGTTTTATTCCTGTAATAAACGTATAACCACATGTTATGAATTTTCTATTCTATAGAGAGCAAAGTCTTTTTTATTTGCTAGATCTTACTTTGTCCTAGCATCAAACTAATGAAACCCTATATGAGTGCTAGCGTACCTAATGTTTGATTGAATATCTGATATATGCCGGAGATGACCAGTTATTAGTATACAATGCAGTAGGCCATGCTAAGTATCACATAAGTGCCATGAAGATTTAGTGAAAAAATTTTTTTCTTCATATTTTGCCATTAGATATTCTTACTCAGATGACGGATCCGAAGACTTTGACCGAGATGAAACTACCCTTTCGCTAATAAAGCCAGGACCATTTCCTTCAAATGACAGTCGGAGTTCCCACTCCCCACACGGACCACCATCGCTGAGCTCAGACAAAGTTGGTTCACTTAATGGGGACATCGAAGAAGACAAAAGGGAGTAACGAAGAGGTTGTTACTGATCCAATGGCAACTCCCATATGCATCAGCAGTTGAGAATTATGAATCTTTTTTGTCGAGAGTACATACTTAAGTTTCAGTTGTCGAGAAGTGTGATCTTCAAATGACTGTGTTCTTTACATTTTCCCTTCCTACAGAGCCTTCATTTTTTACTTCTCCATCAGTCCACTTTCTTGTCATAAAACTGCAGCAGTCAGGAACCGATGCTAGATGTAATGAATATGTCGATTTTTTTTTTTTTTTTTTTTTTGTATTAGTGATGTTACTATCAGTTCATTGTAGATGTTTGGTGCAACAAAAAAGACAATTAAGTTCAGGAATTATTTGGCATGGCTTGGATTATCTAGATGGTACTTAATAAAAAGCGTTATGAGCATTGCAGTTTTGTGCTTTCCTACCTGTCATATTTTGTTAATGGTTTCATGGGCAACTACTGAGGAGCCAATTGATGTAAAGAAGTCAGGGTTATTTAGTAACAGGATCTCATATATATTTGATCTTAGAATTTGGATCTCCATAATGTCCAACATTAGGGTTTGGGTTTCCATATGCCTACAAATTGGCAAGAAATTGTAACATATTTGGACGTAGATTTGGACGTCAATAGTGATTATGAGACCCAAATTCTAATGTCGAATATATTATATGAGACTATTACTAAATAACCTAAACAGTTAATACTCAGTCTCTTCTGTAATGTGATAATATATATATATATATATATATATATATATATATTATTATTATTATTATTATTATTATTTTTGAAGCAATGGATAATTATTGAGGGCAAAGTAGTCCAATAAATGTTACTAATTCAAAGAAAGTTTAATAAATACTCGGTTTGTGTTTAATCCTTCTGGAGGTTGTTTCACCGCATGCATTACTAGGCTAGAGGTCATATATATATATATATATATATATTTGAAAGAAAGTAATTGTGGTCCGGGAATCGATCTCCTGACCACTCGGGCCGCATGTATCTCTCTTAACCATTAGGCTAGATGTCATTTTGTTTTATATATATTGATCATCATTTTATTTTATTTTTATTATTATTTTATTTTATTTTATTGCTTAAACTTTCTGGTTCACTGCTAGTTGCAGATATATAAGCCCACAGCAGGGTGTATTAATTTTTGCTTCCCTAAACTATTGGATGATAAATGAGTTTGAATTGTTTTCCATACATAGTGGCACCTTGATTTATGTTTTATTTTTTTAAATACGCTTTTACTTGCAATTACCAACTTGTGTGATCTGTATATTATATCATTTAGTTTAAAATATTTAGCTTTCTTTTTCATTTTAGTCGACGTATTGAATAGTATATGTACACTCAGTTACTCCTCCAAGGCATATACATACAGAAGTCATACATTGTATATACATACTTGGTTTAGCAGTATGAAATTAGCCTCCCCTGACTTTAATAAGCTGTCCATGAAAAAAAAAAAAAAAATGTCCTACACATTACATACAGAAGAAAAAAAAAGCCTCACGGACTTATTGTTTTTGCCTACGTCTCGATCCGTACAACGTACAAACTTCCTCCTTAAAAATTCATACAAGCATTTTCCAAATACTTAGCTATAACGCTAAGGTGATAATGAAAAAACGTGGAGCAAAAAAAAGAAAAAAAGATTGGAATATTAAAAAGTTTACTATACTAGAGTGACTTTACAACTTTGGGTGGTGAGGAGCATATAAGACTCCAACCTTATTTATAGGGCCTTAAGGACAGGGTGTCCCGGAGGGTTGGATTGTCCTAGTTGAAACTAATTTTGGTTGTCTCTTTACCCTTATTGATGTAAATATAGGTTTAAGTTGAGTTTGGACATGGCCGACTCTAATTAAGAAAAAAAATAGGCGGGAGGTTTGTCTAATTTCGAAGTCTTGTCAGATTTACTCTTGGACTGGTCCTGCTTAAGGGCCTTACAATAACTTTTGTGCTTAAAAAATTTACATAATAATATTTTAGCACTACTAAAAACGTGGAGAAGCCTCACGAGAGTTAAAGAAAATTTCGTCATATTTTGAATAATTTTAGAGTCTTTCAGCTAAATTATTATGCTTGTAACATCGTCTTGATGTAGCAAATTTTTTTTTGCTAAATAATGTCTCCATCCAGGTTTGGGACAATTTCTCCTTTTTTTTAAGGAGCCAAAAATTTGTTTGGAAATAAAAATTTACCAATTTTTTTAAAAACAGTTCAAATTCGGAGCAGCTTTTAGAAGCAAGTGAGATGCTGCTGCATGAGAGGTATAACTTCCTTAGCTAGACGGACGGTCTCGAAATCAAACCAAAGGGAAGGCAGGGTGTGTGTGTAAAAATTACGGACAGTGGACCCATATGACATGCAATACAGTATACACTAAGTTCCGTTACATCGGATATCGAAAAAAATAAAAAATAAAAAATAAAAAATAAAAAAAAATAAAAAAAAGAAAGCAACAACAATCATATACTAGTAAGAGCATCTTCAACCCTATTGTCTTGTTTTATGTTGTAAATCTTAGGTGGCATGGGACACAAGATAATGTCTTGTATAGGTGGTAAGATTATATTCACAAATGACAATGAGTTTAAAAAGTCATCTCCAATGCAAAAGTATTGAAAAGACAATACAAAGTAATTTTTTACAACTTCCAAGACAACTTTTACTCTTCTACTTCTTTCTATAAACATTTTTATTCACAAATGATGATGTGGACATAAAGACATTGTGAAATGTATTGTCTAGATCTAGACAACCAACTTCACATTGTCTTTGCCATGTCATTGTTATGTCAACTCCACACTTTATTTTATCAATAATGCTAAGTTTACTACCAAATTCTTACATCCTTCTTACAACCTCACTCACCCATCCCTTACATATGGGTCCCACCGGGTCCCACCACCTCTCACATCCCCCTGCTACATGGGCTCCACCCGACCCCACCACTTACTCCCCTCCTCCAATCGAAGCCCAACACGTGGCAGATTGTAGGAGGGTTGTAAGTATTGGTTGTAGGCATAGCAAAGCTCTTATTTTATATTTGCAATGGAGAATTATTTTTGGAAAAAATGGTTGTCATTTCTATGTCTATGTGGTAACTATGTTTTTCAAACTCACAATGGTTGTCATTTCTGTTCCTTTCTTCGTTTCCTTTCATCCATTATCCCGCCACCCCATCCTCATTCACTCACTCTCCTCCTCCTCCTCCACCTCCGCTCCCTTTCCCTCCCTAGAAGAAAGAAACCCTAACCCTAATTTTTCAAAGAATTCAAATTCAAAACCCTAACAAAATTCCTTCTCCATGCCATTAATGGCGGTCGCCGGACCTCCACCTCTCCCGCCCAAACCCCCATCGCTCCCCACCGCCGCCGAAAGACCCAAACCCAAAGAATTCACCTACGATCGAGCCATCCCTTCCGTCCGCTGGCCCAACCTCAAGCTCGACGTCCCCATTCCCCACCAAGAACCCCAGCACAAAACCCTAGAAATCTCCGCGCCCGCCGGAGCCCGAACAATCAAAACCCTAGAAACCGACGCCGAGGAGCCCGCCGCCGAAACCCTAGGCTCCAAGCTCAGCCGCACCCGCACCAAGAAGCTCACCAAGCTGGCCCTCAAGCGCGCCAAGGACTGGCGCCAGCGCGTGAGATCGCTCGCCGACCGCATCCTCTCCCTGCCCCCCTCCGCAGCCGTCGCGGACGTCCTCGACGCCCGCGACGTCCAGATGGCCCCCGCGGACTACTCCTTCGTCGTCAAGGTCGTCGGGGCCGCCAGCTGGCAGCGCTCCCTCGAGGTCTTCGAGTGGCTCACCCTCCACCGCCGCCACTCCCCCTACCCCCGCCTCCTCGCCACCGTGGTCTCCGTCCTCGGCCGCGCCCGCCAGGACGCCCTCGCCGAGGAGGTCTTCTTCCGCTGCACCGACGACAACGACACCGATCCCTCCGTGCAGGTGTACAACGCCATGATGGGGGTCTACGCCCGGAGCGGGAACTTCGCCCGGGTCCAGGAGCTTCTCGATTTCATGAAGTCGAAGGGCGTCGAGCCGGACCTTGTCAGCTTCAACACCTTGATCAATGCCCGCGCCAAGTCCGGGAAGATGCGGACGGGCTCAGCGCTGGAGCTTCTCAATGAGGTCCGACAGTCCGGGCTCAGGCCCGATAGTATAACCTATAACACTCTCATAAGCGCTTGTTCCCGTCATTCCAATCTCGAGGATGCCGTTAGGGTCTTTAAGAATATGAAGGAGTCCGGGTGCTATCCGGACCTATGGACTTACAATGCCATGGTGTCGGTTTATGGTAGGAGCGGCTTTACAAGAGAAGCTGAGAGGCTTTTCTTGGAATTGGGCGATAAGGGATTCTCGCCGGATGCCGTTACCTATAATTCGCTTCTCTTTGCATATGCCAAAGATGGGGATATGGCCAAGGTTAGGAGGGTTTGTGATGAAATGGTTAACGCCGGATTCAAGATGGATGAGATTACTTACAATACCATTATACATATGTATGGAAAAAGGGGCGATCTTGATTTGGCTCTGGAGTTGTATAATGAGATGAAGTTATCTGGACGCACTCCCGATGCTGTGACTTACACCGTGTTGGTCGATTCATTAGGGAAGGCTAATAGAATTTCTGAGGCTGGTAAGGTGATGAAGGAGATGGTGGAGGCTCGGGTGAGGCCGACTCTGAGGACTTTCAGTGCTTTGATATGTGGGTACGCGAAGGCCGGGATGAGGATCGAGGCCAAGAGGACTTTTGATCAGATGGTGAGATCAGGAATCAAACCTGACCTTTTGGCTTATTCGGTTATGTTGGATATTTTGTTGAGGTCTGATGACAGTAGGAAGGCGATGCTTTTGTATCGGACCATGATGAGAGATGGGTTTAGACCTGACTCTGGGCTCTATCAAGTTTTGCTAGGAGTTCTTCTGAAGGAAAATAATGATGAGGGGATCTGTGCGGTAGTAAAAGACATGGAGGAGATTTGCGGGATGAGTCCACAAGTTATTGTATCCATTCTTGTGAAGGGAGAGTGCTTCTTTACTGCGTCCGAGATGTTAAGAAAGGCTGTTGCACAAGGTTATGAACTTGATAGTGGGGAATTGATGACCATCTTGAACGCGTATTCCACTTCAGACAGGCATGAAGAATCTCATTCTCTGCTAAATTTTATACGAGAGCACTCACCTAGCTCACATCTTTTAGTAAATGAAATTTCAATAGCAATGCTTTGTAAGGAAGGCCAAGTAGAGGCTGCTATGGAGGAGTACAATAAGATGAGGGGGTGGGTGTTTGCATCTTTGGGTTGTAGCTTGTATGAATGTCTGATAACTAGCTGTGAGAAGGGAGAATTCTACTCGGAAGCTTCACAATTGTTCTCGGACATGAAGTTTTTCGGCCTCGAACCTTCCCAAGACATCTACCGGAGTTTGATCACTACTTACTGTAAAATGGGTTTCCCTGAAACAGCTGATCACTTGGTGGATGAAGCTAAAAGAGCCGGTATTTTGTTCAGTGATCAGGCGGTTTATGCCAATTTGATAGAGACTTATGCTAAGTTAAAGTTATGGCAGAGGGCAGAAAGTTTTGTTGGGAAGCTGAGATTACATACTGGTATTGATAGAAAAGTATGGAATGCTCTTATATATGCTTATGCCGAGAGTGGTCTCTATGAACATGCGAGGGCTGTCTTTAATATGATGATGAAGAATGGTCCTCCTCCATCTGTTGATTCTGTGAACGGTCTCATGAAAGCATTAATAGTTGATAATAGACTAGGGGAACTTTATGTTGTTGTCGAGGAGTTGCAAGACATGGATTTTAAGATTAGCAAGACTACAATTCTCATGATGCTTGATGCCTTTGCGAGAAATGGGAACATCTTCGAAGTAAAGAAGATATACCATGGTATGAAGGCAGCTGGGTATTTGCCGACGATGCATCTGTACAGAAGTATGATTAGTTTGCTCTCTCGTGGGAAAAGGGTTAGAGATGTGGAGTTGATGGTTGGTGAGATGGAAGGAGCTGGATTCAAACCGGATCTTGCCATCTTTAACTCTCTCCTTAAGATGTACACAGCTATTGGGGATTTTAGGAGGGCATCAGAGGTGTATCGAAGTATTCAAGACGCAGGTTTTGAAGCAGATGAGGATACCTATAATCATCTTATAGTGATGTATAGCAGGGATATGAGGCCTGAGGAAGGTTTCACTCTTTTGAGTGAGATGAGGAAGAAGGGATTAGAACCCAAATTGGATACATACAAGAGCTTATTGGCTGCATGCGGCAGGGAGAAGCTGTGGGAACAGGCTGAAGATCTTTTCACTTGTGTGCACACAAAGGGGTATAGGTTGGACCGTTCTTTCTATCACATAATGATGAAAATATACAGAAACGCTGGTGACCATTCAAAAGCTGAAAATTTACTTCTTATGATGAAAAATGATGGAATTGAGCCGACTATTGCTACTATGCACATGCTTATGGTTTCTTATGGTGATGCTGGGCATCCACAGGAGGCAGAAAATGTGCTTAACAACTTGAAAAATTCTAGCCTGGATGTTACTACATTGCCCTACAGCACGGTTATAGATGCCTACCTGAAGAATGGGGATTATAATATGGGAATTACGAAGATGTTGGAGATGAAGAGAGATGGATTGGAGCCTGATCATAGAATATGGACATGTATAATCAGGGCTGCGAGTTTGTGCCTGGAAACTTGTGATGCAATTAACCTTCTAAACTCTCTACGTGATACTGGGTTTGATCTTCCTATCAGGTATAGTTGTTCCATTGGTTTTTTAACCAATCTTTTGTTCTGCTGAAAACAATACCATGTCTTTTCTACGAGATTATCACTGCTTCCCTTATTATCTATATTCTTTTCAGGCTTCTGACTGAGAAATCAGAGTCCCTTATTTTAGAGTTGGAGACACTTCTTGGAAAACTAGGACCCGAGGAAGACAATGCTTCCTTTAACTTTGTCAACGCATTGGAAGACCTCTTGTGGGCATTTGAGCGTCGAGCCACTGCTTCATGGGTTTTCCAATTGGCTATCAGACAAGGCATATATAGGCATGATGTGTTCCGGTATTTACCAACTACTTGCAATTGATTAGTATAACATTACTGATATTTTATGATTTTTTTTAGAAACATCATGTTATGAGGTGACTCCAATTCTGTATTAGGATGTGTATTTGCAACTTATAGCCTCACCACTTGGTTAAGCTCCTTTTCTAGTAACCACCTTTATCTTTCTTCATATACTTCTAATACATTAACTGTAATATTTTTGGCCTTTCAGTTAGCTTCAGTTTAATCTTAAAACAATGCAATGTTTTAAATTGCAACATTTTTATACTAAGATCAAAGCAAATTACTTACTAAAAAGATATTGTAAACAAGATCGTGACGTTGCTTTGCTGTTATATGGAAGAGTCATAAATTGATTCAGATTTCTCAATGATTGTTTTTGGGATATTGAGAATAGGAATGTAGTAATGTATTCCTTATCTTTTACAGCTCGAAAGTTTAGTCCTTGCCTTTGCTCTCGTTTCACAATTCCTTCCTCAAATATAGTTGTGCTTCCTTGACAAATGCCTATAAAGTACAAGACATAGTCACATAGGTCATTGATTTGGTGGTCAGTTCCACAAGACACCCAAAACTTATTTCCTGGCTATTGTGGCCTTCTTTTGAGGGATACCAACACCTTGATAAACGTTTGATTGAAGAACAGTTGATGTTGTGCTTTCATTGGTACCTATGCAACTTTCAGTCTAATATACATGACTATGGACATCACAACATCCTTTAAGTGGTTTGAAACAACTAAATCACGATAAAATTTAGAGTCGGGATATGCAATACTGATATATGTATGTCGTTTTTTTTCTTGCTCCATTTGTTAAAAGAAAGTTTATGCACATGTATATCTATTAAGTAGGAATAGTTGAACGACTTAAAAGGTTGTCAGTATTTGGATGTAAGAAATAAGAGTAAATTTTATGCAAACTTTGCAGTTGTTTACGTGCATATATCAAAAGGAAACTTTTTCGGGATATATATATATATATGCAAATGTCAGTTAAAAGACTAGGGTTGTAACTGTTGGGTTATCAGTGTGTCACGTGAACTGGCGTACTATTGGGGGACTGCTGATCTATACACAATACGATGGAGAGGACGCCTGGGTTCATGTCGAAAGGAAAACTTTTTGATGATATTACTGAAAAAATTGCACTAGTTGTGTCCAAGGTGATTACAAAAAATTAAATGTTCCCTTGACTTAAACCAGGGGTCAAGAGCCATGATGCAGACCCTAGAGTTGCCTAGATCTAAAACCTCTCTTTGACATTCTAAACCCTTATACAAAATGTAATTTTCATGGAATTGAAAATAAAGAACTAACTCTGCTTGTTATGCCTATTAGGTCTTTCAACACATTATACTTTAGCTCTCTTTGTAGTTCTCATAGTTGTTTATTGTACGGATACTTGCCCATTTGAATTTGATAATCAAAGGCATTATGCAGGGTTCCTGAGGATTTCTCCTTTTCTACATTAGAGTTATCAACTCATTGTTGTCTAGTCACAGCGACTTATTGCAGATTTCTTATCTTGGATATGCTTATTTAGTTACACTTGATAACATAATGCATAATGCAGTGTTGCGGACAAGGATTGGGGAGCTGATTTTAGGAAGTTATCTGCTGGTGCTGCCCTTGTTGGTCTTACTTTATGGCTTGATCACATGCAAGTAAGTAACTTATGACATTTTCCTTCTGTAGAACTTTATTTTTGTCTTTATATCTGTACCTATGCTATATGTGGATAACGACTGTGTAATCAATTTGCAAGTCTTCGAAGCAGGTATGGTTGTCTTTGCATCTCGCTTCTACAATATAGAGAAAATCAAACCCAATATAGCTCAACTTGCTTTATATTAAGTTGCTTAATTTGTACTGCTTGTCGATACAAAATAGCGACAAAAGGATAGGTTGTCTTATAATTTCTTCTTAAAGAATAATGCAATTTGATGGAGTCAACTTTTAGTCTTATATCACTATAGACTTCCTTTCTCTTTGGTTTCCTCAGCTAGGAATTTGACACAAAGTCACATACTTTGGCTTTTAATTTGTTCTAGATATCTTGTTAATCATGAGATAAATGAAGCTGAGAAGTTCTAAAAGAAGTCGCATCATGATAAAGCCAATCCCTTATATCAAAAGGGCATGTCTGATTTCTGCTACTTAACTTATTCAGCTGGAGTAATGTGCAGACGATTTGTCTCCCAGTGCATATGAGTGGGCATAGTGCCAAGGGATAGCATACATATAAGAGTAAGGCTTTTGTCTTGCAGCTATTCATAGTCAAACTATGGAAAAAGGACATTAGAAGTTGTAACCACCAACTATATCGTCAGGGGTCCATCCTATATTGGGTCTTTATTGTTGGAATCCAGAGGATTGTCTTCAACAAATTACTTGCGAGGAAGTTTTACATGTTTGTGGGGAAGTTTCATAAATTCACTTCTCTCCAGGATTCAGGAATGGGATAGTGTCCATCAAGGGATATGTATAAACACCCTAGTCTGAATGTGGATATTTATGTGACAAGCTGTTTCTTGATATCCCAAGAATATTTTTATACTTTCTAGTTAATCCAATAGTACCAGCTTTCCTTCTTATTGAAATTGGTTCTCCTTGACTAAAAAGAATGGTGATTCTAGGGTTCATTATGTTATTTCAAACTATTCTGGATGCACTTTCTAAAATGGATTTTAATATACTTTTGAGTTTGACTTCTGCATCACATGTTGGAGAGCAAGCAACCCTCACAATACTGTATATTTTGCTTCAGGATGCTTCATTGCAGGGTTCCCCTGAGTCGCAAAAGTCTGTTGCCCTAATTACAGGAACTGCCGAGTATAACATGGTTTCCCTAAACAGTACTCTGAAGGCATTTTTGTGGGAAATGGGATCACCATTTCTTCCATGTAAAACTCGCAGTGGAGTTCTTGTAGCCAAAGCTCATTCCCTTCGGATGTGGCTTAAGGACTCCTCATTCTGCATGGACCTTGAATTGAAAGATGCAACAACCCTTCCCAAGTCGAATTCAATGAAGCTTGCTGGAGGATATTTCATGAGAGCTGCTCTAGTTCCAGCATTCAAAGATATCTCTGAACGACTAGGACAAGTAAGGCCGAAGAAATTTGCTAGATTGGCTCTATTGTCAGCAGAGAGCAGAGATAAAGTCATCAAAGCTGATATAGAAGGTAGGAAAGAAAAGCTTGAGAAATTGAAGGAAAAGGGGGTCGTCAGAGCAAGAAAGCCAACAAAATTCCGAACGAGGAAATTTATGAGGCGTCGACATCAGTCACATACACCATAGATAAAACTAATTGGGTCGTGGCTACCAGTAAACATATTTTGGCATCCTTTTCATACCAGGAATAGGATCAAGGTAACATTTAGGCAGTTGTTGGAGCACAAGTGTTTTGGGGGAATTGCAATTCCCTGGCTTTCTTATGCTGAAGCAATGCTGATATTGCAGGTAAATATACTATTCCTGAATGAGTATTTTGTTCAAACTGCGCTTGCTGGTCTATGAGGTCATTAATTAAGGTATTCATTTTCATCTAGCTGGTTAAAGAAAGCTGTGAGAAACGTGATGAACCGTGAAGCTTTGCTGATATAACGTTTAAGGTGATTGATTTATTGCTTATGAGGTTTATAGTTGAATCTAATTTGATAATGACAGATAAGAAAGTATCACAGTGACGTAGCGTTTGTTTTGTGCAGTTGGCTTAATGATGGAATGTGAAAGTGGTTGAATATCAACATACAGAACTGAAGAATTCCCCTACATTGAGATTTATAGTACCATCTTGATCTTTTGATGCTCTACTATTGAATGGAAGACTGCTTTTTAGTTTTGAGGTGCTATATGTAGTGCTTTTTCTCCAGTCCATTCATAAACTATTAAATTTAGAGATACTGTGATCATGATATGAAAATTGTCCCAGAACAAACAACTATGTTTTTGCCAATACAGCAATAGTCAGTCAGCTGTCAGTGGACACAAATATGACGACACGATATGAACATGACAACACGGACATGTCACCAATTTTGGCTTGTTCTAGTCTTAGAGTGCTTATGTCATGTACGGCACTTGCCCAGCGCTCACTGATTGCTTGTGCTTTCTACATCATCTCTGATCTTGAAAGCATTTCTATTTGGGAAATTCACAGTTGCATCAAATAAGTAGGATCACATTTCGTAGACAACTATCATTTACAACAGCAGTACAAAGCGAATGCTTGATCTTCACTTCGAGGGAGGATTCAAGCTTGAAAATGTGGTGGTGGTTGGTTGTTTAAGGAAGGGGGAGGGCAAGGTGGTATGTGCTACTGTTGTTGATTAGTATCGGTTCTTTTACCAGAGTGATGCAATGTATACTTAAGAATCTGGATTCTGGAACTAGATAGACCTATAAAGATGAAACAAATAAAAAATTTATGAGAAAAATAAAATTATGTTTAATCATGTTCCTATATGGATTTATAAGTATAAACGTTTACTCTTAGAGTTACTGTTCATACTATACAATATACCATACACGACACGATACACAAGTAACTCGATACATGATATGTCTTGCAAGTAGACAACCTAGGTTATGGTTAGTGTTGCTACTGCTACAAATATTGTTTGTTAATTTTGTGTGTAATATTATTGGTATTATAATTATTTAATTGTTTATTGTCTCATCTTTTATTTCATGCTCTCTTTTCTTCAACAATATATACATGCACAGTTGATCAAATCTTGGATCATATCAAGATGTTCTGATGTTATTGTTCTGTTATATTGGGATAATTCTTGAGCTGTCTCTGTGCCTTCTGATTCGAGTTTATTTGAAGACTAGTACTTTGTTTTATATTTAACTAGAATACTTTTCAACTGATGGAACTCCCTTTGATCATCTTATGTGTTTGCAGTCCACAAGTTTCCTCCATAGAATGTTTTATGATATCGTGCATTTTACTCCATGGGCAGCCACTTTGGAGGTTTTGCGTTCGGACGAGCAGCAACACGAGAAAAGGCTATACCCTGATCCAGAACAAGCCCTCAAAAACTATAATTATAGCCTCTCCCTAGTCATCTCATCGGATACCATGAAGGCGTTGCCGAAGGTGTTGGTTAATGGAGTTCCTCAGAATTATTGCAGTGGAAGGTGTATTGGATTAGGATCATAAGAGTTTCCTCAATGGAAGGTGGTTGCAGAAAGAAAATGAATTTTTTGAAGCTACAAACACAGGTTCATGAAAGTTTCTAACATGTCCAAGGAACTATAGATACAACTGAATCTGAACCTGTAACAATCTGGGCGAGATGGTCACGAGACCAAACATCAGTTTGCACCCAGCATACTAGTACGAAAAAGGTCCATCCTCTGGAAGGGTCCTCTGCCTTGTTGTAGTAGTGTTTTTTTTTCTTTTTCAATTTAGGGTACAGGCATATGGTCCTATGGGCTTTATGAGAACATGGGCAAGTTGGCTTTTTCAAGAGGCTCACAAGGGCCTCTACCTACATTTCCAGGAATATTTTGTCAACAAATGGCATTTTGGATTGAATGCCACGGCTCGGGGCATCATGAGCAGTGAGCATTTGTCGTGTATTCTTGCTCATCTGCAGGCGAAACATTCTCGAGTTCATAGAGAGAGGTGGTCAAAGTAACTGCAAGCATTCGACTCTTTGTTCTGTAAACGTCTAGCTGAAAACACATTGTTCTTGTCATCAAAATGCAACTGCCTCGTCGTCTTGTCATGTACCTCATGCAAAGGCTACTCAATATGACAGCTACTGCAACGTGCTTCGACAGCTTATGATTAGGAACTTTTGAATTGCATCTTCCTTTTGAATTGCATGCTTCTGAACTCCTTTGCCACTTATGACAGCAACGTGCTACAACAGCTTATGATTAGGAACTTTTGGAAGCTTCAAAAATGCCAAACCCACCATTAAGGGGTAATTTCCATGAAGCTGGCATATCCAAACCAGGGATTTTCTTATGTACATCAGGAATTTTCATTGCTGTGGTTCAAGAAAATGTCAAATTTTTTAACATTGGACTCTTATGTGATTGTAGCAGTGCCCATCGTAGCTACAAGGAAAGCCCTGGCCTCTACTGCATGTTGTCTTCCAAATTTTCATTCCTAAGCTCTTTGCTCTTGTTGCTGTTGTTTTTAATGCACAAAGTTCCTGAAACATTCAATTGGTTGACGATGTCAGCAAGCATATTGGCTTTTACATCAACATGCATCAACCAAGTAGGGGTGAGCAAATACCGACAGATACCGAAAAACCGATCGAATACCGATTAAAAATATTCCGAAAAACCGAACCGAAATTATGTACTGATACCGAATTGCCGAACCGACTAAATTACGGTATAATGGTAATGGTAACGGTTTGAGTGTAATACCATACCGAAAATACCGAACCGAACCGATTCTCACACACACACATTTTTTAATGTTGTTCATGATTAATTTTACACTACTCATTTTTATTTTTATCTATGTTTTGGTTGGTTTCCTAGAACTTGGAATGGATTTTAGTGGACTTGAATTTATGTTAAGAATGCTAAGAATTGAGTTTTTGATCTTCTGAGCTTATATTTTTGTGTTCTCATATAATTTTGAAGTGAATTTTGGTTACTTAAACTTATACTAAATATTAAACTTAGTGATCGCGTTTGATATTTTAAGCTCATTTTTAGTGTTTGCGACTTGTTATATATTGTTATAATAATTTTGATTAATTATTTGGTTGGTAGAGGCTTGGCTTTAAAATTAATGCTTCCAAAAATGTAAAAAAAAAATATATTATAGGTTAAGAGGTTCTACAATATTAAGTGTATTAATTGATCAAATATTAATTGGTAAAATACCGATACCGAACAAAAACCGACCGAATACCGATTTAACCGAAATCGAAAAAACCGATTCTAAATGGTACGATATTGGTATTGATTTTTCAAATACTGATTTTAAAAAATATCGAAAAAATTGATCAAATACCGACCGATTATACCGACGCTCACCCCTACAACCAAGTTCACTGTAAAAAAAAAAAGGGTATGAAACTGGCTTGGAATGGAGATAAGAAACGAGAACCATGTAAGAGTCAGGACTGCATCGGATCTCGAACTGTACTGTAATAAATTTCCTATCTCATGTTAAGGCTTCATTTGCTTCACTGATTAAAATATTGGGAAAGAAAAATTATTAATTTTTTTTTTTTTTACTGTTGTTCTAAACCTTTACTTTTTTTTTTTTTTTTACTCTGTTGATCTAAACCATGATTGCAAGCGAAGTACGTGAAACAAAAGCGCCCATACAGCAACTGTTGTATGTTGTTGACTAATTTTTCATGGCAACGATGCATTTCTATAATATTACAGTAATAAACACGAGCATTGCAGAAATCAAGGAAAGGGTTATTGATGCTGCATCTGGATATCGATCGTATGTATAGTTTCTCCAATCAAGTTGATGGCACTCCTAAACCAAATTAAGGCAATTTATATGGGCACATCATATTTTGATCATGGCTAGCCCGAATTGTGGCTAGCCCAGTAAAGACTGCCAGAAAAATGGGCAGTCATTTGTTTCACATGCTGTGACTTAGAACTGTCCAGTTTTCTGGCAGTCCATTCAGTTTGTAGGACTGCCAGAAAATTGGGCAGTCCTTGTTTACACTAGTTGAAACATCAATATTATGGTTTCCACCAATATTAGAGTTTGTACATTATGAGGAGCCTTTAGGTGCCATCAAAATTGAAAATGAGAAGAAAATTATGGTTTAATTTTTGGGTATTTTCTTCTCATTTTTTTCTTCTCCATTAATTGAAAATCGAAATGGGAATAAAATTAGAATTTAAACCCCATTGTACTTGGAGATAGTGAGGATGAGTTGAGGAAGAAAATTAGGGTTTAAATCCTATCAAAATTCTCATTTTTGTTGTTCTTCTTCTTCTTCTTCCTCTTCTTCTTTTTCTTGTTCTTCCTCTTCTTGGATGAGTTGAGGAAGAAGAGCAAAATTAGAAAAATTGACTTTTATACCAAAGAGTGGGATAGCCATGATCACTTTCTTCAATGACAAACTTGTAAATAAACCAAAGTTCAAAATGGGCTAGCCATGATCATATTTTGATGTGCCCATATAACTTCCAAATTAAACACAAAAGTGCATATGGGATTCACTCTAAAAGAACATACAAATGATTAAAAAAAAAAAAGTAGTCCATATGCCATGAGACTCTCGCGGTAGAGACTAGGAGGTTCGAGATTTATGCAGTCTCATCCCCACACATGTATGGAGATGTTTCCATTACTCCAACATGCATCATCCAGGCTGCAATCGCACAGGTGATGCCCTATAGATCTATGGAAATGGAAATACAACATACTGCTAATAGGGCCCTCAACAAAACCCAGGACATGTACAAATTCTTAAGACCACAATTTGGGGAGGAAAAAATAGTATAACTTAACGATTGATATCTATTTTTCAGCTTGTGAGGGTTGTCACTTAACTATTATTGTATACCTCACTTTAGTCTCGCATCGCCTGGGCTAAAGGAGGATGTCATGACTTGCTCCTAAAAATGTACCAAGCTTCTCATGTTTTATTCACATCGATGAATGAAGAGTTTTCTTTGAATTTCAAACTTCAATCCATTCTGGAGTATCACCAGAAAGCAGACATTTTAGCTCTGTTGTCATTTCCTAAGGAATAGTGAATCACAACGTTCAAGAACAGGGAATGAAAACTATTTCAGACTTAATAAGCTATTTGAGCAAATTAGAAACAATGGATGATTAATTTATTCCATTTCTTTGTTTGCAAGATAAATACTTGCCAAACTATACCTAACTTGTGGAATTTAGTCATGAAGACTGGTCATGTGATGATATTACAATGGCAACCTAAAGGCCCCCAAGATTAATCCTGTCAAACGGGTCCAGTTCTGCAGCGGAATGTCACTAGAATGTGTTATGAAAGGAGTTCACCAGGATTTTACAATCAAGGATTAACATAACATCATAGTTTCCAATGGGTTCCCAACATTTTATCAGTTAAATTTCCGGAGTATGAAGTGGGGCATACTTCTTTTATTGACCATTACAGTACGGATGCAATCTATCAGATAGGTTTGGATATGGTTATTACCATATCCAGATTTGTTTTCACAGCATGGATACAGAATGATATTGTTTGAAATGAAAAATAAATAAATAATAATAAACATATCTGGCAAGACCAAATGCAAAGATGATCAGATATAAGCGGAAATGATCTGGAGAATAGGTTGTGGACTTGGTTTGGGTAATAGGAAATGATAACACAGAAGGCTGCAATTTGGTTTGTCTGGTCATATTTATCGTAGTTATTTCATTGAGTTCCAGATATCTTACGTAGGTCAATTGCTTTAAACCCTTGTTAAGCTGTGATAGTTGCTGAGCATGAATCTCAGCAACAGCAGTAGTGATCCTAAAACTACAACAGGATCTAAATCTGGGTGACAAAATCTGTATCGGGCTGGGTCCAAAGATCAATATCTGAATCCAGGTCCTGTTAGGGATACGAGTGCCTGGGTTATCAGGATTAACTTACTAACATTAATAATAAGCTACAAGAGTTGAGGTATTATATGAAAAGGAAAAGAAAAGGAAATCACCTGTTTACTTTCTAATAGATCTAGGATGTCATGCACTTGATATTCATGATGCTAGGGCACCACACCAGCAGAAAACTTTGGAGTTGCAGTAAGAAAGCCACAGGGTAAGAATGGTGATTGTACTATCACTTGTATCTCCTGCAAAACAGATCTTTCCAAAGAAGAATCAAATTCGACTCGTGCAGATGCACACCGATTATGAACCCGAATCGAGATTGACACACATTCAAAGATGCATACAGCCTCTCTGATATCCCACAACATAACCATTAAAATTCTAGATTCACCAAGTAAAAATATTGCAATAGCAACTTAACAAAGAGGACTTCCGCAAAATAGAATGCTAATGCTTATGTTGTGGGATATTTCGCTCCCTGAGCTAGACAACACATTTAAAATAAAGCTCATGTCCGCAAACATGGATCTGTGTAAGATGGACTGGATTTCCTATGATATGAGGTGAGGTGTATCTGATCTTAGTGATGGGCTTTGAGAACTTGCACAATAGGTTGTCTCCGGAAAATTGAGGATCATAATGTTTAAATAAAAATGCATTTGATGCATTCTTCAAGGTCAAGATACATTGGCTTCTACACAAGAGAGGAGATCTTCAGCTCAAAGACAGTAATGCGGACTCAGTACCCTTAGAGATAGGGTGCAGGTAGTGCAACAATCCTATCACTGTCACATATTCAAAAACCTTTTTTTTCTGGTCGGCTGCTTTTTCACAAGTGACATCAGATCATAAATGAAATCCACGGAGGCTGTGTATCTGGTGGTTTGGGGTGCTATCAGGAGATTCAACAGATGGGATTGATGCATCTAGACAACTGGTATAGTGGCTAAATGTTATCCAGATACTGCAAATCTCAAGATTCTTGAAAGATCAAGACAATATCACAATTCCTCAGATGTTGACAACTCGATATGAAAGATGTCGAGTTTAGCTAGTGAGTAAACATATTTCTTAATCATTTAATAGGGTAACTGGCTAAGCAGATAAATCTATCATATGCATACTATGTATCAACCACAGCCCAATATATACATTTTGAAGTGTTGGGTTTTTGGTTTCCAACACTAACTGACAAAGCTTGACCGGTTGTATAACCATCTAATACCACAAGATAGTTGAATATTTGTGATCTCAAGATTCAAATTCAACAGGGCCACCACAATGGGAGTGGTCCAGTGGTAGCACTAGTAAGGAGGGGAGGAGTAGGGGTGGAATTGAATCCCAGCCTAGGTAAAATAAAAAATGGGAGGGGGTCTTTGTGCTAGTAGCCCAAGACAGGAAAGGTCAATAATGACAGGCCTTATCTCGAAAAGAAAAGAAAAATCAACGGGAACGAAAGGTCTTCAATGAAATGCATTAGAGAACTTAAAGAATACATGAAATGCAAGCTTCAGATAATTATTAATGAAGACAAAAGATGATCTTATATTCCACGTACATTTTTAATAACAAAGCCTTCATGCCAAATTTTTGGGTAGGTGGTTTGAACCTTTTCTTAATGCAAATGATCACTTGTTCTCATAAATGTTGGTTGATATTTATAGGAGACTAAAAGTAAGTACATCTTCAAAGGTAACTAATGTAATTACTAATTAGTAATGCTGATTATGTAAAGTCCATCAATCAGTAGCCAACATAATCGTCGTCCTTACTTTTAAAGAAAAAATAGCAATAAAAAGATATGGCAGCACAAGAAGCAGCGGTTTTCATCCATACTATTGCAAACAGAAGGGGGTTTATATTTATTATATGGTTTTCATCCATACTATAGCCAACAGAGGGGGGTTTGTATTTATTATATGAAAAGGACATACAGACATAGATATGTATGAGATCTCACCCCACCCCAAGCACCAAGTATGTGTGTCAAATAAAAAACAATTTGAGAAATCTTCTTCACAATATAATAATAAAATTATCCTGATAAATTAACAAACAATTATGTAACTTTAACTCTTCTATTATGAAGTCATTGTTATGTTAGACACATCTGGCATCAGCCCAATATAGCTAACTCTAAGACATTCCCATTCATCTGCAGATCTGTTCCATCTGGATTTGTGCTCTTGTGGCTAATGATTTATGGAGTAGATGCCAAGTTGAAACGAATTCAGTCCTGATAGCAGCGTTACTTAACCTCAGCAAATAGCAAACAAGGAACTTGTCATTTTGAAAGGTAAGCACAACAAAGTAAAGTAAAACAAGAGAAATCAGAGTTCCCTAGTTCAAATGAAGGTACTTGTGGAGAGAGATTATGTTCTTCCTTAATCTCAGGATACTACTGGCCATAACTTTAGAAGGATTTCAGTGAAGCCATGAAGTTAGTTGGGGTGTACGAGTGAGTCTAGCTCGTATAAGTTTGAAAGTTATTGAGGTAGATAAGGAAAGTGCACACACGAGGTGAAAGAAAAGTAAAACTTCTGGTTTCTATTTCTAAAGATATTAGTACAACTAAGATTGGTTTCGCAATTAACAAAAACTACCATCAGACATCTTTAACCAACACCTTTTTCTATACAATATTGTAGCAAAATATACAGCAAGGCATGGATAGATTAGAACATGAGATATTATGGTTAGATCCTACTTCCTATTGATGTATAAATATGTCTACAAAGTAATAAAGTGTAGGCGAGAAATGTGCAAACTTTCGTGTGACCCTCTTTATGTACTAAGTTGCACCCAGTGGACACTTCCCACAGGTGAACTACCTAAGAATTTTGAACTTGAGCAAAAACTATAGATGGACTTGGAGAAAATATCAAAATAGTTGCATGCAGCAGACTTGCGTTGTGGGATATGATGAGAAAACATCATATTAGGTTTGTGTGCTGATCTGCATTTATTCACTTGGAGAGACATGCAACTGTCACACTTACTTGGTTCTTCGTAGTAAACAATTTTCCTTCCGTATTTTACTGAGAGATGGGTAAGCCACACAGATATAGCTGTTTCCATATCTTTACTTGTTTTTCTAAACAAATATGGGGCTGAATTCGTATTTTGTTCAGATACATTTGCATTCAAATTTTAATGAACAAGACTGTAGATTCAAATTGAATAATAGAATATTAGCTACAAACCAGATGTTACTGAATGTAACTAACTTTGGTTTGCCATTCTAGGACTGAAAAGGATTTTAATAGAAGTTCTTGAATTTGTATGTTGACTATGTGGCTACTTTAGCGTGAAATAGTCTTCGAAAAATGTACTATAACTACTTTTGTGTACTTGTATGCATGGTAAAGTGTCAATATAAAGCAGTAGATCCTATACATTTTTTGGATATATATCCAGGAATAGATGAAAATATTGACGCATTTAAAAGTAATGTCCTTAATTGTATTTTATACAAATGGATAATGTTGAACAGATATCAATATTTGTCCTGGTTATCCGCATTTGTTTAGATCCCTAGTTATTTATTATACAAGCATTTATGAACATTACCTCAAGAATATTAACAAACATATGCTTTGTGGCATTGAAACACAAAATGTTTTAATAGTCTTAGTATACATAGAATGAAACATATAAAACATAACATCGGTTGCATAAAAAATCTGACATTGGCTTGCATCATTGTGTTTGATGGTTTGAATATGTAAAGTTTGATAAGTAGTAGATTTTTCTTCATGCACAGAGATGAAAGAGCACAGATAAAATAACTTAGTGCATACACAATCGTATGCATATAGGGAAAGAAATTCTTCTCATTTGCAATTTAAGGAATCGGAACATATTGGTAGAGATTTGATAATGTGAAAGCATGTGCCTAACTAACTTGCACCCCCCTTAAATTACTAAACATTTCATAAAAGTTTTGAAGGAACAAAGTAATGATCTTTTGGGATAGTCAGAATTGTTTCCTACACGGAAGCTAACTTCTACCGAACCCATTTCCAGCAAGGCGGATACCAAATGATATCAAAACATTGACATGGAAAATTAAAGGAACCAAAAAATTCCAGTCTCTCACTAGCACACGCTAGAACACAACTAAAAATCATAAGCAGTAGCCAGAAAGTTAATAAAACAAATACCATATAAGTACCCAAATGGATGCTAACAAGAATAGACTTTCATATAAACATGCTAAATAAAGAAGACTTGGAACATATAATGAATCGAAACAAATTGCTTACAGAGGGAAAGTAAACAGGAACATGCCCCTGCCTATTTGACAGCTACAACAACGAAATGTTCTTCTCCATTTCTACTCTTCGGGATCATAGAACTCCTTGTCAGCTACATAGATCATAGTTCGAGTACGGGGCTAATTACGGCTGGAGCCTGCACCTAAAAGACTTTCCCTCTAAAAATTCAAAGAATCTCCCTCTGTCTTTACGGTGACATCATCTTCAATGAGACCTTTTTCTGCTGAGGAGATTAGGTGCACACCCTTCAAAGAAATCTGCCAAGGCCAATTCGAGATCCTCTACCGAATACTTGATATACATCTCGGGATGCTTTCCATTCTCTATATGTTGCCGGAACCGGCCCAAGAAAGAACGGTAAGCCGGCAGAAGCTTCTCCGAAATCGATATCCTCAGCTCCTCCCTCAACTGAGTATCCGGCACGAACCAAGTTGCCTGAATCCGGTGGGTCTCCTCGAACGCAGCATTGAATGACTTGAACCTCTCACGAAGTGTCGACTTCGAGACCCCTGATGAGAAGCTTCCGCTCACATGAATCCCTTCTTCCCTCAAACAATAGAGAACCCTCACCCAAGTTGCCCTCTGATAGCTCGTCGCGGACTGCCGGAACTTCCCCGTCATCTTCTTCAAGTAGTCGTCGCCAATAAGCTCCCTCAGCTCCGGTGACCCCTTCACCTTTTGGACTATATAGTGGACGTTGTTCATCAAGAAAAGGTGGGAGAGCGAGGCGTCCTTATAAAGGTTGGCCTTGTTCTCAAGATTATACTGCAGGATCGCAATGATCCAGACCAAATGGGAAGCCAGTGGCGACTGGTTCTCCGGCTCGGGGAGCTCGATCTCCGGCACTCCGGCCCCCGAATCCTCTCCAGAGAACCGAGCCGAAGCTGAAGGCCTCGACACGATCAGCTCGACCAAGGTCTGCCTGTAATCTGAAATCAAACTGATATAGTTCATCACGTACCGAGTGAGCGGGTGGATCGTGCCGCCGGGGACCGGGATCCTCGAAGGCTCGCGGAGGACGGCGCTCTCGAACTCCGAGAGGATCCCCCGGACCGCCTCGGTCAGCCTGGTGAGAGTCTCCGCGACCTGCATGTGGATCGAGCTGATCGAGTCGGAGGTGTCGGACTGGAAGACTGCAGCAACGTCGGGGAGGAGGTCGGAGATCGCGTCGTGGAGGTCGAGGATCTTGAAGAGCTTCTCCGGCGACCGGCGACCGATGCTGATCGCCTCGGCGAAGCCGAACAGCTGGATCGCGGCGGACTTGACGGTCTCAGCGAAAGGAGCCGCCTCGTCAGGCTCGAAGACGAGCTCGGAGAGCCTCCTCTCGCTGGCGAAGATTATGCGGACGCAGGCCCGGGCGGAGCGGATCCAGCGGCGGATCTTGGCCTCGAGGGCGTCCCACTCCAGCCGCTGCACGTCGCCGATGCTGAGCTTCTCAACTCCCAGGTGGCGGAGCGAGAGGTCGATCGCGGACTTGCGGACACTGGAGTAGACCTGGACGCACTCGCGGACGTAGCCGGCGGCGACCATGCGTTCGGCGATGCTCCGGAGGTCGTTGACGGCGTCGGACGAGAAGAGCTCGACCTCGCGGATGCTTTTGGTGGATCGGCAGCTGGCGATCCGGCTGCTCGAGGAGGAGGAGTCTGGCGGATCCTGTTCCTTCTCGGCTTCGTCGTCGGAGAAGCCTCCCGAGCGGTCGGAGGACATGGAGAGGGAGCTGAGGTCGACGAGGGAGTCGATCTCGAGCTCGTGGGCTTTGGAGACGAGGATGTTGCGGAACTCGTCCTCGAGTCTCGCCATGGCGATCTGGAGCGCGCCGGCGGGGGAGGGGGAGGGGGAGGAGGAGGAGGAGGAGAGGCGCCTGGGGCTGGCGGTGACGGCGGGGTCGGCGCCGACGGAGCGGCGGATCTCGTCGACGGCGCGGAGGAAGCGGCAGGCCTGGTCGCGGTCGGCGCCGTCGGAGAAGAGCATGCGTTCGGAGGAGGAGGAGCGGGCGGGGGAGGCGGTGGGGTCCCACTGGAGGATCAGCTTCTCCGCCGCCGCGATGTCGACCTCCGTCGTCTGGACCTCGCCGGAGTCGTCCATGGGGAAAAACTAGGGTTAGGGTTTCGTGGGAATTTTTTTGTTTGTTTTTATTGGTCGAGGAAGAGGAGGGGTTGAGTGTTGAGACTCTTTAGAAGGAGAGGAGGGGAGAGGGGGGCTCTCTCTCTCTCTCTCTCTCTGACTTTGACTAGGGAGTTTTTTTTGGGGGGGGGGGGGGGGGGGGGGGGGGGCGGAGATGGAATATTCCGGTAGCTATGGAACACGTGGCACGGACCGGAGGATTTGGCTCTGGCGCACGTGGGGGCGGAGGAGTTTGACGGATGCGATTGTGACACGTGGGTCATCGGGGTGGAGGACACATAGGGATAGGCGAATTTTTACTACGGATTGCGAAAAATAGTAGTTCCTAGTGGGGGTGCGTTTGTGTCGAGCAGCCGAGCTGTCGGCACTCTTCAAAAGGGAAACACTGCTCGAACTGTGTGCTTGAGCTTTCAGTTGAAATTTCTAAAAGCATCTCCAACCCCGTTGTCTTGTTTTGTGTTAGATATGTGATATGAGACATAAGACAATATTTTTTTTATATAATAAAATAATATTTACGCAAGACAATAAGATAAAAAAGTGTTATTAAATACAAAAGTACTGAGAATTAGGGGTGAGCGTCGGTATAATCGGTCGATATTTGGTCGATTTTTTCGGTATTTTTTAAAATCGGTATTTGAAAAATCAATACCAAAATCGTACCATTTAGAATCGGTTTTTTCGGTTTCGGTTAAATCGGTATTCGGTCGGTTTTTGTTCGGTATCGGTATTTTACCAATTAATATTTGATTAATTAACACACTTAATATTGTAGAACCTCTTAACCTATAATATATATATTTTACTTTTTTGGAAGCATTAATTTTAAAGTCAAGCCTCTACCAACCAAACAATTAATCAAAATTATTAGAACAATATGTGACAAGTCGCAAACACCTAAAAATGAGCTTAAAATATCAAACGCGGTCACTAAGTTTAATTTTTAGTATAAGTTTAAGTAACCAAAATTTACTTCAAAATTCTATGAGAACAAAAAATATAAGCTCAAAAGATCAAAAACTCAATTCTTAGCATTCTTAACATAAATTCAAGTCCACTAAAATCCATTCCAAGTTCTAGAAAACCAACCAAAACAAAGATAAAAATAAAAATGAGTAGTGTAAAATTAATCATGAACAACATTAAAAATGTGTGTGTGTGTGTGTATATATATGTGTGTGTGTGTGTGTGAATCGGTTCGGTATTTTCGGTATGGTATTACACTCAAACCGTTACCATTACCATTATACCGTAATTTAGTCGGTTCGGCAATTCGGTATCGGTACATAATTTCGGTTCGGTTTTTCGGAATTTTTAAATCGGTATTCGGTCGGTTTTTCGGTATCGGTCGGTATTTGCTCACCCCTACTGAGAATATAATAAAAAGTATTTTTTTTAACTTTCAAGACAACTCCTCTACTTCTTCATTTTTTATATAAATATTTCTATTCATAATTGATGATGTGGAGACAAAATTATTGTAAAGTACATTGTCTAGATGTAGACAACCAACTTCACATTGCCCTTGCCATGTCATTGTTATGTCAGCTTCATGATTTATTCTACATTTGCATTGGAGAAGGATTTTTGAAATGAAAGTTTGTCATTCCTATGTGGCAACCATTTTTTTCTAAACTCACAATAGGGTTGGGGGATAGGCTCTAAACTAGGAGTTCGGCTCGCGCTGGCGAGTAGCTTTTTAAATTTGAATTATTGATAGTCATTTATTTTAATTCGAAATCCCAACGAATTTGAGTTATAAATAAGCTTAAATTTGAATTTGTTCAGACAATTTATAAATGTACTACAGGTAATCCTGAAATAAAATAAAATTTGTCTTTGGATTATCAAAATTTTGACGGTTCTGAATATGTATAAGATTGGGGAAATTTATGAAATGCCCAAAATTTACAAAAGATTTATGTAAAATCCACCGTAAAATAACATTTCATCGCGTGCCCAGAATTATCGATTAATATATAAAAGCGGGTTCCGAATGACCTTTTTTTCATTCCTTCTAATTTATTACAAAAAAATTTGAACCCTGATATTCAAAAACAAAAAGCAAAAAACGTTTCGTACTCTCTCTTCTTCGATAAGCCGCTCAGTTTCTCCTCCAAAATCTAGGGTAACTCCTCCAAAAATCTTCAAACGTTCCTCTCATTCGAGATATTCGCACAATGTCGTCACCATCGAAAACAATATCAAATCAAGAAGCAGATTATCCAAAAGGGAGTGACGGAGAATCATCATCAAATCCAAAAGAGAATGACGGAGGATCAAAGAAACGGATAACTAAAAAACTTGCATATAAGAAGAAGAAGCCTGCTACGCAAAAAGAAGGTATAACTTTAACTTATTTTCATGATTCTGTATAAAACACGGAGAATGACATTCTCCGTGTTAAATTCCACTAAGAATGGTCTTGATCATTCTCCGTTTAAACAATGAGAATGACCATTCCCAGTGCAAAATTACACGAAGAATGTCATTCTCCCTGTAAATTAACACGTAGAATGTCATTCTCCATGTGAATAAACACGTAGAATGTCATTATCCGTGTAAATTAATACGCAGAATCGCATTCTCCGTTTGAATTAACACGGAGAATGTCATTCTCCGTTTTAAATCGACACGGAGAATGTGCTCCCTGTAAATTTAACACACAGAATGTCCATTCCCAGTGTAATTTAAAACGGAAAATGACATTCTCCGTGTAATTTAAAACACGGAGAATGTCATTCTCCGTGTAAATTAATACGGAGAATGTCATTCTCCGTGTAAATTAACACGGACAATGTCATTTTCCGTTTTAAATTACACGAAGAATAGCTATTCTCCGTTTTAAATTACACGGAGAATGGCTATTCTGTGTGTTAAATTTACAGGGAGCACATTCTCCGTGTCGATTTACACTGGTCATTCTCCGTGTTAAATTTCACATGATAAGGATATTCTCCGTGTTTAAAACACGGAGAATGGTCTTTTCCAATGTTAAATAACACGGAGAATGTCATTCTCTATTGTTATACACATGAGAATGGTCATTCTCTGTGTCAGTTAAAACGGAGAATGACCATTCCCAGTGTAAATCGACACGGAGAATGCCATTCTCCCTGTAAATTAACACAGATGTGAAACCCAGTATTTTAGAATTTATGAATTATTGGATTGTAGCATAAATTTTGTTTTATTATTATTATTATTATTATTATTATTATTATTATTATTATATATTATTATTATTTATTAGCCGGAATTAGGAAAAGATATTTTTAAAAATAATCGTTGATTTTTTATTGAGGCCCTGCCCCCGATCCCGAGTCCGGACTCCGACCCCGAGTCCGAACACCTGATCCCGGTTCCGAACCCATTCCTTTCCTTCTTTTAATTTCTAAATATATATTTTATTTCTATTAATTAAAAAATAATATTAATAATAATAAAATACCCACGGATTGGCCTGGTCTTTCCACGACCAGGCCAGCACCTCACTTCACCCCATACTTATTCTCCACAACTCCCTCCTCTCCTTACAACTTCTTCTCCTCCTTTTATTTAATCACCCACTACCACCAACACTCTCCAGCACTTCTCCATTCTTCCCTCACTCTTCTAACAACTTCCTTTCTTTTTAACACAACTCACACCAACACCACTCCTACCAACGTCCAGAACCACCCCCACTTCATTTTCTTCTCATTTCCTTTCCCTTTCCCACTAACAAGCTCCTCCAGAACCCCACCCGAGCCTCCCGCGTCCGACCGAACTCCGGCGCCCGACCCACGCGGCCCCGCCTCCCGCCGGCCTCCGGCGACCTTGCCACCCGCGCCCGCGCGCGACCCGCCGACCCGCTGCCCTGCCGGCCCGTCCGCGCCCAACTCCGCCCGGCGCCACCCCCCTCTCGGCCTCGATCTCCGCTCGGCGCCACCTTCCGCCCGTCGGCCAGCAACTCCGGCTGACCGCCAGAGTCCCGGCGCCGCCTTCCTTGGCCAGAGCCCCTCTCGGCCTCGCCTCCAGCACCTCCCCACTAGCAACCCTGGTCGCCCCCTCTTCCCGAGCTCTTCCCCGGCCGATCCCGCGGCTGTCCGCGCCCGGTTCAGCCCGCGTGCGCCCCGCTGTTCCAACAGCGCTGTCCAGCGCTGTTTCGGCGTTTTTCGCTGCTGACCGCGAGTTTGGGATTTTTTTCGAGTCCGCGGGAACGTGGTTTTTTTTTTCCTATTATCATCTGAGAGCTCTAGCCGAGCAACCCAAGGTATATCTCGTGTCCCTGTGTCCCTACCTTAGTGTCGATGATGATACGGTCCCCGATCCCGTTACGGGATTCGGTTTAGGCGATTGCAGTTTCAGATTTTTCCGAATTCCATTTCAGAATAATTCGGTTTTGTGGATTCCGGTTTCCCGAACTTTATTTCGGGATTTTCGAATTTATTTCGGGAGTATTCTGTGGTTTTGGCTACAAATAATTATGATGTGTTTTCGGGTTGGATATTATTTCTGTGTGGAATATTATTATGGATGGTTTGGGTTGTTTCCCTGGTTTGGGATATTGTTTATGTTGATTTTTGGCACCGTTCCAGGATTGGGTTGTCCCAATTACAGAGGAGATGCTGCCCAAATTTTCGGAAAAGTTTTCAAAAATAAAGTATTTTAAATGGATTTCTATTTTTTAATTCGGTATTTTGCAAACGGATTACGAAAGAGGTTTTGTCGATTTAAAAGTGGATTTTTAGAGTTTCGTACCCCCGATTAGGCGACGACCATATCGGTCGAATGAACCTCGGCGAAGCGCAAACGCTACAGGATTCCTGTATGATGAGGAGCTAGCCAGTAACATAACATTTGGACCAAGTCTGAGACGCATTTTACAACTATATTTATATTTATAATTATTTTTAGAACTGGTACTGCTGTTAGTATTTTTGGTGCAGGGCTTCAGCCTACTGTTTGGACCGTTCGCGGCACTCAGAGCTCGCCTAGATGATTAATTAATTTATGTAAAATTTGTAAAGGACATAAGCCCAGTTTTCTATTTTATTTCGCTGTGATCCTGTATTGTGTAGTTTAGGTTTTTACTTTCTTTTCTGAGTTGGTTTTCGTTATTAGACGCGTAATTATAATTTGGGTATTAATTATTTTGTATAAAATTAATAAGGTTTTTCACGATAAATTAACTTGAATAAAATATTGGAAAGATAACGAAGTCCATGTTTTATCACTTGTAGTTTTATACATATGATATAAAAATACAAAGTTTTGCAAATTAACCGGTAACTGTTTGCAAAAACAAAAGTTGATCTTTATTTCAACAAACTTTGTAAGAAGATTACAAGAATTCTAGAAAAGTACAACTATAGGAATCCGATCTAGATGACGATCGCTTTATCCTTTGGACGATGTGAACTTTGAAAACGATAGCCTTGGAAATTGAAGGCGATAGCCTCTGAAGAATGCAGCAGCACTTGGGCACTTAGGCAAGAACTCCTGAACTCTCTGATTTTTCTGAACTTTTTTTTGTCTGATCTTGTGTGTGTAACAATGAAGGACTTGAAACTCTATTTATAGAGTTCTGGAAATAACTACTTTTTAGTTATTCTGGACTGCGCAAGATGGATTGCGCTGTATTGGACCGCGCAAACATCAGACTGCACTGGCAGTTACTTGATCGTGGGCCAACTGTATTGGTCACATGGCATTATTTGATTGAAATGCGCATGATCGTGTACAGACGGTTACTACGTAACGAGTCATTGATGGCATGAAGGCCACGTGTACTTTGTCAGTTGTATTGATGGAGTGCGCCACCTGAATTGCGCTGGCTTCGGATTGCGCTAGGATGGACCGCGCTGGGCTGGATTATGCTGCAGGCAGATTGCGCTGCATGTACAGCTGTCCTCGAGCGCTGTGCTGCACGATAAACGAACAGTTTCCTCGTTCTCCGTGCTGTCAGTTGTCAGAAGATCTGATTCTCTGTCAGGTAATGATGATGAGGCCACGTCAGCTTGCGTACTTGGATGAGTGCGCAGTTCAATCTGCGCAATCAAGAATGTGCGCAATCTGTCTCCTGCACAATTCAATTGAAGGATGCATTTCTTGATTTTCATGACTTTGTTGATGGGTGCAACTTGATTTTTTAGGACCTACAAGACCCCGTTCAAAGTTTTCGAAAGTTGAATTTATTCAAAGTTTCGAAATACTTTGAATTTTAATTTTTAAATCAAGTTGCGCATATGATGACCTGTCTGCGCAATCGGAGGAATTAGCCCATGTTTATTCGGCGCAAGCTGAGGAGTTTGTTTATTTTCGGAGTTTGTTTATTTTCGAAAACTATAAATAGTTCTCAGTTCTCTCTCTACCATTCTTTACTTGCTTTCAAGCTTTCAAAAGAGAAAACTTCTCGAGCTTTTCCTGACTCTTTTTCTTCTTCCCGTCGATCTTCATGGCTCCAAAGCGCTCCGCCGTCGAGAAAGGCAAGGCCCCCGCCGAGTCTTCGGCTTGTGCTGCGTCGCGCCCTTCTCGACATGAAGTTGCACATCCAGCACTGCAAGGTAGACATCCGATCGAAAACCCTTTTTAGGGTTCTTCGTCATTGCTGCACCTTCAAACCGATCTCTTTTTAGAGATTTGGTTACATTGCGCCGCCCTGTTTAGGGTTTCGGTTGCACAAACCCAATAGTATTCATTTTTATGAAGACTATTTTCTTGCGCAATCGGTTAGAACGCGCTGGCAAAAGTCAGCGCAGTCTCCTGATTTGTGCAAGGCTGTCCAGCACAAACTGATACTTTGCGCAAGTTATTCAGCGCAATCTGATGGCTTGCTCAAGTGGATGAGTTAGCGCCACTGGATAGTTTTCGTATAGAACCTAGTGTTGTGCAATCTGATGCTTGCGCAATCTGCTGACAGAATCTTTGATTTTACTTGTACTGAATTCTATTTTTTCTGTTTGATGCAGTTAACATCAGAGAGGACCCTGAGTATGAAATATTTACAGGGTCCCTTGCTGAGCCAGAATTTAAAGAAGATTTATCCTATGTGCTCTTTCCACAATATGCTCTGCCATCCTCCCGCCAAGCTATCTTGGTAGCTCAGGACAATGAGACTTTGTTAAGTCTGATGAATGGGCAGCCCTTGCAGTCTGCTGACGCCATTACCCACAAGAAACCCATGTTCTTGTTTGGCGAAGCCATCGACAAGAGTTCTCAGCCAAGATCCCGTGTTGAGCAGAGACTCTTTCAAAGAAAGGAGAAACTAGTCCTATTACCGGACATCGCTAGATGCCTCCCTCTAGCCCGATATGCCCATACAAGCCATCCCAGGAGGATGGACTGGGATATTACTCCCCTCCAGCATGCAAGGACAGGAAAGATTTGTGTCAAGAAAGGACCAAACAACAGAGACATGTTCTATAGCTCTTCTGAGCAACATAGCACTTTACTCAGAGGGTTGAAGCCAGACTGTATCCCTCCAGAGAACTCTTCTTTGTTGCTGCCGGTGAGGACACCAATCTTTGCTAATGAGTATGCAAAGGCTAAGGGCAGATACCCGGATCAGGACATCCGGCTGACCGGTCTAGTGAACCCGGAGAACAGGAGGTGGAACTGCATAGCTAACTGGATATTGGCTCAGTTTGAAGACAAACTTAAAGAGATCGAGCTTTATCATGCGGTATATGCTACCGTGTATGGCTTCCACCCAAACCCTCATCTGTTTCTGGTCTTGGCAGAGAGGTATAATTGTAGGACAGGGACATTCATGACGCCCTGCGGGAAGATTGGATTAGCCCTCCATGAGATGAAGTAAATCTCGTGCCTACCAACGGGAGACTTCCCTTATGAGGAGTATGTTCCCACAAACGACGAGTTAGATAGACTACGTCGGGAAAATGCAGAGATGGTGGCAGTCTTCGACGAACTATTGTGCCATTACAACATATGCTCCATGTACTATAAGAGCGGCTCTTCCGGCACCTGTTATTCATCGAAGTGGTTGCCGTATCATTTTCTTAATCATATCATTGAGAAAAAGACTAAGGATCATGACACATGCAACCCGACTTTCTTCCAATCCCTCAGCCACAGTGAAGTAATAAGACTGATGGAAGAGAATAAGAAAATGGATATCAGAGTTAATGATGAACACCAATACCCTCCACTCAAGACCGGAGATTTTGTTGAAATTTATAAGAATGGGCTACATGTCCATGTCAAGAGAAGCCCAGCTGGCGGGATTTCTGACATACTGGCTCCGTCGATTCGTCGTACCCGGAGCAAGCGTCGTGGACCGCTTCCACCGCGGCGTACTTTTTGCTGCTGTCCGGTTAGTCTTCGGCTATCGGATGGATTTGCTATCAGCGATGACCTATAGAATAAATGCAGGTCTTCGTTTGTATGTTGACTCTATGATCAAATGGAAGGGTGAAAAGGGGAACTTTCCTCGATTGGAGTTGCCTTACACCTATATATTCGGATGGTTGCTTCTGCACCATCCGTCTTTGATGAACCCCGACATGGGAGCAGTCGGTGGTAGCTTTCTTCGGAGATTCTCCCGGAGCAAGTGGGTGTACATTAGTCTGAAGGACTGCAGACGTGTCCTGAACCTTGGGAAGGGATGGAATTTTTACTGCTTTGCTCCTCCAGCTGGTTATGAATTCATGGCAACAAATCTGGTTGACCTTGGAAGGCAACCGTTAGGTCGAGCAGCTTTTGACTGGCTGAGGACGATCAGGCCGTCCCACTTGGTATATAGATTTGAAGAGGAGTGTTATCTGGAACCATATCTGCCAAGTCGCTTCGCTCGTCAATTTGGTTACGACCAGTTCCATGTAGGCAACGCTATAACTTGCCTACAAGGAAAGGGGTATTTGATTGATGGTGCCAGAGCATGGGCCTACTACAACGCTCGAGACACAAGGACAGTGTTCTCGATGCCAAACAAGAATGATAATGGCCCTAGAATGTTATATACATATTCGCTCTTTTATACAACAGCGAATACATTTGCTGAAAACTTCAGCCTTATTGATAGTTTTGCAACAGCAACACGTCTGAAGAAAGGAGCCACTACTATACTAGCTCCAAATAACGATGAAGAGCATGAACCGGTAGATGATCCATTGGAAGCCTCAAGGGAAGCAAACTTCCCTGAGGAAGTCAATCAACCATTGAGAATTTCTCTGAAAGTTGTTAAGTCTCCGGCCAGGGAGAGAAAAAGAAGGATTGACGAACCTTCTTTCCCAGCTGTAAAGAAGAAACTTAATTTGGATCAATCAGAGAAGGTTACTATTATATCACAATCTCGGCAGCTGGCCGAGTCAATCCAACGAGAAGAGGCAACCACGCCGACTTCTATTCCAAAGCCGGTTGACGTAGTAGATGTGGAGAGCCCAGAAAGGCCTCTTCATAGAAAGAAGCTGACTATTAGAAAAAGAAAGAAGGCGATCCTGTCCTCGGTGGTGGTGAATGCTGCTGCTAGAATTACTATGTCATCTCCTACTCCTGTCTCTGAGCATAGGCATGAAACTCCTAGTCCAGAACAGAGGGACGAGACTGATCAGAGAGAGGAGGCTGCAGAGCCTATGGAGGATATTGTAGAGGAGGAGCATGAAGCTTTACGATCTCTTTCACCAGCGGTAGAAACTACTCAGCTTCCTGTCACACCAGTAACAATCTGCGAAGAGGAGGATCGTCTAATGATTGAGGCATTGAATGATTGTGACTTCGGTCTGCAAGATGATGTTGATCATGCCGCTGCAGCTGCCAGCGAGGAAGCTCTTGAGGATAATGAAAGTGAGGAGAGTACATCATCAGAGGCTGTTGATGATACACAGAATCCTGAAGAGGACATGGAAGTCCATATATCTTCCAAAGCCGCTGATGACACCCTGGATCCTGAAAAGGATGCTGAGGTGCAGGTATCTCCAGAAAAGATTGCAGATGAGGAAGTGGCCCTGGAGGAAACTCCTACTGTCGATCCCAAAGGTATTGAATGATATTATCAACCTTCTTATCATAGTTTAAACGGCTGACCACTCTATCTTTGATCCATGCAGAAATCGAGACTTCCCCAGCTCCTCCAGTGTGCACGGATATAGTGCCTGTAACGACGATAGCTAGCAGCAGTCGTCATTTGTCAGGTAGTTCCGAGGCAGGCAGTAGCCAGGCAGTTATGTCTGAGGCTACTTCTGCTAGATTAGAATCTGTGCCAGCAGATGACCGAATCATCACTGGACCAAGCCATGGTAAGATTGCTTTTACCTTTGATCTTTTCAATAGCTGCAAATGACAAACAAAATGATAAAGTTTATCTGTTTTTGCAGAGGAACAACCGGGAGGAGCAACCAGCTCTACTTTAGCTCCCTTATTTAAAGAGCCCCCCATCCAAGTAGCTGAACGTCCTGCTACTTCATCATCAACGGGAGTAGCTGCTACTCCTGGTGCTCTGGCTACCAATCAATTTGTCATTAACTCCTTCACCAACTTCTTCTTTGATTCGTTGGGACCTTTAATAAATAGGGTGATGGAGAAGGAAGATGCTAATTTCTCTACAGTTAGAGGTCCAACCTCTTTCTTGGTTAATGCCATCCGCAATCAAGGTGACGAGGCTCAGGCTACTTTTCTTGATCATATATTAGATGAGCTGGAGACCTCAGTTAAGAGCTACAAAGAGATAAATAAGGGGGAGGTAGAGCCTCTGGTGCAAGCTGAATTTGAACGGATGTCTCAATAGGCCGCGGTTGAGAAAGTTAATTTCCAAGTTCTCTTGGATACTTTTACTGCCAAGTCCGCTGAGTACAACTCCAAGGTGGAAACAGTGGCATCTGTTGCTGAAGAGAAAGAAAGGAGAGTTGGTGAATTGCAAGCGGAAATTGTCCGTCTTCAGAAAGAGCTGGAAGATGAGGCTACTCAATACCAGGCTGCAATTCAACAACTTGGTGTTCTGACTCGAAAAAGAGATGAATATGCTGCAGCTCATCAAGCTGAAGTTACTCGCAGACTAATAACCCTGCCAACCTTCGATGATAAATCTGGGATGGAAGAACCTAGGAAGCGAGTGATAGAATCTCGTGAAGAGCGACTGCAAATTTTGAAGCAGCAGATGACCAACTTGATGACACCGCCGGCTGAATAGAAAGATCTTTTTTATCTTCTTGTTTTTTATGATACATATCTTTGTAATGTCTTTCATCTTTGATCAATAAAAAGACACATTTTTTTGGCTCTATTATTTATTGCATATCTTATTCAGATATAAATAATAGCGATAGAAAATATATTCAGAGGTACAGGACATGATATATTTCTTGATTTTTAGAAAATAATTATATTCGTTATATCTGCTCAGAGGTAATGTGGACATGGCAGAATATAATTTGTCGAATACCATTATTTCAGTAGACAACTTAATCAAGGATGACAAGTTGCTGATGTGGATGGATAGATAAATGAACGAAAATGAATCGTCAAAATGTGTGAACGAAATAAATCGTCGGAATGAACGGGTAAACCGTCAAATGAATTGAATGAACGGGTGAACCGTCTGATTGATGTAATGAACGGGTGAACCGTCTGATGGATGGAATGAACGGACGAACCGTCAAATGAATGATTATGATGAACGGGCGAACCGTCAAAGGATTTGAATGAACGGGCGAACCGTCGAATGAATTGAATGAACGGGCGAACCGTCGGATTGAGTGTGATGAACGGATGAACCGTCGGATGAATATGATGAACGGGTGAACCGTCGGATGAATGTGTCGCTTCATAGTCTTACGACTCTCTGTCTATAAATAGAACAGAAAATCAAATGAAATGGTCACTTTCACTTTTCAACATAAAAATGTCATCTGGAGATGCATCGAAGAAGGCCGAGGTCGCCCCGAAGGTGGAATCGGGTACTAAGGAACGTCCAGTTGAGCCTAACCAGCCAAAGCAAATGGCAACATGCGAAGGTTCGTCTGCTCCCAAACTGCCAAAGGACATCTTGGACTTCCTTCTTGAACCAGGGAAGACTGAAGGAGAAGAGGCCATGAGGATGACTGCTTGTAAGTTCCTTGTGGGTTCGAGCAAGGATGTTCTCGGCTCTTTTGCTGACTATGTCTTCGATAAGGATGGCAGTGGCCCGCGTCCCGATTTTGAGAAGGATGATAGTGACCTTCCTTGATATTATGTACTATCATTCATGATGAAATAAAATCAAATTTTATTTATGAACTTGTCTGATGATTACAAGCAATCTCTTTTTACATTTATACATAATACTTTTTGAGGAATTTGCCATTGATGGGCATTATTGCAACTCGGCCATCCAGTTCTGTGAGTTGATAGGCTCCATTTGAGAAGACTTTGCTCATGATATATGGACCTTCCCACTTTGCATCGAACTTGCCCTTGCTTGAGTGAGTCATAGTCATAGGACGCCTGACAGTTAGAACGAGCTCTCCTTTCTGAAAAGCTCTGACCTTAACTTTGCGGTTGAAAGTCTTTGAGATGCGGGCTTGGTATAACTCAATATGCTGTTGAGCCAATAGCTGCTTCTCATCGAGCGCTTCTAATTCTTGAAGTCAGAGAAGGTCGTTGTTCTCGGTAGTGAGTTCGTTGGCGATAGCAATCCTCAAAGACGGAATTTGGAGTTTCAGAGGTAGAACTGCTTCACAGTCGTACACTAAAGAAAAGGGTGTACAGCCTGTAGGGTTACGGACCGTAGTACGGTAGGCCCAAAGACATTCTCCAAGCTTTTTACTCCAGTTTCGTTTGTTAGTAGATACAAACTTCTTGAGGAGCTTGATAATAGTTTTGTTGAAGGCTTCGGCTAAGCCATTAGCAGCAGGATTGTAGGCTGTCGAGGCGACATTGTTAATCCGATGATCATCACAGAACCTTGTAAATTTCTGACTGATGAACTGTGGTCCGTTGTCATGTATGATCCTTCGAGGTACACCAAATCTATAGATAACATGGTGTTTGACGAAGTTGATGACGCTACTGGTCTTGACTTCAGCCAAAGGTATAGCTTCAGCCCACTTGGAGAAGTAGTCGGTTATTGCTAATATGAACCGATGTCCTCTAGAAGAAGGAGGATTGATGGGACCTATGATATCCATGCCCCAAGCTTCAAAAGGCCAGGAAGCGGCAGTCGGATGAAGGAATTCTGATGGTTGATGAATGAAATCTGCATGGATTTGACAAGCTCGACATTTTCTTGCATATTCGATGGCATCAGATACCATAGAGGGCCAATAGTAACCCATACGTCGGATGCGATCCTGTAGCTTAGGACCGGGTTGATGTGCTCCACAGACACCGTCATGAGCTTCACGCAATACTTGCTTCGCTTCATCACCAGCAAGATAGCGCAAGAGTAAGCCGTCATAAGTTCGTCGATAGAGAGTTTTGGTGGTCTGATTGTAGTAGAATCGTAGAGACCGTCGATGAATACTTGTAGCCTCCTTGGGATCTTCAGGGAGTATGTCATGAACTACGAAGTCGATGAAAGGATCTCTCCAATCTTCACTGATGGCATTGACTTCAGTAAGATTACTGAACTCAATATTACGATTGTTTTCGACACAAAACAATTCCCGATTAGAGATGACCACCACCTGTTATCTTTTGATAGGGATGGCTAAGACAGCTGCGAGATTAGCCAAAGCATCTGCCTCAGTATTGCAAGCTCGACGTACATATTCGATAAAGAAGGCTTTGAATGATGTAGCCATGTTGATTGCTGCTTCATGGTAAGGCACCAGATCTTGATGGCGAACTTCATAAGTTCCTCTAACTTGGTTAACAACCAGCTTGGAGTCACCATAGACTTCAAGATATTCGACGTCTAGTTGTTTATCTAGCTGAATGCCGATGAGTAGAGCATTGTACTCTGCTACATTGTTGGAACAAGGTTTATCTAGGGAGTAAGCTCTTTGAATAACTGACCCGTCTGGAGAAACGAGAACAACTCCAACTCCTGCAACAATGGCACCATTCGGCCCGATCCTGGATGCACCGTCGAAGAATAGACGCCAAGTAGGAAATTCTTCAGAGATCATATCTGATTCTAATGTCTCGTTTGGAATTTCATCATAGAGTTTGGATGTCTCTGGAACAGGATGAGCTGCTAAGAAATCTGCCAGCGCTTGACCTTTGACAGACTTTTGTGGAACATATACCATGTCATATTGGGCTAATAGAATGGCCCACGTAGCCAGCCGAGAATTGAGTGTGCTAGGCTTCTTCATTAGTACCCGAAGAGGATTGACTCGGGATATGACATAAATAGTTTGGCCAATGATGTAATGCCTTGTCTTTTGAACAACAAACATGAGAGCTAGGCATTCTTTTTCAACCGGACTATAACGGTGTTCAACACCAATCATAGTACGTCTGAGATAGTAGATGGCTTGTTCATGGCCTTCTTTGTTCTTTTGGGCAAGTAGAGCACCCAGTGAATGATCCATTGCACGGACATACATTAAGAATGGTATGCCGGAGATTGGTGGCACCAAGACTGGTGGGTTCATGAGATATCGTTTTATGTTATCAAATGCTCGTTGACATTCTTCGGTCCAAATGAAAGATACACCCTTCTTCATTAGTTGAGTAAATGTTCTGCAGCGTCCAGACAGATTCGAAATGAATCTCCTGATGTACGCAAGTCGACCTTGGAATCCTCGTAGCTCTTTTAGGTTGCGTGGATGACGCATCTCTTGAATGGCTTTGATCTTCTCAGGATCCACGTGTATACCCTTAGAGGTAATGACGAAGCCGAGAAATTTGCCACTAGAGACACCCAATAATGACTTGGTGGGATTCATTTTGAGTTGATGTTGGCGCATGAGGTTGAAGATAGTTCTCAAGTCTTGGATGTGGTCTTCCTTTAGACGACTTTTGACAGCAATATCGTCGACGTAGCATTCAACAGTCTTGCGCAGATGATCTCGAAAGATGGTACTCATAGCTCGTTGATAAGTTGCACCAGCGTTCTTGAGACCAAATGGCATGACGGTATAGCAGTAAACTCCGCGAGGATTGCGGAAAGAAGTATGTTTTTCATCTTCAGGATTCATCCGAATCTGATTATATCCGGAGAATCCGTCCATGAAGGATATTCTTTCGAACCCACAGGTGTTGTCAATCATGACATCCGTGATAGGAAGAGGAAATTCATCTTTTGGACATGCTTCATTAAGATCCTGAAAGTCGATACAGACTCGAACTTTGCCGGTTTTCTTTAGAACTGGGACGACATTGGCTACCCAATCAGGATGTTGCTCTTCTCGAATAAAGCCACAAGCGATGAGCTTCTTGACTTCATCATCGATTGCATCTATTATTTCTGGTTTGAAGTGCCGTTGTTGCTGTTTGACCGGTTTTGCATTAGGCAGGATGTTCAATTTGTGATTAGCAACTTTGGGATCTAGTTCTGGCATATCTTCATAGCTCCAGGCAAAGATATCAATATATTCTCGAATAAGAAGAATTAATTCTTGTTTATCTGCCTTTGGAAGGTTCTTGCTGATGAATATTGGACGAGGTGACCCGCTCTCCCCTACATCAATTTGAACCAATTGATCTTCAGTAGGAGGTTCCCTTTGTTCGAATCGAAGTTTCCATTGGGTATCCATTCGTTGAGCCCAAGGATCTGTTTCAGGACTTTCTTCAACATCCTCGTTATAGCCTTCCGGAAGTTCGGCGAAAACCATGTTAGAAGATACAGTCAGCCAATGAACCTAACCAATGCTGGTATCAGAATCCCATGATCTGGAGTCAGAAGAGTTAGAGCGCTCTTCACTATCAGATTCGGAGACTGCTGGGGATAATACTGGAGGAGAAGCATATCCGAGACCTCTTTTGGTCCTGCTGTAATACATCTCTGACTTTCCTTTCGGAACAGTTGTACGGATAGGAGTTCTTCTACCTTTACCGTAATTGAGGCCATTCTTGAAGTCATAACCCATCTTTCGGATGATGTCTTTTGATTGTTGACTGTAACGTCGGAGTTGGAGATGCCCCGTGTCGTTAATTTTGATATCATCCGTATAACTGAACTCTTGTTCCGGTCTTTTACTAAAAAATATTGGACTCTCGCCTTTCTTACGAGCGGAAACAATACGATATGAATCTTTTGGATGTTCAAGTGCGACTTCTGTTTGAAGAGACTGCACAACTCCCATTGTAAATGACTGATAGCTATCTAACATATCCAAATAGCACCTAGCATGATAAATGGCATCAGTATACTGGAAAGTAGATGCTTTTTCATTGATTTGTACATTTGTATTTACAGCAGGACCTTTAGCCTTAGCAGGCTTGGTCAAATTGATTACAAGAGGGGGATAAGATGAACGTGGAGGAGGATTGGCCTTGTTACGACGGAGGTCGATAACAAGCGGCTCAGAGGAGGTGAGCTCCATTTTGTCCTTGTTATGAGTTAAATCGATAACAAGTGGCTCAGAAGAAGTGAGCTACTTTTTATCCTTGTTACGACGTAAGTCGATAACAAGTGGCTCAGAAGAGGTGGGCTTCTTTTGATCCTGATCATCATCAGTTGGTTGCTTCTGGACTGGCAAGTGAATAGCCAGTGGCTTGGAGGATTGAAGACGAGAGACACGCCCTTTAACAGAAATGATGAGGGTGTCATTAGGCACTGCTTCTTGCTCTTCTTCAGTATCCAGAGACACCGTGGGTGAATGTATTTGTACAAATGAACCTGTCTTGTCTTGCATCATGTCTAGGACATGGATCCCTGGTTTTCCATGGTCAGGGATTCATACTGAATATGGCTAGGATTAATGACTAGATTGATCAAATAGTTCATGGAGAATTTCCCAGTTACCCGTTGCCCCTTTGGTCACGGCCTTATATATATATATATATATATATATATACTTCGGATTTGTTGCTATCCGTCGAGATGAGCGCACTTCCAGCCCGCCGTCGAGTGTGGTACCTTAGGACACATGTATCTTACTACAGTGTGTCTGCTATATCCTGCTATCTTTTCCTTTTCTTGCTGGGATCACTCAGGTAGTAACAAACAGGTAACCAGACTTGGAATTCTCATTGCATCTTGCTAGTAACTAGGCCTGTGATAACCCTAGTTAGTTAAAGTATCAAGCCATACTTATTGCTTGGCCGTGATTGTTGGTTGAGGTATAATCTGTCTAGTCCTGTCTTGATCCTATACAAGATTGTTACATATCTTGATTTCTTATATTCACCTTGCCGATAAATGGTGGGAGAAACCAAGTTCTGTTCAGACGAAGGGTTACAACCCCGGTCCTTGTTTGGTTTACGGGTTGTAACCTGGTTATCTGAATAGTCCCATGGTTATCTCATCGTATATCATCCTGTCATGCTTTCCATATGTTCTGTCTTTTATCGATTCTGTACAAGATTGTCTTTTATATTCACCTATCATGCTTTTCTTAAATTACTGTCTCTTATTATGTAATTATATTATTGTGCTAATTTGCTGGCTTTAGTTCTTATTTTGTGGCCTCCTTTGTGGCACTTGTTCTTTCTAGGGTCTGACCCAGCTGATTTTGTATGGCCAGATACCGGAGCAGCAGTAAAGGATCTACCTGTCTTCCAGTCCGATGGTGACCGCCAGGCGTAACCAGGGCAACGAGTGGGTTTCTTTTGTCCTCCCACTCTATTGTACATTATTCTTTGAGGCGTTTAGCCGACGAGCACTTGTTAGCTCGATGCACTTTACTTCTGTCTGTCTACGGGCTGTAATCATGATTGGCAACTCGAGGTTGATCATGTATGACTTAACTCTTGCTAGTCCTTACATTTTGTACGACTAGCTTCATGATCATCTGGATATGTAATGTTTGGGACGCCTTACAATTGTATATTTGGTGATCTGATATCTTGTGATTATTATTAGTTGGTTGAGATTGAGACAATAGGATAATATATGACCTTCAGAGACTGATGGCTTGTAGATAAACCCTCACATATCTAGACAGCCGTGACCGTATGGTGAGATGGATTCCATTTCATTATACGTAGCTGGCTATGTCTGCCCCCGCTCTCCAGTATTCTGGTTTTGGGGCGTGACAGGGGGAATTGTGTAACATTTATGGCCAATACCCCCCTACATTGCAGGATTGTGCGAGCTTACCCCTCTTACACACGGGGATAAGCCGTATCGCGTCGCTAGGACGCTATTGTATAACCCAAGCCGGTCATAGACGATTACACATTCAAATCACATTGTTTTTAATCGTAGAACTATTGAAAAATATTGTTTCAACTGTTTAGCCTGCACTTTTCCATTATTACTTGAAATATGAGATACATATTCGTACTTGCTCCCTCCTGACTGGAGACAACATTTTTAGGTGACTTTGAGGATGTTGGGCTATTGTACAATAGCTACTATGACCCGGTTTTGTATCCTGTGGTGTTGCCGGAGTCCCCCTTGGAGGACGCAGGACCTGAGGCCGACGAGCCGACCGCTTAGCTAGTCGTTTCCAGTTTTCTAGTTTTGGAATTTTGTTAATTTTGAATTCAGCATTTTATTTCAGTTCTTTCATATCCAGTTGTACTTTTCAAATGTTGAATAAAAGTTTTAAAATTTTTCGCATTTTGACTTGTGACAAATGTATATATGTTGTTGTGAATACCTGCATATAGAACAGCTTACTGCCGCCGTCTCACAACGGTACAGGCTGGGCATGATCCGGTTCGACCCAATAATTTGGGATCGGGTCGTGACAACGAAGAAAGTCATTCTCCGTGTAATTTAGCACGGAGAATTATCTTTTCTGGTGTCAAAACAAGGAGAATGAACATTCTTCGTGTAATTTAAACGGAGAATGGCATTCTCCGTTTGAATTAACACGGAGAATGGCCATTTTTCTTCTTATATCAATGGATAACAGTTAACAGAAACCTAATTTATTGTTTTTGTTTTGTTTTGTTTTTTTTTTTTTGTAGCAAAAAGCACTGTCAGGAATAAGGAATCTAGACTTTTCCGTGCTACTTTCAAAACAACGCTAGATCTTATGGAGGTTATCATTGTAAATGGTGGCCGTTTACCCGTGCCAGTTATTGAATCTTTAAAGAATACCAATTTCTGGAATTTAATTGAGGTATTTTACAAAAGCAGAGTTGAGATAAAAGAATTGGCGAAGGCAACAGAAGGTCTTGAGAACTTGATAGGAACCTACAGGGAAGACGAAGATGGTGTGGGTTACTTTCAGTTAAGCAACACTGTCCGAATCGTGCCTAGCGTCGATGATGTGGCAACCATCTTCGATCTACCGCTTAAGAAAGCGAGACTGATTTTAATTGCAGCAAAATTATTAATGGAGATACAGAAACAGCCACCACCACCAGGATCTTATAGCTTGTGTATAACGCATTTTATAAGGTTGCTGGCTAATTCCAAGGGCACACAAGCAAAAGTCACTAACCAGGAAGTGAAAGATAAGTTCTTCCATTTATTAGAGCGACTTCGTAGCGGAGATAAGACTGCTAATCCAGATGATTTGGCCAAGCTGTTGATCTTCCACTTGTGCTAAACTGTATTCTTCACAAAATCTGACGGTTTAAGTTTGCCGTACAAATTCTTCGCCTTGGTGGACAGCATAGAAGTTATCAACAGTATATGCTGGCCAAGGTTAATATTGGAATATGTCATGGATAGCATAAAGAGGAGTACAAGTAAATGTACGGGAAGGAATTACTCCGATGTTTACTCCAAAATGGAAGGTTGCACAATATACTTCCTATATTGGTTTGCAGAACATACTACCCTTGTGGAAAGAAAGTTTGACCTAATTCCAGATTACCCAAAAATATTCACATGGGATGGGTACACAATCTCAACCTTCCTCAAGACCGAATACCCTATGGAAATGAATTCTCCGTACATATTCGAAAACTTGATCATATCTGTTGGACAAGAAAGAGGACACATGGAAGGTGAGCAACCTCTACAAGAAGAAGTTGCACAAGAGGAAAGTGGAGAGACAGGGGAAGAAGGTCCACTTGGGGCTGAGGTTGCTGCTGAATAAGTCAAAATCAACGACACGATGGGTGGCTTGGCACAAGAACTGGAGGAATTGAGAAGGCAGAATTCTGATATTCTGGCGCAGAATGAGAAGCTCCTTGAAAAGATTAAAGAGCTAGAGGCACAACTCCGTGCAGTCAACGCTGATATAGAGAGCTCGGCGCATGAATTGGAGGAAATCAAAAGACAAAATTTTGATCTGTTTGCACAGAACTGTGGACTCAAGGAAAAGCTTCAAGAGCTAAACGCACAAGAAGCCCATCAACGTGCAATCAACAACACGATGGAGGGTTCAGTGAAGCAATTGGAACATTTGAGATCACAAAACTCTGACCTTTTTGCTGATAATTCACAGCTCAACGACATAGTTAAAGAGCTAAAGGCACAAGGTAAAATCTTCTCTTTTTTAAATTTGTGATTTGTAATTCTCCATATTTTATTGCAGTAAAATGACCATTCTCCGTATTATGTTGCAGGAGAATTGTCATTCTTCGTGATATAGTTACGGAGAATGGTCATCCCCATGTGCTTTAATACTGGGATTGACCATTCTCTGTTTCAATTTACACGGAGAATGGACATTCTCCGTATTAGAAACACACAGAATGACATTCTCCGTTTTAACTTACACGGAGAATGTCATTCTCCATGTTATATGTAGGAGAATGATAATTCTCCGTGTTTAATTACACGGAGAATTTATATTCTCTGTGTAAGATTAAACGGAGAATGGTCGATCCCCATTGTCACATGGGCACGATCATTCTCCGTGTTAATTAATACGGAGAATGGACATTCTCCGTGTTAATTACGCATGAGATTTTGCATTCTCCTTTTTATTTAGCACGGAGAATTCCATTCTCCGTGTCATTTAATACGGGAATGAAAGTGTTCAAACACATGAAACGGAGAATGATCATTATCCGTATAAATTGAAACGGATAATGGTCATTCTCCTTTTAAATGATACGGAGAATGAACATTCTCCGTCTTAGATATACGGAGAATGACATTCTCCGTGTTAATTAACACGGAGAATGGTCTTTTCCATTGTTAAAACTGAGAATAATATTTACTTTTTCTATTTTTTAATTGACATCGTACCTTTCATTGATGTTTGTTTTATAACAGTGCAAATAACAGAGCATCTGAGACAAGCAAATAAAAAGCTCGCTGATGAGAAAATAGAGCTTCAAGAAAAGGTTGAATTGTTGAATAAAGAAGCGATTGAAAAGGATGCGGCACAAGGTAAAATTTTCTCTTTTTTAAATTTGTGATTTATAATTCTCCATGTTTTGTTGCAGTAAAATGATCATTCTCCGTTTTATGTTGCAGGAGAATGTCCATTCTCCGTTTCAATTTACACGGAGAATGGACATTCTCCGTATTAGAAACACACAGAATGGCATTTTTTTTTTGAGGAAACAGAATGACATTCTCCGTTTTAACTTACACGAAAAATGTCATTCTCCTTGTTATATGTAGGAAAATGACAATTCTCTGTGTTTAATTACACGGAGAATTTATATTCTCCGTGTTAGATTAAACGAAGAATGGTCAATCCCATTGTCACATGAGCATGATCATTCTCCGTGTTAATAAACACGGAGAATGGACATCCTCCGTGTTAATTACGCATGAGATTCTACATTCTCCATTTTATTTAGCACGGAGAATGCCATTCTCCGCGTCATTTAATACGAGAATGGTCATTCTCTGTGTAAATTGAAACGGATAATGGTCATTCTCCGAATTAAATGACACGGAGAATGGACATTCTCCGTGCTAGATAGACGGAGAATAAATATTCTCCGTCTTAGATACACGGAGAATGACATTCTCCATTTTAATTAACACGGAGAATGACCGTTCTCCGTGTTAATTAACACGAAGAATGGTCTTTTCCATTGTTAAAACTGAGAATGATCTTTACTTTTTTCAATTGACATCGTACCTTTCATTGATGTTTGTTTTATATCAGTGCAAATAACAGAGCAGCTGAGACAAGCAAATAAAATGATCGCTAATGAGAAAAACAAACTTCAAGGGGAAGTTGAATTGTTGAGTAAAGAAGCCATGAAAAAGGATGCAAAAATCACTGATCTTGGAGCCATAATTGATGCATTGCAGCTTACAAAGACTCAACAAGTTCCTCAACAACAATCTGATGAACTTGATGATCTAGAAGTGCCCAAAAGATGATTAGGAAGGAGGAAAAAGATGATGATAAAACCATCAGCTGTAATAACTGATGAAGATTTTACTCCCTTGGAGAAAAAAATAATAAAAAGGTAGAAGATTAATAACGATCCGAAGCCAAAACCTCAGCCAAACCCAGAGCCAAAAAAATAATAAGAAGAATGATTCAAAATCCAAAGAAGATGCCAGAATTGCAGAACTAATAAAGAACGGTGAAATACTCAGGGAATGCGAGGACCTCAGACTTTGGAATGAGGCAGATGAAGAGCTGCAGAAGCTTTACAAGGACCTCGTATTCTAAAACAAGATGACTCCACTGTATGTATTCTTCTATATTCCTTTCGTCTTTTTTCACAATTATTTCTGTCAATTTCTATTGATTTAATCTAACTGAACTAAATTTATGTGCAGTGATATTGTATATTATTCTGCTGAAGGTAAAAATGAAGTTGCAGTTATCCTGACAGCAATAGAAATGCAAGACATATCTAACAATCAAGACATGGAGGATGGTATACTCAACATACTAATAAGCAAGACGAAACAAAATCAAGAAAAAGTAAGAAGTGAAACACAATCAAGTTCACAAGAGGTGCAAAATAAGTGGTCTACATTTATGATGCCCCACACATTGGTAGGAATCAAAACTGAAACATCCCTCCTATTCATGTGTACACCGATGAAACTAACTAATGATATTATGTCTTAGTTTTTGGGAAACAGTCCATCGTTCGCCAAGCTCATGAAAAAGAGGTAAAAGGCGGTGACATTCAAACTTTCAAAACAGATGTCGAAGACCTAATCATGGGTTTACAGGACGACATAGAGTGGCTATTCATGCCACTCTTTAATGAAGAAAAATTACACTATACGCTCCTGACATTCAACTTCAGCTCGTACGAGTAGGCACACTACAACTCCTTGGTGCAAAACACGTACGAATCGGGCAAGGCAGATGTAGAATTCTTGAGGGAGGTCTTGGAGCCTATCATCAGGAGAAAAATTAAGACGATGAGGAAAAAATGCAAGGCGATGATGGAGTATGAGAGCACATATACGATTTTTCATTCAAACTGTCCAAAACAAAAAGGACCCAACTGTTTGCCATTAAAATCTTTTGATTGTAAATTTCAATTACAAACAGAACAGTGTTACAATGTAGGACTTAGACGTAGTCCTAGGAGTAAACTTTGGTTTATCTGGGTCCCTTGTGCCGATGGAGCGAGTGGTAATGCGTTGACTCCGTCGACGATCTGACGACGGTTCTCGGTTCTCTGAAGGTCCGAGTTGCTCTGGGTGCCAGAGCTTGCGGAGAAGAAGAAGACATTGAGTGTCTGTACCTGCCTCTCTGTGTGCGTTAGTAAGTCTGTCTCTGTATATGTATATCGGTAGCTGTGTGTGTGGAAGAAGGAAATGATCCCTCTATTTATAGCTTTGCAGGCTGGCTGCTCATGCGCACATATGTAGGATGCACCAATTTGTGGGGATGCCACGTGGTGATTGCTGATGGAGGCGCATGGGCGATGCGCTCTGATTGAGGAGTTGAACCCTTCATGTTGCCTTTGTGGGCTGCGACCGAGCTAACACATAGCAATGGAGAGGATCTTTTAGTTGCTGAGATCTTGGGTGATTAGCACCCCTTCATAGGCTGAATCGAGTCAAAGGACACGTGTCGTAGGTCCATGGCTCAAAGATCTCGGATTTGGTAAAGAGTGATCGGATAGGATGCGCCTGGGATTGGGCGCATGAGGAGACTTTGGTTTGTAACCTTTAGGAGTCACGAACCAGTCTGGATGCACGGCTTTTGAGGCGCATGCGAGGCTTCAGTAGTGACTTGACTTCTGTCTTTAGGGATCAGAGAAAAGTCTGAGGTACACGACTTTTGAGGCATATGCAGAGATTTGGACGCATAGCTGCGGAGGCGCATGCGAATGATTGGGCGGCCACGTGGCTTGTAACCGCCGGAGGAAAGTAATGATGTTGCTGACGTCGGCGATGCTTCGTCTTCTGAAAAAGCTATCAACTGTTCAGTCCTCAGGGGACGTGCTGCCAACTCTGTCAGACTTCAGCATTTAATGTTCTTAACAGGTGATGGACCTTTGAGTGGGTGCATCGATCTGCGTTCTACTAGGCGCATTGGGACGCATGGGGTGCATCCTCATAGGGCGCTTGGTACGGATGGGCGCATCTGTGTGATGCGTGGTCTGACCGAAGCATCCGTTTTGTATGACACGTCTTTATTGGTCCGACTGTTACGTTCTTCGAGTGCTTTAAAAAGCAGTTTTTGACTTGGCCGAATTCGAAGCGTCAGGTTCTTCACCATTAATGCAAATTCATTGCACGGGATTCGGAGAGCCCGCCACTTGGCGCATGGGTTTGATTTGCCCGGCCTATAAATAGTGGCAAGGAGAGAGTTTGCTTCTCGTTCTCTCACGTCCTTCCGAAATGAACTTGTTTGCTCGAGCACATTCTGTTGACGAGATGCTCCCGAGGGTGAAGATGCGACGCATTGTCTTCATTGATGCACTTGAAGGTGACTGTTACATCCAAAAGTCAGAGTCGAGGACTTCTAAGGCAGACAGAACGTGCCTGTTGCATCCAAAGATCGGGATGCTCGAGCCTCATCTCCGTTATGTTGGAAGAGCCGCAGATCGGAATTACGGTGCTCCGATCATCTTCCTTGGGCTTTGGGAGAGCTCCTCCTCCTGCTAGAGTGGGTGTCGCCCATTCTGGTTGGGTTGAAAGCTGCTCATTTAGCCGCGGGTCGATTACGGTGCTCTCCTCTTCCTTGGTTTGGAGAGCTCTTCCTCCAGCTAGAGGGTTGATTGTCCATCCTCGTTCTGCTCAATAAATGCTTCATTAGTCGAAGCATTTGAGGGCGCATATACTGAGACTTCATGATGCGCCTGACTGAAAGGGCGGTACATAACTGGGCTGCTGAAGGGATGCACATAACTGAGCCACTGAAGGGATGCACATAACTGAGCCGCTGAAAGGATGCATATAACTGAGGATGCACATAACTGAGCAGCTGAAGGGATGCGCCTGGCTGAGAGCGCATGGCGAGATGCGCCTGTTTGATAGCACAGGGTGGTTGCTGCGCCTAGCTGTAGACTTATGCTCTTTTCTTTGTAGAAATTCTCCTTTGTACAGCTCTCTTTTTTAGACATGTAATAGACTTTTTAAAATAAAAAATCTTCTTTTAATGTCTATGCTTTTGTTATTTGCTGTGCCGAGTACCTCATCCGAGCTCCCTGGCACATGAAATGTTAGGCGCATAGGATTTCTGGTCCTGAAATTCCATGCTTCTACAAGACCTCCTTCAAATTTTTTAAAACTTTTTGTCAAGTTTTGAAATACTTTGAATAAGAAGCATGGTGGTCGGGGCGCATGACTGTTCGGGCGCATGGATACTCCGCGCATCAGTGATGGGGCGCATACTCCTCTCAGTTAATGCAAATGATAACGCTTCGATAACCAAGAAGATTAATGATGATCCTTTTGGATTTATTTGCACTTATCTCCTCACAGAACCCGAGGCGGCGGCTGAGGTCACACTTCATTGTTTGCCATTAAAATCTTTTGATTGTAAATTTCATTTACAAACAGAACAGTGTTACAATGTAGGACTTAGACGTAGTCCTAGGAGTACACTTTTGTTTATCTGGGTCACTTGTGCCGATGGAGCGAGTGGTTATGCGTTGACTCCGTTGACGATCTGACGACGGTTCTCGGTTCTCTGATGGTCCGAGTTGCTCTGGGTGCCGGAGCTTGCAGAGAGGAAGAAGACGTTGAGTGTCTGTACCTGCCTCTCTGTGTGCGTTAGTAGGTCTGTCTCTGTATATGTATATCGGTAGTTGTGTGTGTGTGGAAGAAGGAAATGATCCCTCTATTTATAGCTTTGCAGGCTGGCTGCTCATGCACGTATATGTAGGATGCACCGATTTATGGGGATGCCACGTAGTGATTGCTGATGGAGGCGCATGGACGATGCGCTCTGATTGAGGATTTGAACCCTTCCTGTTGCCTTTGTGGGCTGCGACCGAGCTGACACGTAGCAATGGAGAGGATCTTTCAGTTGCTGAGATCTTGGGTGATTAGCACCCCTTCATAGGCTGAATCGAGTCAAAGGACACGTGTCGTAGGTCCATAGCTCAAAGATCTCGGATTTGGTGGAGAGTGATCAGATAGGATGCGCTTGGGATTGGGCGCATGAGGAGACTTTGGCTTGTAACCTTTAGGAGTCACGAACCAGTCTGGGCGTACGGCTTTTGAGGCGCATGCGAGGCTTCAGTAGTGACTTGACTTCTGTCTTTAGGGATCAGAGAAAAGTCCAAGGTGCACGGCTTTTGAGGCGCATGCAGAGATTTGGGCACATAGCTGCGGAGGCGCATGCGAATGGTTGGACGGCCACATGGCTTGTAACCGCCGGAGGAAATTAATGATGATGCTGACGTCGACGATGCTTCGTCTTCTGAAAAAGCTGTCAACTGTTCAGTCCTCGGGGGACGTGCTGCCAACTCTGTCAGACTTCAGCATTTAATGTTCTTTGACAGGTGATGGGGTGTTGAGTGGGCGTATCGATCTGCGTTCCACTAGGCACATGGGGACACATGGGGGCGCATCCTCATAAGGCGCTTGGTGCTGATGGGCACATCTGTATGATGCACGGTCTGACCGGCGCATCCGCTTTGCATGACACGTCTTTATTGGTCCGACTGTTACGTTCTTCTAGTGCTTTAAATAGCCGTTTTTTACTTTGGCTGAATTCGAAGCGTCAGGTTCATCACCATTTAATGCAAATTCATTGTACGGGATTCGGAGAGCCAGCCACTTGGCGTATGGGTTTGATTTGCCCGGCCTATAAATAGTGGCATGGAGAGAGTTTGCTTCTCGTTCTCTCACGTCCTCCCGAAATGAATTTGTTTGCTCGAGGACATTCTGTTGACGAGATGCTCCCGAGGGTGAAGATGCGACGCATTGTCTTCATTGATGCACTTGAAGGTAACTGTTACATCTAAAAGTCGGAGTCGAGGGCTTCTGAGGCAGGCGAAAGGTGCCTGTTGCATCCAAAGATCGGGATGCTCGAGCCTCGTCTTCGTTATGCTGGGAGAGCCGCAGATCAGAATTGCGGTGCTCCGATCATCTTCCTTGGGCTTTGGGAGAGCTCATCCTCCTGCTAGAGTAGGTGTCGCCCATTCTGGTTGGGTTAAAAGCTGCTTCTTTAGCCGCGGGTCGATTGCGGTGCTCTCCTCTTCCTTGGTTTGGAGAGCTCTTCCTCCAGCTAGAGGGTTGATTGTCTACCCTCGTTTTGCTCAATAAATGCTTCATTAGTCGAAGTTGGCCACCCAATTCAGGTGTTGTTCTTTATGGATAAATCTGCTGGTCAGGAGTTTGTCTACTTCCTGATCGATAGCGTTCATGATGTCAGGACGAAAACGTCGCTGTTGTTGTTTTATAGGCTTGGCATCAGGTAAGATGTTAAGCCTATACATCGCGATCTGGGGATCAAGTCCCGGCATATCTTCGTAGCTCCAGGCGAAGACATTGATATATTCTTTAGCCAATTGGACCAAAGATTCCCGGACTTCTCCTTTTAGGCTTTTGCTGATGAAGATGGGTTTGGAAGAAGATCCATCCCCAAGGTCGATCTACTCAACTTCGTCTTCGGTAGGGGGTTCGCGTAATTCAAAATGAGACTCCCACTGTTCTCCTAGGCGTTGAGCCCAGGGTTCTTCCTCGAAGAATTCTGGCGTTTGGTCTTCGCCTTCATCTTCTTGAGATTGTGCAGATGTCGTGTTGGCTGATAGCACTTTCTTGAAGACTGATCCGATACTGGTGTCGGAATCCCAAGTTGATGCTTCGGATGAATGAGAATGTTCTACTTCTTCTGCCTCCGAACTCTCTGGAGTTGACGGCGGCGTGACATAGCCCACCCTCCGTCGAGTACGATGATAGTAGTCCTGCGGCTTTCCTTTAGGTGTTGGGAGCCGGAGAGGAAGACGTCGACCCTTGACGTAGTTCAGGCCTTTGTTGCTTTTTAGATCGTACCCCATCATTTGGATGAGGTACTTTACCTTGTCCGTGTACCGATAGACTTGTATTCTGCCGGTATCTGTGTAGCTTCCCTTCCCGAAAATTTTTGGAAATATTTTTTTATTATTTAATTGATTTACTTGGTGATTTTTTTAGAATTTTAGAATTAATTATTGAGTTAATTATTACGGTAGATGACTTTAGCCATAGTTTAGTTTTGAAGTACCAGACGACTAGGGATCATGGCACGGATAGTGCAGTGGCGTGCTTTGACTAGTGTATTAGCCCTAGTAGGGAAGGCCGAGCCATAGTGACATCCTAACTAGAAAAACCAGGCCAAGTTATGACATGACCATTATAAATAGTTAATTATTTATTATAAATATTATTTGACGTTGAGTGACCTGGTTGTACCAAACCAGCCGGACTGGACTCGAACTGAGCACAAGCCATGTGAGCATGTAGCGAGACTAATACGGCCGTATTGACATATTTTGATAAGTGCGAATATTTTGTACTTATCTTGGGTTTAGCAGATAAATTCCTCAAAATTAATTATATGAATTATTGTATTAATATTTAATGGTGATCGGATTATTGCTAGGTTTTGTATTTAGAATTTTCTGAATATCTATTTATGGATATACATGTATATTAATTGTTATTATATATGTGTATATGTATATGTATATATAAATATATATAAAATATGTGTGTATGTTACATATATATTACCTATGTGTGTATGCGTATGTATATATAAATATATATATTATACGTGTATATGTGTATATATATGTTTAAATATATTATACGTGTGTATATATATATATATATATATATATATATATATATATATATATATATATATGAATATATATTATATATGGGTATTTATGTATAATATATAAATATATATTAAATAGATGTGCATGTTTAAGTATATATAAACATGTATATACATGGTGAGTATGTATAGAGAAATATATAGGTAGTGTGTATATATATATGTATAGATGTACATAGCCATTGATATATAGGTAGATATATATACTAAGAATAATAAATAGAAAAGGGAAATAGAAAAAGGAAATAGAATAGCCCCCACAGGCCCGAAGCCCACACCCCAGGCCCGAAGCCCACACCCCAGGCCCAACCACCGAAGCCAGGCCCTGCTGGCTTGGCCAAAGCCGAGACTCTTTTCCAGTAGCAGCCCGATCCTGTGTATAACTATGATTATCGAGAGAGAGGGGAGCTGCTACATCGAAACCCTAACATCATGGCGCGCCACCCCAGGCTACCAGGCAGCCCACCCAGCGGCCGCACACCGTCGCCGTACGCCGGAGCCGGCCGGCCGAGCGCGGGCCGCGCGCACATGCGCGTGTGGAACACAGCGACAGTCGCTGCCCGACCCCGACTTTGTTACCGACTCCCGCCGTACGCTCCACCGTTTCGCGTTCCGTCTTCTCAGCTTTCGGAGATAGTTGTGATGACTTGGACTGTATGGCTTACCAGTCGACTTATATTTGTTGGATCTGCATGCAACCACCAGGCAAGTATACCTTGCCTCCCTCTACAGTTTTATTTACATGCATTTTATTTTAGTTTTCAGTCTTTGATTGTTTATGGACATGTGCTTTTCATGTTATTTTCTGTGGAGTTGTTTTTATTGCATATAGCCGTGTTCATGTTTGGTCTTGTGGTTCACACTTGGAGTTTCTCGTCAGTACCTTGCTTGAGTCGTGTCATAGAACGAGTACGTGTAAGTGAACTGCTAAATCCTTGATATTGTTTTCTTGGCACCAGAGAGTCCACACTCGGGACGAGGGTGTTTTTCTTGATCTGTTTACATCCGTGAGTCCACACTCGGGACGAGGATGTCGATTATTTGCACCAGAGAGTCCACACACGGGACGAGGGTGTTGACTTGACTTGCACCAGAGAGTCCATACTCGGGACGAGGGTGTTTACATCAGAGAGTCCACACTCGGGACGATGATGTAGTACTTGCACCAGAGAGTCCACATACGGGACGAGGGTGTTGACTTGACTTGCACCAGAGAGTCCACACTCGGGACGAGGGTGTTTACATCAGAGAGTCGACACTCGGGACGAGGATGTAGTACTTGCACCAGAGAGTCCACACTCGGGACGAGGGTGTCTTGCCGTGAGCAAACCAGAGAGTCCACACTCGGGACGAGAGTTAGTGCTTAGTTCAAACCAGAGAGTCCACACTCGGGACGAGGGTTTGGTTCTTCCATTGATCTCGTGATTATCGTTCATCCGGCAGTTCATTTATGCGTAGTTGTTCTAGTGTTCGTGTGTTCGTATTCGTATTCGTATTCGTGTTCGTAGTCATTTGTCTTGTCCTTATTCTTTCTTGTTTATTTATTGCGCATGATAAAACTGTTATATAGACATGTATATTATGTATCTTGCTATGTCCTCTGAGGACCTGATAATCTCCTCAGATTTAGCGGTTGTATGGAGTTAGCTAGTAGTTCTGGATGGCGAAGGATTTACGGTTCTTGCGGGATTCAGGTATCGTTATCGTGTTTATTATCCGCTCATGCTTTCATACCTTATCATGAGTTATCCTGTTCCTTGATTCAGTTTTAGACTCTTGTTATTTCCTTTAGAGTCTTATCGGGCATTTATGCTAGTGGGCTGCAGACCACGACCCATACTTGTTTATTTTTGTTTTTATAATATTCATGTGGATTGAGATATAGTTTAGATTAGACAGGATACCCATGAACTTGACAGCTTATACGTACTCGAGTCGGGCTGGAGTCCGCTCGATACGTAGCTGGCTTGCTCACGAGCTCGCGTCCAAAAAGCGGGTGCGGGTCGTGACAAGTTTTTGTGGTGGCCCATGCAGGTCAGAGCATATCGTATCGGTTACGTAACTGTACTGATACGAGCCTGCGACCGTGACTAAACCCTTAGAAATCTCAATCCAATATGCCTTGAAAATTCTCCTAGAAATTCTCTGCGTCCTTGTAAATTCTATATTTGCTCTCGATTATACCTCCTTGCTTTCCGTACCATTGATTCTCGTCCCTTCCTATTCCGGGGTGACGAATGATCGTGATGTCTAGGATTCATCAGAAATTCATAAATTATAGTATAATATTGCATGATTATTGAATTTTGGTTATTTATAGATATATATGAGAGATTATAGATACCATATGTCCTAGATATTTTGGTAGAATTATTAGTCACTAGTTAGAAGATTATATGATTATAGTGACCTGTGTTTCAAGGGAGTAGTGTGACCAAAGGTGGGTAGAAGTCCTCGAGATTTCGTAAATACCAAATGGCTAGAGAAGGTCATAGAATAATTTTGAGAAATTAAATTTGAGGAGATTAAGGATCTTGAATTTTAAGGAATAGTCATGAATTGGAATTTTGAGGACGAAATTATTTTAAGGTGGGTAGATTTGTAGCTTCCCTTCCCGGAAATTTTTAGAAATATTTTTTTATTATTTAATTGATTTACATGGTGATTTTTTTAGAATTTTAGAATTAATTATTGAGTTAATTATTACGGTAGATGACTTTAGCCATAGTTAAGTTTTGAAGTACCAGACGACTAGGGATCATGGCACGGATAGTGCAGTGGCGTGCTTTGACTAGTGTATTAGCCCTAGTAGAGAAGGTCGAGCCATAGTGACATCCTAACTAGAAAAACCAGGCCAAGTTGTGACATGACCATTATAAATAATTAATTATTTATTATAAATATTATTTGACGTTGAATGACCTGGTTGTACCAAACCAGCCGGACTGGACTCGAACTGAGCACAAGCCATGTGAGCATGTAGCGAGACTAATACGGCCGTATTGACATATTTTGGTAAGTGCGAATATTTTGTACTTATCTTGGGTTTAGCAGATAAATTCCTCAAAATTAATTATATGAATTATTGTATTAATATTTAATGGTGATTGGATTATTTCTAGGTTTTGTACTGAATATCTATTTATGGATATACATATATATTAATTGTTATTATATATGTGTATACTTATATGTATATATAAATATATATAAAATATGTGTGTATGTTAAATATATATTACCTATGTGTGTATGCGTATGTATATATAAATATATATATTATACGTGTATATGTGTATATGTGTATATATATGTTTAAATATATTATACGTGTGTGTATGTATATATATGAATATATATTATATATGGGTATTTATGTATAATATATAAATATATATTAAATAGATGTGCATGTTTAAGTATATATAAACATGTATATACATGGTGAGTATGTATAGAGAAATATATAAGTAGTGTGTATATATATATGTATAAATGTACATAGGCATTGATATATAGGTAGATATATATACTAAGAATAATAAATAGAAAAGGGAAATAGAATAGCCCCCACAGGCCCGAAGCCCACACCCCAGGCCCAACCACCGAAGCCAGGCCCTGCTGGCTTGGCCAAAGCCGAGACTCTTTTCCAGTAGCAGCCCGACCCTGTGTATAACTATGATTATCGAGAGAGAGGGGAGCTGCTACATCGAAACCTTAACATCATGGCGCGCCACCCCAGGCTACCTGGCGGCCCATCCAGCGGCCGCACACCGCCGCCGTGCGCCGGAGCCGGCCGGCCGAGCGCGGGCCGCGTGCACATGCGCGTGCGGAACACAGCGACAGCCGCTGCCCGACCCCGACTTCGTGCCCGACTCCCGCGTCGCACGCTCCACCGTTTCGCGTTCCGTCTTCTCAGCTTTCGGAGACAGTTGTGATGACTTGGACTGTATGGCTTACCAGTCGACTATATATTTGTTGGATCTGCGTGCAACCACCAGGCAAGTATACCTTGCCTCCCTCTACAGTTTTATTTACATGCATTTTATTTTAGTTTTCAGTCTTTGATTGTTTATGGACATGTGCTTTTCATGTTATTTTCTGTGGAGTTGTTTTTATTGCATATAATCGTGTTCATGTTTGGTCTTGTGGTTCACACTTGGAGTTTCTCGTCAGTACCTTGCTTGAGTCGTGTCATAGAACGAGTACGTGTAAGTGAACTGCTAAATCCTTGATATTGTTTCCTTGGCACCAGAGAGTCTACACTCGGGACGAGGGTATTTTTCTTGATCTGTTTACATCCGTGAGTCCACACTCGGGACGAGGATGTCGATTATTTGCACCAGAGAGTCCACACACGGGATGAGGGTGTTGACTTGACTTGCACCAGAGAGTCCACACTCGGGACGAGGGTGTTTACATCAGAGAGTCCACACTCGGGACGAGGATGTAGTACTTGTACCAGAGAGTCCACACACGGGACGAGGGTGTTGACTTGACTTGCACCAGAGAGTCCACACTCGGGACGAGGGTGTTTACATCAGAGAGTCGACACTCGGGACGAGGATGTAGTACTTGCACCAGAGAGTTCACACTTGGGACGAGGGTGTCTTGCCGTGAGCTAACCAGACAGTCCACACTCGAGACGAGGGTTAGTGCTTAGTTCAAACCAGAGAGTCCACATCGGGACGAGGGTTTGGTTCTTCCATTGATCTGGTGATTATCGTTCATACGGCAGTTTATTTATGCGTAGTTGTTCTAGTGTTCGTGTGTTCGTATTCGTGTTCGTATTCGTGTTCGTATTCGTAGTCATTTGTCTTGTCCTTGTTCTTTCTTGTTTATTTCTTGCGCATGATAAAACTGTTAGATAGGCATATATATTATGTATCTTGCTATGTCCTCTGAGGACCTGATGATCTCCCCAGGTATAGCGGTTGCATGGAGTTAGCTAGTAGTTCTGGATGGCGGAGGATTTGCGGTTCTTGCGGGATTCAGGTATCGTTATCGTGTTTATTATCCGCTCGTGCTTTCATACCTTATCATGAGTTATCCTGTTCCTTGATTCAGTTTTAGACACTTGTTATTTCCTTTAGAGTCTTATCGGGCATTTATGCTAGTGGGCTGCAGACCACGACCCATACTTGTTCATTCTTATTTTTATAATATTCATGTGGATTGAGATATAGTTTAGATTAGACATGATACCCATGACCTTGACAGCTTATACGTACTCGAGTCGGGCTGGAGTCCGCTCGATACGTAGCTGGCTTGCTCACGAGCTCGCGTCCGAAAAGCGGGTGCGGGTCGTGACAAGTTTTTGTGGTGGCCCATGCAGGTCAGAGCATATCGTATCGGTTACGTAACTGTACTGATACGAGCCTGCGACCGTGACTAAACCCTTAGAAATCTCAATCCACTCTGCCTTGAAAATTCTCGTAGAAATTCTCTGCGTCCTTGAAAATTCCATATTTGCTCTCGATTATACCTCCTTGCTTTCCGTACCATTGATTCTCGTCCCTTCCTATTCCGGGGTGACGAATGATTGTGCTATCTAGGATTCATCAGAAATTCTTAAATTATAGTATAATATTACATGATTATTGAATTTTAGTTATTTATAGATATATATGAGAGATTATAGATACCATATGTCCTAGATATTTTGGTAGAATTATTAGTCACTAGTTAGAAGATTATATGATTATAGTGACCCGTGTTTCAAGGGAGTAGTGTGACCAAAGCTGGGTAGAAGTCCTCGAAATTTCGTAAATACCAAATGGCTAGAGAAGGTCATAGAATAATTTTGAGAAATTAAATTTGAGGAGATTAAGGACCTTGAATTTTAAGGAATAGTCATGAATTGGAATTTCGAGGACGAAATTATTTTAAGGTGGGTAGATTTGTAGCTTCCCTTCCCGAAAATTTTTGAAAATATTTTTTTATTATTTAATTGATTTACATGGAGATTTTTTTTTAGAATTTTAGAATTAATTATTGAGTTAATTATTACGGTAGATGACTTTAGCCATAGTTGAGTTTTGAAGTACCAGACGACTAGGGATCATGGCACGGATAGTGCAGTGACGTGCTTTGACTAGTGTATTAGCCCTAGTAGGGAAGGCCGAGCCATAGTGACATCCTAACTAGGAAAACCAGGCCAAGTTGTGATATGACCATTATAAATAGTTAATTATTTATTATAAATATTATTTGACGTTGAGTGACCTGGTTGTACCAAACCAGTCGGACTGGACTCGAACTGAGCACAAGCCATGTGAGCATGTAGCGAGACTAATACGGCCGTATTAACATATTTTGATAAGTGCGAATATTTTGTACTTATCTTGGGTTTAGCAGATAAATTCCTCAAAATTAATTATATGAATTATTGTATTAATATTTAATGGTGATCGGATTATTGCTAGGTTTTGTATTTAGAATTTTCTGAATATCTATTTATGGATATACATGTATATTAATTGTTATTATATATGTGTATACGTATATGTATATATAAATATATATAAAATATGTGTGTATGTTACATATATATTACCTATGTGTGTATGCGTATGTATATATAAATATATATATTATACATGTATATGTGTATATGTGTATATATATGTTTAAATATATTATACGTGTGTGTATGTATATATATGAATATATATTATATATGGGTATTTATGTATAATATATAAATATATATTAAATAGATGTGCATGTTTAAGTATATATAAACATGTATATACATGGTGAGTATGTATAGAGAAATATATAAGTAGTGTGTATGTATATATGTATAAATGTACATAGGCATTGATATATAGGTAGATATATATACTAAGAATAATAAATAGAAAAGGGAAATAGAAAAAGGAAATAGAATAGCCCCCACAGGCCCGAAGCCCACACCCCAGGCCCAACCACCAAAGCCAGGCCCTGTTGGCTTGGCCAAAGCCGAGACTCTTTTCCAGCAGCAGCCCGACCCTGTGTATAACTATGATTATCGAGAGAGAGGGGAACTGCTACATCGAAACCCTAACATCATGGCGTGCCACCCCAGGCTACCTGCCGGCCCACCCTGCGGCCGCACACCGGCCGGCCGAGTGCGGGCCGCGCGCACATGCGCGTACGGAACACAGCGACAGCCGTTGCCCGACTCCCGCGCCGCACGCTCCACCATTTTACGTTCCGTCTTCTCAGCTTTCGGAGACAGTTGTGATGACTTGGACTGTATGGCTTACCAGTCGACTATATATTTGTTGGATCTGCGTGCAACCACCAGGCAAGTATACCTGTCACGACCCGCACCCTAGAGTTAGGGCACGAGAACGTAACGACGCCCAGCCTACGCCGCAGTGTCGGCGGTAGAACGCTGTCCTAGGTCACAACATCTAACAATATAAAGCTAAGCAGTTTATACTCCCCGAATGGGGGTGACATAGCAGATACAAATTCAATCACATCTAAGGTAGAACATGATAAGGATAGATAAAACATGAAATCCAAAATAAATGCAGGAGATAGAAGTCTAAGTGTCTAAGATACATGAACCCAGAAGTACATCTCAAAACTCAAATAAAGATACAGTAATCCACAAGGTAAATACAACTCCAGACAAAAGAAGTAACTACCTAAACAAACCCTACTGTGTCTCCTCTAGGCTAGCAGGCACCTCCAGGCTATCTGTAAAATTTATCAACAGGTCCAGTCAGGACTGGATCGAGCACAGTACATCTCAACAATTCATAGCAGGTTAGAAAATATGAACATGCAGTAAAGTAAGATACAAGTACTGAAAGAAGTGCAGTATAAAAATAGAGAGAAAACTGTAATAGAAATATCTACTATACATAGGGAACTAGCAGTGACTAGTGAGTCAGAGTACAATATGAACATGTAATACTCCCCCGTACCCCCGATCAATACACAAGGATCCAGCCAGGTTATGTTATATGATGCTATGTAGCAGACCCCGAAGGTGATAGACCCCGAAGGTGGTAAGCCCCCGAAGGGTGGTAGACCCCGAAGGTGATATATAGTAGTCCAATAAAAATGGGGATTCTGGGGGTAACCCAATAGTGTAAGTCCCATAAAAATGGGAATTCTGGGGATAACCCAACAGTGTATTTCCGGAATTGGATTCCGATGAGCCGGCGTCAAAAAGTTCCGTTGACCCAGAAAGTGGGACCCGCTTTGCCCCGAAAAACTTGTCCGGGCCCACGTTCTCCAAATCTAACAAATTTTATATGAAAACATGCCAGAACGACGCCACAAGTCTAATGGTGGTGTCAGAAATGAAATCTGGAGTCCCGTGTTTAAAAATGAAATTTTACAAGTTGGAAATTACGAATTCGGACGACCAACTTTGGCGTCAAATTCAACCAATCAAACAAGCTCACAATGAAACGAAACTGGAGGGGTAGTAAGAGGGTTATACCATCTTCGCACCGGAACTGGTAGCACGCCAAACGGAGCTGCGGTGGAGGAGATACAAGCTGACGAAGTTGGCCACGCGAAACTGTCCAAATTTAATACATTTTAAACGGTCAACTTGGTGGCCGGTTTTTATGTATTAAACGATAAAATTAACGGACAAAAATTGACATGAGCGAAGGTGGATATACCGAGATTGCGACGGAGCGAAGAAATCGCCGATCCAACGGTCGGATCTCCGGAAAAATGTGCACGAAGTTGCTGCGACGGAGCACGAATTCTGAGTTCCAAACTCGCGCGCGCCGACGGGATCTCGTTCAAAACGCACGAATCGCCTCGACGGCGCGTCCCGGAGGACGTTGGCCTCCATGGGAGGACAGGCCAGGGTGGCGCGCGCCCATGGGGGTGGTCGACGGCGACCACGGGCGCCGACGGCGGCGATGGTGGCCGCCTACACGCGCGCGGCCAATGCCGGCTGTGCGTTGTTGCACTGCAACCGACGGCGTTGCGCACAGCTGCGCGCGGCCTGGCCCGGCGGAGGCGCGGCCTGGCCCGGCGGAGGCGCGGCCTAGCGCGGCGGGGCTGCGGCTGTGCAGCTCAGCGGAGGTGGTGGTCGTTGTATTGAAGGTGGAGGAGAGTAGGAGAGGATGAAGGAGGAGTGGACTGGTGGATGGGGGTGGCCAGTGGCGGAGGCCGGCCAGAGGGTGGCCGGAGTCGGCCAAGGGAGGGAAGGAGTTTGAGGTGGTGTTGTGAGTTGCTGCTGTTGTTTTTGTTGTTAGAGTTGTTGTTGTTGCATGGGAAAAAATGAGAGAGAAGGAGAGAAATAATTAAGGAGAGAGAAAGATGAAAAAGTTATTCCCACAAGAAAGTTAGGGCCGGCCACATGCTGGAGAGGGAAATTTGTGAGTGTGAGGGAAAATTAATGGTTAGAATTTATTTGTAGAAATCAAGTGGCTAAGGTTAAAAGTAGGGAAATTGGTCATTCCAATGGGAATTAATAATTAGAAATTCCCAATAAATATTGTAAATGGGTAAAATGAGTAATTGATATTTTTGGGCGAGAAATATGAGGGTGTCATGATGGAGGGTAACATGGGGCTGGACTGGACTCGGTGGAGCCGGATTGGGTCCAAAATCGGACATTATGCAAAAATAGAATCAAAATTAGGTGTTGATGATCATGGAGAAATAAGTAGCACATGGAGATTCCAATAAATGGGACACAAGTGGCGGACGGATAGTAGGCTCAAAGTGGGCCATGTTCATAGTTGGGGCTGACAGGTTTTGGTCGACAGGGGACCCACAAATCAAGTTGGAAAATGAATGTGACGCCGTGGAGTGAAATAAAATCGGGTCACGTGTCGGAAAAGTTGTGCGAATCAAATGGAGCTCAAAATGACGTGTCTGAGTGGGACACAAAGGTCATGGGTGACGAGCGTCTCGAGTAGATCATCAATGACGAGTTGGTTTCAAGAAACTGACTGGTCTTGCGCTCCCAATTCAAATGTCATGGTAACGCGCTGAAAATGATCAAGAAAAAGAGTGGGAAAATAAATAACAATCAAATGGTCTAAACCAACCCAAAGTTCAGCGAAGCAGAAAGAGCACAAGGGAATAAGTTTGGATGGGACACTATATACCGTCATGAAGGTAATCGTGTCCACTCCAAAACTCGTGAAGAAGATTTCCAGAGTTGAACATCCCTGATACTCCAAATATCAAAGGCATGAAAGAGTACACTTACAGATAAATAAATAAAATAAAATATTTATCAAAACCAAATAATCAGGAAAATAAAATAAAATGAAAAAAATTTAACCCGAAATTCAGGGTGCTCACATCCTACCCACCTTATAAAAATTTTGTCCTCGAAATTAAAATGTCGATACTCCCTCTAGGTCAAACCCCCACAATCAAGTCCCATAACTTAAATAAAACATACCATCGAAAAAAAGAACGGCATACAAGGTCATGGCATACGGTGACAATGAAGTCTCATCTAGGTATACTAGTCATGCTAACCGGAAGGGTCACAGGGTATCAAACACACAAGCAGTCTAGGGTGCTGAACGAAAAAGTTACAGAAATAACAAATCATCAAACTGTAAGGCGGTCTACCATCCTATATGAAACTGGTACTCATCAAAAAAATGAAATAAAGGTAACTACCAATTATCTGAAAATACCATTCCAGGAAAATCAAATCATTAGTTAAGGAACGAAAGTCAATTGCGTTGAAATTCAATTACAATATATATAAAATATTTATTCTCGATACGATCTAAGTTGATCAAATTGGGATAATCAAAATTTAGGCAATATGGAGGACAGGTTCAACAAAGTCTGAGATCGAGCATACAAGGATAGAGATTCAGGTCGTAATCAAATTTAATTCAATTAAGTACAATCCAAGATATAATTATGATAAGAAAGATAGTCGAAGTCGATTTGGTCGTGATTTAGGAACTAGGATTCAATGATGTTGAAAATCCTTTTAGAGAAAAACACGAAAGGATTTCATACGAAGGTCAATTAATCATCTCTCTCTAACATTATCAGTTTACCATTTGCTAATCATATTTTATTTTTTTTCACAAGTCCCAATATGAAATCAATCTATATATAACTATAATCGAAATTTTATAACCTTTAGTCATCTAACCTTTACCATGATCTCCATAGACAAATTTTCTACTTCTAAAAATTTTTTTTTTTCCCGAACATACCCCTCTTATTTAGGAGTCAACACTTATTCGTTTAACCAAAATTCCAAATTCCTTCACCTCGTTTTAATTTAGATCCGAAACCTCTAAATTCAGTTTATAAAATCCTTGTACTTGTTTAAGTCAAGTCTCGCATTTACTAAACTCCAATACCACTATGTCACACAAAATTTTATTCTTGTTTATAAATCAACCTTCATAATTTCCTCAACGTTCACCTTCAATTATTTTCCTTTTGAATTCTACAATTTCTCCAATCATCTAAAACAATTCCTATAGCTTAAAATCCTTGTTTTTTCTGTCTCTAGTCACCCTCTTACAATATCTGGTTCAACTTCGCATAATCATAGAAAACAATCAAATTCTCATTTTCATCTCTAAATTTCACATAGCCTTGTAATAGTTCCCAAGAATCAATAACCAAGATTTCTAGTTCTCAAAACTAGGTTGACCTCTGATATCCTCATTAGTTTTGAAATACATCCATGAATTACTCATAACCAAATTTTTTGCAATTGTTTCTAAATTGATAACATTTATCACTCAATTCCATTCTAAACCTTTACCACATTTCTATCTCAAAATTTTTTTTTGACATCCAACATTTTGATTCCTACAAAATTATCATATGATAACCAATCACATCATTTCCGTACTAGATGATTTACGTCACTTTCTCAACATTTCTCAAGCAAAATGGTATGAAGGTTCAAGAGTTTTCAAGGTATAGCTGACAGAATTATATACGAGGCAGGAAATTGATGTAATCAGGATAGTTGTATAAGACAAGGAATGATGGTACTAAAATATTGGCAGAAAAAGAAATGGTAATAAAATATGTTTTGCTTATCCGTTTTAAAAGAGGAACCCATTTTGAAACCAGAACTATAATAACAAATCCAAAATAAGGTCTAGCAGAAATTATTGATTCATTTTATTAAAAAGAAATTCATAGAAGAAGTTACACAAAGGTTTATGAAAATAGCTAAAGTTACTCTTAAGTTAAATAATGAGAAGCAAGCAAAACAAAACAATTAATAATTCTTTTCTTTTTTTTTTGAAGGACTGAAGCAAGGTAGAGAAAACATGTTCAAAACATTTAAGGTACAAACTGATGATTATATGCGTCTATCCAAAATAATGGTACCCTAATCCTCGTCATACTAGTAAGCAAGGCTACGATAATCACAGAGTCCTCGACTTAGGCACATACGTCTAGAATCGTGGTATTTAACATTTTCGCGGTGCCGCTAGCTTGGCTGCGAAAACCTTAAATTTTCACACCCGAGAAATATATCCAAGTCAACTATATGTCTTCACCATGCTGACTAATGTGACCGTAGAAGATTAGATTTCCAAAACTTAGATGACCTAGCCCATATAATTTCATCTTGCCAAAAATTAAATTAATCAATAATGAATACTCAAAAATCAAATCAAATTTATTAACGAACATCAAAATTCAAAAATGAACAAAATCCATCAAAATACAAACTCGAATGCAACAGCTATCATCAAAATTCAAAATTCGACAATCATTCATCAAAATTAATAAATACAAACTCAAATTCAACAATAATCCATTAAAATCAAATTTAACAACAAAAGGTAAAAATGAATCAAATCAAGGGAAAAAGAGAGTTTTCAAATCGAAGTTAAATAAGATTCTCCAGGGTCGTCCCAGGAATCTCTCAAGGGATCCTAGCTGTGATTGAGTATCTTCAAAATATATCCTATTCCTAGTGCAGGCTGTAGTGGTACTCTAGTTCGAATACCACTACACTTTAGTCTCGACCTGCATGGGCCACCACTAAAAACGTGTCACGACCCGCACCCTAGAGTTAGGGCACGAGAACGTAACGACGCCCAGCCTACGTCGCAGTGTCGGCAGTAGAACGCTGTCCTAGGTCACAACATCTAACAATATAAAGCTAAGCAGTTTATACTCCCCGATTGGGGGTGACATAGCAGATACAAATTCAATCACATCTAAGGTAGAACATGATAAGGATAGATAAAACATGAAATCCAAAATAAATGCAGGAGATAGAAGTCTAAGTGTCTAAGATACATGAACCCAGAAGTACATCTCAAAACTCAAATAAAAATACAGTAATCCACAAGGTAAATACAACTCCAGACAAAAAAAGTAACTACCTAAACAAACCCTACTGTGTCTCCTCTAGGCTAGCAGGCACCTCCAGGCTATCTGTAAAATTTATCAACAGGTCCAGTCAGGACTGGAGCGAGCATAGTACATCTCAACAATTCATAGCAGGTTAGAAAATATGAACATGCAGTAAAGTAAGATACAAGTACTGAAAGAAGTGTAGTATAAAAACAGAGAGAGAACTGTAATAGAAATATCTACTATACATAGGGAACTAGCAGTGACTAGTGAGTCAGAGTACAATATGAACATGTAATACTCCCCCGTACCCCCGATCAATACACAAGGATCCAGCCAGGTTATGTTATATGATGCTATGTAGCAGACCCCGAAGGTGATAGACCCCGAAGGTGGTAAGCCCCCGAAGGGTGGTAGACCCCGAAGGTGATACATAGTAGTCCCATAAAAATGGGGATTCTGGGGGTAACCCAACAGTGTAAGTCCCATAAAAATGGGGATTCTGGGGATAACCCAACATTGTAAGTCCCATAAAAATGGGGATTCTGGGGGATACCCAACAGTGTAAGATTCCAGGAAGACTCTACGATCATGAGGGTACATGTCGTAAGTGATCAAAGAACCAAGAAGCATATGATACGCTATGAAAGTGAAACGCACAGAACATAGAGTACCCGATGCTCCCTAAGGATAATATCTCAAGAAAGGATCCATATTGTACCAATCCGTGTGACCGTCGTGACAGTACAAGTAAAGTAATCTACTGCAGGAAATAATTCTAAGCATGATATGAAATGATCAGAGAATGTACTCGCCTCGATAACCTGAACAGCTGATAAGTATAGGAGGTCCCACTGAAGCCACAGAGTCCTATTTAAAGCAACACAGGTTACAAGGTGTTTAAGTTGAAATAAATGAATCCCTACAGGCAATCTATATTATTCTAGGTTCTTCTAAGTCAAATTAACTCTAGGTCGACTCCGGTCAATAATCTAGTCAAACTAGGTCAAGTGTTGACTTACAGTTGACTTTGGGTCAACTGGTCAACTCTGGTCAAACAGGGTAAATCTAATCTAATTATTAAAGTGTACTTCGTTATTTGTACGTCGAAACTTACGGCACGCAAATCGAGATAAAAAGATTATCGGTAAGGTTGATAATCTTATTATAGTGATCCACGTATCCAACTTGTCAATTTCAGCGATGTGAGATCACTGGAATTGACTGGTCTCAGTTTCGTTGTACTAATCCCGAAATACGAACATTATATGAATTAATTATTAATTAATTATAAAAAGGTTAAACTAAGAGAAATTATCAACAAACATTGTCGGACGATGAAATGAACATCGCCAACGTGTCCAGAATGGTCAAATTAGCTAGGATAGCCTACCCAATGGTCCAATTTGGACACAAGGGCAAAAAGGTAATTTCGGGTCAAAACGGTGTCCGTGTCGGAGCCGTTTTGCACCGAAAAACGTGCAAGAAAACAAGTCTATAAAATATAACAAATTATATGTCCACGCAACCAGAATGACGATACGAACCCAACTGTATTTCCAGAATTGGATTCCGTTGACCTGATCTCAATTTGGTCCGTTGACCAGAACTTAGAATTCCGGTTTGCACGGAAATGCGTGCCGGAGCTAAAGTTCTCAAAACTCAGCAAACTACCTGTCAACAAGTCCAGAATGATGATACGAACTCAACCGTAGCTCCGGAATTGGATTCCGATGAGCCGATCTCAAAATGACCCGTTGGCCCGGATATTGGTATCCGACTTGTACCGAAATGCGTGCCAGACCCAATGTCCACCAAAACCTAGCAAATTATATGTCAACGAGTCCAGAATGACGATACGAACTCATCGGTATCTCCGGAATTGGATTTCGATGAGCCGGCATCAAAAAGTTCCGTTGACCCAGAAAGTGGGACCCGCTTTGCACCGAAAAACGTGCCTGGGCCCACGTTCTCCAAATCTAACAAATTTTATATGAAAACATGCCAGAACGACGTCACAAGTCTAATGGTGGTGTCAGAAATGAAATCTGGAGTCCCGTGTTCAAAAATGAAATTTTATAAGTTGGAAATTACGAATTCGGACGACCAACTTTGGCGTCGAATTCAACCAATCAAACAAGCTCACAATGAAACGAAACTGGAGGGGTAGTAAGAGGGTTATACCAGCTTCGTACCGGAACTGGTAGCACGCCAAACAGAGCTGCGGTGGAGGAGATACAAGCTGACGAAGTTGGCCCCGCGAAACTGTCCAAATTTAATACAATTTAAACGGTCAACTTGGTGGCCGGTTTTCATGTATCAAACGATAAAATTAACGGACGAAAATTGACATGAGCGAAGGTGGATATACCGAGATTGCGACGGAGCGAAGAAATCGCCGATCCAACGGTTGGATCTCTGGAAAAACGTGCACGAAGTTGCTGCGACGGAGCGAAAATTCTGAGTTCCAAACTCGCGCGCGCCGACGGGATCTCGTTCAAAACGCACGAATCGCCTCGACGGCGCGTCCCGGAGGACGTTGGCCGCCATGGGAGGACAGGCCAGGGTGGCGCACGCCCATGGGGGTGGTCGACGGCGACCACGGGCGCCGACGGCGGCGATGGTGGCCGCCTACACGCGCGCGGCCAATGCCGGCTGTGCGTTGTTGCACTGCAACCGGCGGCGTTGCGCACAGCTGCGCGCGGCCTGGCCCGACGGAGGCGCGGCCTGGCCCGACGGAGGTGCGGCCTAGCGCGGCGGGGCTGCGGCTGTGCAGCTCAGCGGAGGTGGTGGTCGTTGTATTGAAGGTGGAGGAGAGTAGGAGAGGATGAAGGAGGAGTGGACTGGTGGATGGGGGTGGCCAGTGGCGGAGGCCGGCCAGAGGGTGGCCGGAGTCGGCCAAGGGAGGGAAGGAGTTTGAGGTGGTGTTGTGAGTTGCTGCTGTTGTTTTTGTTGTTAGAGTTGTTGTTGTTGCATGGGAAAAAATGAGAGAGAAGGAGAGAAATAATTAAGGAGAGAGAAAGATGAAAAAGTTATTCCCACAAGAAAGTTAGGGCCGGCCACATGCTGGAGAGGGAAATTTGTGAGTGTGAGGGAAAATTAATGGTTAGAATTTATTTGTAGAAATCAAGTGGCTAAGGTTAAAAGTAGGGAAATTGGTCATTCCAATGGGAATTAATAATTAGAAATTCCCAATAAATATTGTAAATGGGTAAAATGAGTAATTGATATTTTTGGGCGAGAAATATGAGGGTGTCATGATGGAGGGTAACATGGGGCTGGACTGGACTCGGTGGAGCCGGATTGGGTCCAAAATCGGACATTATGCAAAAATAGAATCAAAATTAGGTGTTGATGATCATGGAGAAATAAGTAGCACATGGAGATTCCAATAAATGGGACACAAGTGGCGGACGGATAGTAGGCTCAAAGTGGGCCATGTTCATAGTTGGGGCTGACAGGTTTTGGTCGACAGGGGACCCACAAATCAAGTTGGAAAATGAATGTGACGTCGTGGAGTGAAATAAAATCGGGTCACGTGTCGGAAAAGTTGTGCGAATCAAATGGAGCTCAAAATGACGTGTCTGAGTGGGACACAAAGGTCATGGGTGACGAACGTCTCGAGTAGATCATCAATGACGAGTTGGTTTCAAGAAACTGACTGGTCTTGCGCTCCCAATTCAAATGTCATGGTAACGCGCTGAAAATGATCAAGAAAAAGAGTGGGAAATAAATAACAATCAAATGGTCTAAACCGACCCAAAGTTCAGCGAAGCAGAAAGAGCACAAGAGAATAAGTTTGGATGGGACACTATATACCGTCATGAAGGTAATCGTGTCCACTCCAAAACTCGTGAAGAAGATTTCCAGAGTTGAACATCCCTGATACTCCAAATATCAAAGGCATGAAAGAGTACACTTACAAATAAATAAATAAAATAAAATATTTATCAAAACCAAATAATCAGGAAAATAAAATAAAATGAAAAAAATTTAACCCGAAATTCAGGGTGCTCACAATACCTTGCCTCCCTCTACAGTTTTATTTACATGCATTTTATTTTAGTTTTCAGTCTTTGATTGTTTATGGACATGTGCTTTTTATGTTATTTTCTGTGGAGTTGTTTTTATTGCATATAGCCGTGTTCATGTTTGGTCTTGTGGTTCACACTTGGAGTTTCTCGTCAGTACCTTGCTTGAGTCGTGTCATAGAACGAGTACGTGTAAGTGAACTGCTAAATCCTTGATATTATTTCCTTGGCACCAGAGAGTCCACACTCGGGACGAGGGTGTTTTTTTTGATCTGTTTACATCCGTGAGTCCACACTCGGGACGAGGATGTCAATTATTTGTACCAGAGAGTCCACACACGGGACGAGGGTATTGACTTGTCTTGCACCAGAGAGTCCACACTCGGGACGAGGGTGTTTACATCAGAGAGTCCACACTCGGGACGAGGATGTAGTACTTGCACCAGAGAGTCCACACACGGGACGAGGGTGTTGACTTGACTTGCACCAGAGTGTCCATACTCGGGACGAGGGTGTTTACATCAGAGAGTCCACACTCGGGACGAGGGTGTCTTGCCGTGAGCTAACCAGAGATTCCACACTCGGGACGAGGGTTAGTGCTTAGTTCAAACCAGAGAGTCCACACTCGGGACGAGGGTTTGGTTCTTCCATTGATCTCGTGATTATCTTTCATCCGACAATTCATTTATGCGTAGTTGTTCTAGTGTTCGTGTGTTCGTATTCGTGTTCGTATTCGTGTTCGTGTTCGTAGTCATTTGTCTTGTCCTTGTTCTTTTTTATTTATTTCTTGAGCATGATAAAACTGTTAGATAGGCATGTATATTATGTATCTTGCTATGTCCTCTGAGGACCTGATGATCTCCTCAGGTTTAGCGGTTGTATGGAGTTAGCTAGTAGTTCTGGATGGCGGAGGATTTGCGGTTCTTGCGGGATTTAGGTATCGTTATTGTGTTTATTATCCGCTCGTACTTTCATACCTTATCATGAGTTATCCTGTTCCTTGATTCAGTTTTAGACTCTTATTATTTCCTTTAGAGTCTTATCGGGCATTTATGCTAGTGGATTGCAGACCACGACACATACTTGTTCATTCTTATTTTTACAATATTCATGTGGATTGAGATATAGTTTAGATTAGACATGATACCCATGACCTTGACAGCTTATACGTACTCGAGTCGGGCTGGAGTCCGCTCGATACGTAGCTGGCTTGCTCACGAGCTCGCGTCCGAAAAGCGGGTACGGCTCGTGACAATCTGGTTCTTGCTCGAGTGGCGGGAGGTCTTGATGACGCTCGACTTTGCCGAAGATGATGGATTCTTCCTCTTGATTCCGCGGTGGGACTACAAAACAGACCCCTTGGGACGGGACTACTCGATTTACATGATGGACGGTCGTTATTTGTGTTTGCAACGACCGTAGAGCGTTATTTAATGTATACATGGCATTCCAATGTGGAAGACTAGAATAATTAAAAGACACTTTATTATTGATGAAACACGAGATTTTGTCCCGCGGGGTTACATTGTCCAGAGAAGGTGCATCTACATCGGCAGAGATATATTCCACTAGCTCTTCATCTGTGAGTACTGGGGTTGGATCGAAAGAATCCACCGCAGCTTTGATCTTGGGGTCCGAGAGGGCTATGTTGGCCTTCTCTGGCTGCTTGGATGAGACGGATGATTGCGGAGGCTTGCCTTTAAGACGTACCTTCAGAGGTGCCTCAACTGCGCCTTCAGTGGCTGGTGCCTTCCCCTGTAGTTTTGCTACAAGAGGAGCCGATGTTTGAGGCGGCTTTTCCTTGAGCCGTATCTTCAAGGGAGCTTCAGTAGGTGTTCTACCTAGAGCAGTTGGTGCTTTTCCAGGTAGCTTGATAGTCATAGGGGACAGTATCTGAGGCGGTTTTCCCTTGAGTCGGATCTTCAAAGGAGCGTCGGAAATCATCTCTGGCTCCATGTCTGGCTCTGTCACTGTTTCTGCTTCATCATCAGCGTCGTTGGCTTCCCCTTCGTCGAGTGACTTGTATAGGGTAGCATCGGTGAAGTAGGCTTCGACCCCTTTGAAAGGGTTCTGTGAACTCCGTCCGGATGATGTCGTTGGTGGACACGTACTTCATACATTGGTGGAGTGTATATGACACCACCATGTACTCATGCAGCCACGGACGACCCAGTAGGAGGTTGTAGTTGACGTCAGCGTCCACGACATCGCAAGTCACCTCGGTTCTGAGGTTACCAATATGACACTTCAGCCGTATTTTGCCCAGCGGCTCGCTTTTGCTAGCATTGAAGCCACTGATTGTTGTGTTGGAAGGCGCCAGTCGGTACATTGGGATCCCCAGTATTGAGAGCAGCGTCTTCGGGATGATGCTGAGGGAAGACCACAGATCGATCTGAATTCGCTTCACCTTGACGGAACCGACATACCCTGTATAATACAGTGGCCTATTGTGTCGGTTGTGTTTGAGCAGCATGTCTTGTTGGGTGAAGGTTATGTTGGGGATAACTTCATCCGCACAATGACAGTGCGCACACGTAGTCGGAGTATCCTCAGGCTGCTTGACCTGACTGATGAAGGACTCAGCATCCTTCAGGGCTTCACAGAGAGCTTCACGAGTGTCCTTGGAAAGACGAAGGAGCTCAAACAGAGATAGACGGGCAGGAGTAATGGCAAGTTGTGCCAGTATGTCGAAGTTGTGGGGCTTGGCTAGCCCCGAAGCATTCTCCTTTCGCAGAGGCTTGTCGAAACGGGCCTCTACATGCTTCTGCTTATTGGCTGCTGGAGGCCTAGATGAGCCCTATTCCTGGACAGCAGGGACGGTGTAAGGAGGCACCACCTCGACGGCAGCTTCGTCAGGTTGGGCGTTCTGATATGAACGCGTCTGTACAGGAAGTGCCTCTTCCGCAGAGGAAGAGACCATGCGGCAAGACTTGATCTTCCTGCCCTTAGTTTTGGAGGTAGAGCGTACCTCCGGTTGAGTAACCTCGGAGACGAGATCAGGGTGAACCCATAAGACCCCTCCCCGAGATGTGGTAAGTGGGATGAGTCCACTCACGTTGTCACGAGTAGGTGGTAGATTGACCACCTCCATTGTCGCCTTAGGAATGGGGACGACGTCATCTTGTGTTGTGGTTGGCGGCAAGGAGCCAAATTGGAGTGACACCAGGTTAGCCGAGACCGTTTTCTCCTCGTAGTCGACGGAGATAACATCCACATTGATCATGCGCTGGATGTAGTTTTTGAGGACGTAGCAGTCCTTAGTTGGATGTCCAACAAACCGATGGTAGTGACAATACCTCGGATTGTCCACTTTCCCAACCTCGTCGGGACATTTCGGGTCCAGCAACTTGATCTTGTCACCCTGCTTCAGTATCTCGAAAAGTTGCAGGGTGTCTTCATCATTGAAAGAATAAACCTCCTTTGGCCTTGGTGCAAGTGGAGGCTTCTGGGTAGGTGCTGATGCACCTTTGGAGGCATTGACAGTCAATGCATGTTTCCCCTTCGTCTCTCGTCCAGAGTTGTTGGCTGCAGGCCGTTTCCCCTTGTCCTCAAAGGCAGAGAAACTAACTCCCAGAAGGCGAGCATTGGACGCCTTCTTTTCTGCTGCTTCGGCTTCGATGATCAAGGAACTCCAGTCGGAAGGAGGAGTAGAGTTGAGCCAGAGTTTGATCGCAGGCAGCATGTTCATGCTGCAGGAGGAGAGGAGTGCATGTTCTGGCATGCCCGGGGGCAGTCTGAAGCAGGCCTGTCGGAAGCGTTCGATGAATACTCGAACTATTTTCTTCTCCTTCTGACGTATCTCTATGAGGGACGCCATTGTCATGTCCTTCCCGTCGTCGTAGAAACGGTCTAGGTAGAGGCGCGTCAAGTCGTCGAAGGAAGATATGGAGTTATCGGAGAGACTGCAGTACCAGTCGTACACCACTCCCTTCAGTGCTCCGACAAATATGCTGGTGAGTAGTGCGTCCTCCTTCGGGAGATGTCCCGTTTGAGACTGGAAGTACATTAGATAGCGACGCGGAGAGTCCTTCCCGTCGTATGGCGTCAATGTTTGTGGTTTATACTTAGGAGGATAAACCACTTTGTTCCATTCGAGGGGATATGGTTGTGGAATCTTCATCTTTTGGCGCTCCTCTTGTCTATTCTTGGACTCAAAGCGCTCGCGCAAGTCCCTGATCATTTCGACCACGTCTTCCGTGGAGCTGGCAGTCGGGAAAGGTGGTACCGCCTGGAGTTGAGCATTTGAAGGCTCCGACGTCCGTGGTGCTTTGCGGTGATCTGTATCCAAGGATACCCGTTGAAGGGGTACACTTGATTCTCCATTGGCCCCTGGGTCAGGACTGGTAGACGGCGCTCTGGCCAAAGCGGACCGAATTTCAAACACTGCTTGAGTCAGTATTTGTATGGAGGAAGAGAGGGTTCTGAGTCCTCCCTCCAGGGTATCCATGCGCTGGACGAGGTCTGCTGGCGGCGCATCTGGCTCGGTATCACCCCCAGTCATGTATACTGTCATTACACGATTGGAGTCGGATGGATCAGTTGAGGCTTCGCTTTCGGCCTCGCTCTCTTGTAGGGGAGTTGCCTCTCCTGGAGCTTCGTCCTGGCTACCCCCAGCTACGTTCTGGAGGACACCCTCGTCTTCGGGAGAAGTATCCGCAAGGGACTGATTACCCCCAGTTCTGACTTGGAGGACTTCCTCGTCTTCGAGACGCAGATCCACAGGGGCTAGACTACCCCTAGCTACGTCCGGAAGGCTGACTTCGTCTCCAGGATGAAGATCCACCCCAGCTGTGCTCCGGAGGACATCTTCGTCTTCAGAAGGAGGATCAACAAGGGCTTGACTACCCCCAGCTTCCTCCAAGATCTTCTTTCTCCCCCGAGTGCCTTCAAACACTCCGGAGGATGGGACAGTTGTCTTGGTTTTCCTCGGCTGGCTCTTGGACGAGGACGAGTAATTGCCAGTCGCCTTTCGGATTGACGAGGAGTTAAAGATTACGTTGCATGAAGCAACCTTTAGTTCTGGCTCCTCTTTTATTGACATCTTCTTCCCGAGGCGACGTCGGAGGGGTGTTGATGATTGCAGCCGCTGGAACACCGACTGTCTTGGCGGGACTGCTGCCTTGCAACAGCAGTTAATGGTAACTACAGCACAGGTGTGCCCTGTGAGGGGCACATTATGCTTGTCAATCGACTCTCCTGATCGGCGTTTGTGAGTGATCACGTTACGCAGATCGTTGGAGGAGAGTGCCACCTTCGCACCCCCATCAGGCGCACGGCAAAGCCAAGCGCCGGGGTGGTCAAGTGAATGCTGCACCTCCTGATCCAACACCAAACAGGCGCTCAGATCAGTAGTGGGGGAACAACATTTACAGTGACTTGAACGAACCTCAGACGCACAACCAGTGGAGGCGCGGGAGTTCAAGACCACACGGTTTGCCTTGCTCGACTTGGTTGCGAACGCAACAGATGCGCCCAAGTGAGACAAGGACTTTGAAGGTCGACTCATTTTCGGCGCAGAAGCACCTGAGTCGACTTTATACAGCTTACCATCAGCAGCGCGCATGATTGTGAGCGCATGCTTCTGGTTTGCTGCCGGCATAGCACGTTTGAGGCGCATGGCCCGTGATGCCTTGGACTTCTTCGTACCAGCCCGCTGGGGTGCATAGTACTCAGAGTCCAAATTCTCCTCGCCACTACAGCGAGTGAGTCTATCAAAGACAGAGACCTTCTGTGGCGCATCAGAGGTGATGCGCAGGGCATTAGCTGTGCCCCTGCTCTGTCGACGCATCTTCCTCGCTTGAGAGGGAGATGGCTGGGGAATGTGGTCAGCAGCACGTTTCCCCGAGAGATGTGCTGCACCGGTGGGCGCATCTTGGTCGCTGAGGACGTCAGCGGGAAGGGAAGGCTTTATTGGAGCATCCCCTTCGGTGGTGGTGCCAGAAGCGTCGACCTTGCGCACCCAGACTTGGCGAGTCTTCTTCGGCTTCGACAGCCGCTTCGAAGGACTCACACTGTCTTCAGAGATGAACTCCTCATACGCCTGTTGATTGAGGCGTACGACCAGCGTCTTGTGGGAGGAGCCCACCTACACGTCATCGGATTGTGACACAGCTTTCTTGGTGGAGGAGAAAGAGGTCTCCAGCAGAGTCGCCAGCTTGTTTGCCATTAAAATCTTTTGATTGCAAATTTCAATTACAAACAGAACAGTGTTACAATGTAGGACTTAGACGTAGTCCTAGGAGTACACTTTTGTTTATCTGGGTCCCTTGTGCCGATGGAGCGAGTAGTAATGCGTTGACTCCGTTGACGATCTGACGACGGTTCTCGGTTCTCTGAAGGTCCGAGTTGCTCTGGGTGCCGAAGCTTGCGGAGAGGAAGAAGACGTTGAGTGTCTGTACCTGCCTCTCTGTGTGCGTTAGTAGGTATGTCTCTGTATATATATATCGGTAGCTCTGTGTGTGGAAGAAGAAAATGATCCCTCTATTTATAGCTTTGCAGGCTGGCTACTCATGCGCGCATATGTAGGATGCATCGATTTGTGGGGATGCCACGTGGTGATTGCTGATGGAGGCGCATGGGCGATGCGCTCTGATTGAGGAGTTGAACCCTTCCTGTTGCCTTTGTGGGCTGCGACCGAGCTGACACGTAGCAATGGAGAGGATCTTTCAGTTGCTGAGATCTTGGGTGATTAGCACCCCTTCATAGGCTGAATCGAGTCAAAAGACACGTGTCGTAGGTCCATGGCTCAAAGATCTCGGATTTATTGGAGAGTGATCGGATAGGATGCGCCTGGGATTGGGCACATGAGGAGACTTTGGTTTGTAACCTTTAGGAGTCACGAACCAGTCTGGACGCACGGCTTTTGAGGCCCATACGAGGCTTCAGTAGTGACTTGACTTCTGTCTTTAGGGATCAGAGAAAAGTCCGAGGCGTATGGCTTTTGAGGCGCATGCAAAGATTTGGGCGCATAGCTGCGGAGGCGCATGCGAATGGTTGGGCGGCCACATGGCTTGTAACCGCCGGAGGAAAGTAATGATGATGCTGACGTCGGCGACGCTTCGTCTTCTGAAAAACCTGTCAATTGTTCAGTCCTCGGGGGACGTACTGCCAACTCTGTCAGACTTCAATATTTAATGTTCTTGACAGGTGATGGGCCTTTGAGTGGGTGCATCGATCTGCGTCCTACTAGGCGCATGGGGACGCATGGGGGTGCATCCTCATAGGGCGCTTGTTGCGGATGGATGCATCTGTGTGATGCGTGGTCTGACCAGCGCATCCGCTTTGCATGACACGTCTTTATTGGTCCGACTGTTACGTTCTTCGAGTTCTTTAAAAAGCCGTTTTTGACTTGGCCGAATTCGAAGCGTCAGGTTCATCACCATTAATGCAAATTCATTGCACGGGATTCGGAGAGCCCGCCACTTGGCGCATGGGTTTGATTTGTCCGGCCTATAAATAGTGGCAAGGAGAGAGTTTGCTTCTCGTTCTCTCACGTCCTCCCGAAATGAACTTGTTTGCTCGAGCACATTCTGTTGACGAGATGCTCCCGAGGGTGAAGATGCGACGCATTGTCTTCATTGATGCACTTGAAGGTGACTGTTACATCCAAAAGTCGGAGTCGAGGGCTTCTGAGGCAGGCGGAAGGTGTCTATTGTATCCAAAGATCGGGATGCTCGAGCCTCGTCTCCGTTATGCTGGAAGAGCCGCAGATCGGAATTGCGGTGCTCCGATCATCTTCCTTGGGCTTTGGGAGAGCTTCTCCTCCTGCTAGAGTAGGTGTCTCCTTTTCTGGTTGGGTTGAAAGCTGCTCCTTTAGCCGCGGGTCAATTGCGGTGCTCTCCTTTTCCTTGGTTTGGAGAGCTCTTCCTCCAGCTAGATGGTTGATTGTCCACCCTCGTTCTGCTCAATAAATGCTTCATTAGTCGAAGCATTTGAGGGCACATATGCTGAGACTTCATGATGCGTCTGACTGAAAGGGCGGCACATAACTGGGCTGTTGAAGGGATGCACATAACTGAGCCGCTGAAGGGATGCACATAACTGAGCCGCTGAAGGGATGCATATAACTGAGGATGCACATAACTGAGCTGCTGAAGGGATGCGCCTGGCTGAGAGCGCATGACGAGATGCGCCTGTTTGAGAGCGCAGGGTGGTTGCTGCGCCTAGCTGTAGACTTAGGATCTTTTCTTTGTAGAAATTCTCCTTTGTACAGCTCTCTTTTTTAGACATGTAATAGACTTTTTAAAATAAAAAATCTTCTTTTAATGTCTATGCTTTTGTTATTTGCTGTGCCGAGTACCTCATCCGAGCTCCCTGGCGCATGAAATGTTAGGCGCATAGGATTTCTGGTCCTGAAATTCTATGCTTCTACACCAACTGCCTCTTGTACACGGCTTATTTTATGAAGTGCTTGATGAATACTCCCTTCGAAATACTAACAAGAGGAAATGACGATGAAATTCACAATAAGATTACAAAAGTTAGGTTGGCATGGGTTAAGAGATTGCTTAAAAGTCCAAATGCAGATCGTGAACACATTATGAAAATGACAAAGTCCTAAGAACTTTATATTACATTGTTCTGTATATATGAAAATGCAGTTATATTCTTCTGTGTCTGCGTCTTTTGTTACATCTGCTCTGTCTTATATTATATTATTTTGTATATATAAAAATGCAGTTATATTCTTCTGTGTCTGCGTCTTTTTGTTACATATGCTGTCTTGTATTACAATATTCTATATATATATATCATTTTTGAATGACCATTCTGTGTCAAGTTCACAATGAGGAATGACCATTCTGTGCCAATCTTCGTATTAATAACACAGAGAATGTCATTCTCCGTGTTAAATTACACGGGAATGGCCATTCTCCGTATTATTAAATACGGAGAATGGCCGTTCTCCGTGTTAAATAACACATAGAATGTTCTTTGTCCGTGTACTTTAGAACGGAGAATGGCCATTCTCTGTTGTACTTATAGGAGAATAAATATTCTCCGTGCTAAATAACACGGAGAATGGTCATTCCAGTTTTAAAACGCATGAGGATGGCCATTCTCCGTTTAATTTAACATGGTGAATGCCATTCTCCGTGTTAAGTAACACGGAGAATGGTCATTCTCCATGTTAAAACGCATGAGGATGGCAATTCTCCGTTTAAATAACACGGAGAATGCCATTCTCCGTGTTAAGTAAGACGGAGAATGCCATTCTCCGTGTTAAGTAACACGGAGAATGGTCATTTTAGTTTTAAAACGCACGAGGATGGTCATTCTCCGTGTTATTTAACACGGAGAATGTCATTCTCCGTATCATATAACACGGAGAATGGTCATTCCAGTGTTAAATAACACGAAGAATGTCATTTTCCGTGTAAGAATGACGGAGAATGGCCATTATGCATTCAAAAAATGTGAAACAGTAGATATAACAGACGTCAAATAGTACCATTGATATCAAAAATGTAAGAAATGTATTAAAAAAATAGTTATATAAAAGGAAGAATATATGTATATGTATTAACGAGGGGGCGCTGCCTCCTCGACCACCGTAGAAGCACGTGGGAGAAGAGGGCAAGTGCTGCGATTGTGATTACCTAATTCAAGACAATTATGGCACCTCATCTTCCTCTTCTCTTTTCCTTTGTTTTCATAATTGCTCTTATAAAGGTCCGTCTTTGGTCGGCCGGGACCCTGTTTCGGAACATGGGGTAGGACCAAATCAGTTGAATTATTTTCAAACTGTTTTCCAGAATCTGGAACTAGACGAATAGCACATGAATATAGCTTCTGGTAGAAATCTGATGTCCAATACTGCTCCACAAAATCGTAGACGGATTTGCCTGAAACAAATCTGATGTATTGGATTGCATGGCTGCATGGGAATCCATATACCTTCCATCTACGATAACTACAATGCCAATCAAGAAGATTCACCAAGTGGGAGGAAGTATCTGCCATCACCTCAAACTCGAAATCACCAGACTGATATACCCTATAAGACATGCCATCATCTGTAAGCGGCTTCAGCATATTCTCGACGTATGGAGTCAATATGTTATTGAAATCACTTGCATCCTTGTGGGGATCCGAAATCATCTTCATCATCTTCACTCGGATGACATTTATAAGTGCTGAAATAGGCATTTTCTTCTCAGCCTTTGTCCATGAATTGAATGACTCTGCACAACTAGAAGCAACCTTGCCGTATCTACATCACCGGAAGAATACATTTGACCAATTTTCAGGCTTTTGTTTATCCATCCATTTCACAACATAACCACAATTCAGATCATTAATCTTCTTAATTGCTTGTTTATACCCACCTTTATACAGGAAAAAAAAGTAATTAATAAAGATGGACATCAAGGAACAAGCACATGAAAAAACAGGAGCCATTCTTCGTTTAATTTAACACGGAGAATGTCATTCTCCGTGTATTTTTAAACGGAGAATGACACAGAGGGTGACAATGAAAGTGTTAAAACGCATGAGAATGATCATTCTCCTTGTTAATAACACGGAGAATGTCATTCTCCGTGTTAAATGACACGGAGAATGGTCTTTCCAAGTGTTAAAACGTATGAGAATGACTATTCTTTGTCTTAGAAATACGGAGAATGTCATTCTCCGTGTTAAAATTACGGAGAATGGTCATTCCCCGTGTTAGAACGCATGAGGATTGTTGTCACGCCCCAGAACCAGAATACCGGAGAGCGGGGGCAGACATAGCCAGCTACGCAATTCCAAAGTACGTTAATACTCTGAAATCACGTATAAGCTGTCAAGACATGGGGGTTACTCTACATGCCATCAGTCAATCCTATGGTTTAACAATCCTAGGTATCTCAATCACAGGCAATTATACAAGAGCAAGAGTACGATCATCATACATACAATAGTAAGGCGTCCCGAACCATATATACATGACTGATCATGAAGCCAGTACCACAGAACTGATGACTAGCTAGAATATTAGTCGTACATGATAAGGACTAGCTATAGTCTAGAATACACATATCATGTTTATGCCCGTAGGCTACAATATCAAGGAAAATACCAAAACACGAGCTAAACACGTGTTCGGGGCTAAACGTTACAAGAAGAGAATTTACATATCAGTGGGAGAATGAAGAAGGGCCCACTGAGGCACTCTGGTGCTCCGGCTGGTCACCGTCGAGTGAATGGTACGGTAGATCCTTCGGGCTCTTCTATCAGAACTTGGCCATGCAAAACCAGTGGGGTCAGACCCCAAATAGCAAGTACCACAAAGGAGGCCGAACAATGTACTTAAAACCAGCAATCATAGGCAATCAACAGAGAGAGAAAGCAATAAATAAGGGAGGATCGAGATTCGTGCAGTACCAATGCACTTAACCCGAACATAAGAAGGCAGTAAGTAAAGCATTTAGTAAACACAATTAAAAGTAGACTTGTTAAGCAAATGATCTTTTAAGAGTTATGCAAAGCAAGTAGTCATATGAACAGGTGAGATAAAGTAACTAGAGAACATATTAAATAACTAGAGCTAGGCAATATACGAAGAGAGGACGAAAGTACTATTCCGGAAGCCAGGTTACAACCCTTAAACCAAACAAGGACCGAGGTTGTAACCCTTCGCCTGAACAGAACTTGGTCTCTGATCATTTATCGGCAAGATAAAGTAAGAAAAAGGTGACAATCATTAAGTGACACTCAGAGAGTGACAAACAGGGAGTGACAATACAGAGTACAATACATTAGAGTGACAATCATTGCAATCATTATCCTGGAAACAATTAGGAACTGGATCTAAACAAGACTTAGACTGGGAAGGTGATATACGATGAGATAACCATGGGACTATTCAGATAACCAGGTTACAACCCGTAAACCAAACAAGGACCGGGGTTGTAACCCTTCGTCTGAACAGAACTTGGTTTCTCCCACCATTTATCGGCAAGATAAAGTAAGAAATCAGGACATGTAACAACCAAGTACAAGATCAAGACAAGACTAGACTGATCGAACTCCATCCAACATTCACGGCCAAGCAATAAGTACGGCTTGATACTTTAACTAACTAGGGTTATCACAGGCCTAATTACTAGCAAGATGCAGTGAGATTATTCCACAGCCACAAGCCCTGCAGACCATCCAGGTTATCCAGGCGAATATTAGTACAATAAGGGTGCAACACATGACAGTGTGCTGGAAGTGTGCCCTACTCGTCGGCAGGCTACAAATCCACAAGCGCGCCCAGGTAACGGGATTGCCTGTAGCTGGGAAATCTCTTCATGACTACTGGATTATTCTAGTTGTTAACCTTAGTCGATTTCAGTGGGTGCCCCTGACCGTGGTACTCAGGGGTCCCCGTCCTAGACATGATGTAAGACAAGACGGGTTCATTTGTACAAGCACAATCGTCCACGGTGTCCAAGTTATTCAATCTTGTCAAGTCGTGTTAGCCGTCGCAACAGCATTCGGGATATATCATGTCAGGTTTATCATGTCAAGAGTGCGCCACGGCGGGCCACTATCAAGAATTATCATGTCAAGTTTATCATGTCAAGAGTGCGCCACGGCGGGCCACTATCAAGAATTATCATGTCAAGTTATCATGTCAAATTGTCAGGTCAAGTTATCATGTCAGGAGTGCACCACGGCGGGTCACTATCTGGTCATGTCATGTCCACTTGGTACTTGTCAAGAGTGCGCCTTAACAGGCCACTATCGTGTTCTATCCTTACATTATCATGAATGAGAGAAACTTGCATAAAATAACTAGTGACATATTCTTGAAGCCAAGACAAAGATCTACAACGTTCATATTTTGAGTTTTTTCAAGATTCTAGCTACAAAACAACTTAAACAGGCAAAAACAGTGAAATAGAGCAATTCCGGCGCATGGAATTCCTGCACAAATCGGCGCATGAGATTCCTGCATGAATCGGCGCATGAGATTCCTGCACGAATCGGCGCATGAGATTCCTGCACGAATCGGCGCATGGGATTCCTGCACGAATCGGCGCATGAGATTCCTGCACGAATCGGCGCATGAGATTCCTGCACGAATCGGCGCATGGGATTCCTGCACGAATCGGCGCATGAGATTCCTGCACAATTCGGCGCATGGGATTCCTGCACAAATCGGCGCATGAGATTCCTGCACGAATCGGCGCATGGGATTCCTGCACGAATCGGCGCATGAGAAACTCACGTTGCGTCTTCAATACATGCGCGTAAGAAACCTACGCGCATGACACGCTCGGAGTTAAGGAATGCGTTGCCGGAACTTCACGGCGCATGGCCTCCCGGCGCATGGCCTCCCGAGCGCATGAGGTTCATCGTCCCCAAACAGCAAGTTCAGCCATGAAAGTTCCGAAAACTTGTAATGGCCATAACTTACTCATCCGGAGCCGAAATCAAGTGAAACAAAAGCCAAAACTGCATGAAATTGAATTCTCTACAACATAGAAACACTAGTTTTCGAAAATAACCAAGTTTTAAAGATCAAAATCAAGAAAAATCGAAAAGTTTACAAACTTAGATCTACAAGAATCCATCCATCAAATCCAAAAACTCCAAGTTCTAAACATGCTTAGAATCATGCAAGGAAGAAGATGGAACAATCAAAAGTAAATTTGTTCAAGGTTCGGCAAGGTGTACTTGCCTCTCCTCCTTGGTGAAGAAGGAAAGAAGAAGAAGAAGATGAAGATGGAAAATGAAATGAATAATGGAGGAGAGAGAGTGGTAGGTGGCTTATATAACAAGCCCAAGCAATCTCCACCATTCATTCCTCTCCACTCAATCTAAACCATACACCTCTCTCATAAGAAATCAACTAAACCAACCAAGTCCAAGCCAAACCAAGCCATGTTAAACCAAACCAATAAAACCAAGTCAAATCAAATTAAAACCAAGTCATGATTCATACCAAAATAAATGAAACAAGCCAGTATACGGGTCACCCGACAATTGTCAGAAATCCGTACAATGACAATTCAGCAACTTTAAATATTCTCAAAATTCAGGAAATACGAAATACAGCTCAAATAAATATGTATCCGTATAAAATACTGATACAGTGAGGCGGGCCTCACAATTGTATTCTCCGTTCTAAATACACGGAGAATGGAATTATCCGTGTTAAATGACACGGTGAATGCCATTCTCCGTGTATTTTAAAACGGGGAATGACATTCTCCGTTCTAGGCAACACGGAGAATACTATTCTCCGTGCTATTTACAAGGAGAATGTTCATTCTCTTGTTAAAATAAAGAAGAATGCACAGAAAAGCTGCATATATCTGTCTCATTTACACACCTAGAGTTAGAGCATATACTGTTGCCTCCAAGCTTCAAGTACATACGGATACACTCTTTCATTTCCTTTCTCCTTTAGCGGTATGTTATTCTTCATGTGATAATAGCAATAGCTACGGTAAGCAGTAGGAAACACTTTGGGAACTTCAGAAACTAAACCGGTGCCTTGATCTGAAAGAAAAATGATACGCCTACTACATTTAACAACATTCTTGAGATTTTTAAGGAACCATTCCCAATTGTCGTCATCTTCGCCCGAGACTATACCATAGACAATATGGTAGAACTGTTGGTTACCATTCTTCGCTGTAGCAGACATCAAACACCCTCTAAACCTCCCTGTAAGGAAAGTCGCATCCAAATATAGCATCGGGCGACAATATTGAAAGCCTTCGACGCAAGCCCCATATGAAAGAAAAAGCTGCTGAAACCTCATTGACGTATCATCTTTCTGAAAGTCGATAACGGAACCAATATTGGTTTCCTTTAGCTTGTCGACATACCAACACAAGTCGCTGTAAGCTCTAACATCATCTCCGTACATTTCTTGGTGCACCAACCTAATGCCATGGTATGCCTGCCCGTAGGCAAGAGATAAATCGTAGTCAACCTTGAATTCATCAACAACTGATTTTGCCAACTTTTTAGGATCCATCCGAACAATGTCACTAACCAAACTTTTCACAAACTTTGTTGGAACAACTAAATTACCTTTATCCATATAGCCAGCTCCACAATTGTGTTCTCCCACATACCTCTTCACCTCAAAATTTTGATTATCTTTTGAAATAGATGTAGCATGGAAGCTCCACAAACAAGCATGAGTCTTGTAATTCTTGCAGCAAACAGTGTACCTCCTCGGCTCAGATTTTAAAATATGGAATGGATGACGAGATTCAAAACATACCATTTTAACAGCGTGCCTAACTTCTTCAACACCATTTAGAAAAATCTGACCAACGCCTGTAATTGATCCAGGCCACATATCCGATTTTCTCTTCTTTACTGTCTCAATTGAGCCCTCATAAAATTCTACTACTCGTTTATCTTTTACAGTAGGAGAACATCTACTACTCAAGGAACTAGAAGAGGAAGACAAAGGTCCCATAGGAATGCTTTGACAAGAAAAAGATGTCGATGAAGAACATGGAGGGTATACTTGCTCCACAAATAGATCAAAGCTCACGTCATGGGTACCATTGAAACCCCCAACCAATAACCGAAGCCAAAAATCACTGTCAACGTACAGTTCAGTCCCATCAGAATGCAAAAATTTGATACGAAAGGAAAGTGGATCCAAAGAAGTCCATCGATCGCACACCTGATGCTTTAAAAATTCTACGGTACTTTCATGTGTGATACGACAGGAAACTATGTCTCTCTTAAAACAAAGATTAACTAAACAGCTTGAATTCATTCCCCCCTGATAACATAAAAACAGAAGAGATCACAAAATATGACAACGTATTTCTGATCATTCTCCGTCTAAAACTAACGGAGAATGATCATTCTCCGTCTAAAACTAACGGAGAATGATCATTCTCAATGGAAATTGTCATTCTCCAGCCAATACTAACGGAGAATGGTCATTCTCCGTCGAATTATAACGGAGAGTTCTCTTTCTCTGTGACAATTAACCATTCTCCGTCATATTAGCCGTCATATTCACACAAAAATAACGAGATTAAAGATCTCTATAATCGTTACTCAGTTAATAATCTTCATAACAAATTCAAATTCAGCAAAAAAATGGCGACTGGACGAAGATGATGAATGAATTTCTGCATATCTAAACTCTCACCTTGTTTTAAGATCTATAAAAAGACAAGAAGATGATCTTCTCTCCACAATTGACCTAATCGCCGAAAAACTTCAAATCACTCCACGAAGAAGAAGATGATGATGATGATGGTGAGCGATGATTGAAGTTCGACTGAAGAAAATCACAGTGAACAACGAACGATATTTACGATCTCTACTGAAGATGAGAATAATAGAATTCAGATCTGTCGTGAAGAAGATGAATAATAATAAAATCGAATCCAAATCTGAGTTTGTGAAATCAAAATCATATATATATGACCAAATTTGTGCGAAGGAGTATTTTTGGAACTATAAAAATGACAATAGAGCATCTAAAGGGAATCTTAGAATATTTAACGTGGAAATATATAATTTTGGACATTTTATAAAACCCATCCTACGGGTGAGTTTTTCATAAAAACTAATCTCAAAATTGGGTTTCACAGCAATTTTCAGTACTAAAATTTCGAGGACAAAACTTTAACAGTTCTGTGCGTACTCATAAAAACCGTTTATGGACTTTCAAAACAGTCATAGGACTACAAAAACTGTGATGTCCCTTCACATGTTTGTGCACAAATTTTTTTAATCAATTAACTTGTAATGCAAGAGCTACCTCATAAATAATAATAAAAATTGTCTGGAGAGACCCTATGTACGTGTAGCATTTTGCTAACAAGTTTGATTGTTATTGCAGTGAAGTAACGGGTTAATTAGTTGTACCCTTCTATGATTTGCATATATTTTAACAATTGTTTCTGTTGTTTTAAAAATAAAGAACACCTTCCTGGTTTATAAAGTTAATTAGTTGTATCCCCTAATGCATAGAAAAAAATGAGTAGAAAATTAAGCAGCCATGAAATGCTCTTTATTTTTGAAACAACGAAAACAGTTACCAAAATACGTACAAATTATAGGAGGGTACAACTAATTAACCCTGAAGTAACACTACTTGTAGGAAGTGACTGCAATGAGGTCACCAAATTGAACTTAGCGAATGAGGAAAAAAAGTACATTTATAAGTAAACTTAATACTTACTTTTATTGATATTTAACTATTGACCTCGTGACATAATATTCAAACATACATATGCTTTTCACGTATAAATAAATATTGTAATATTATTAGAATATTATAGTTTATAAGGTTACCCAAAGACTGAAAAAAAAAAATATATATATATATATATATATATATATATAGCGGATCGCAAATGACCTCTAGCCTAGTGGTTAAGAGAGATGCATGCGGCCCAAGTGGTCGGAAGTTCGAGCCCCAGTGGAGGCGAGTTCGCCACAAGTACCCATTGCTTCAAAAAAATATATATATAGCGGATCAAAAGTTTTTCTTAGAAAATTTCCTAAAAATCCTCCTCACTCTCGGCCGTAATTTAATGTTAATATTAATGTTAATATTAATGTTAATATTAACATTAATATTAATGTTAATGTTAATATTTATTTTTATATTAATGTTAATGTTAATATTAATGTTAATGTTAATATTAATGTTAATTTTAATGTTAAGTTTAATGTTAATTTTAGTATTTAACATTAATATTAACATTAATATTACGGCCGAGAGTGAGGGATTTTTTTAGGAGGTTTTCTAAGGGAACTTTTGATCCGCTTCCTATATATATATATATATATATATATATATATATATATATATATATATATATATATATATATATATATGTGTGTGTGTGTGTGTGTGTGTGTGTGTGTGTGTGTGTAAAAAGTCGATGATCTCTAGCTCAAGTGGTTAGAATGAAAGCATAAGATCCGAATGAATGGTGTTCGAATTCTAATAAAAACGAATATATATATATATATATATATATATATATATATATATATATATATATATATATATATATATATATATATATATATATATGTGTGTGTGTGTGTGTGTGTGTGTGACAGGAATGGAGTGGATTGGAAAGAAAAAATTGGAAAGCCTATAAATAAGAAAAATGCTATGCTTACAATCAATTTTGATTGTAACGTGGCATCCATTGATCGAAGGAGAGGGGGGAGACCGATTGGGACCGGATGGGACCATGTTAGCAGGGGGTGTGGATTGTAAGAAAGTTGTAGATATTTGGTAGTAAACTTAGCATTTTACTATCAATAAACAATACAAGCGTGAAGACAGCTGAAATAAAATGATGATGTCACATTAAACTGATGGGAAATCGAATCTTAAAGAGACCTACCGTCACACCTGAGAGTGACCCCACCTTCAATTCATATCGCAAGAAAAATAAAAAGGGTTATTTAGTAATATGGTCTCATATAATAGTTAAAATCAGAATTTAGATCTTAAAAATGACCGATACTAGAATTTGGATCTCAAAATCACTATTTATTACCTACGTAAACAACAGTAATTTAGAGATCCAAATTCTACCACGGATCATTTTTGAAATTCAAACTGTAATCATGCAGGCAGCAGGACCCAGTGGGAAAAACGATTCCTTTCGTCCTATCGGGATCTGCTGTCGGACTTGAACAGCGTACAGGAGAGAGGAACATGGATGACGTGGCAAAACAGATGGATTATTTGGATACGCTGGAGGTTGTTAAAGTAGTGCAACAGCCAACAGCTGATATGAGTTCGATTAATTTAAATAAAATATTCAAATAGCTGTTAGTAATATTCAAATAAATGGTAAGCCAAATTTGAATAAGTAGCACGAACGAACCCCCCAATGAAGCACTTGCAGGATTCGAGTCCTCCAATCATAACAACCAGCAGATATGTATGACTTGTAACAAATTTTATTTTTTTAAAAAAAATTTCTAGCGAATTTATAAATAACTGTCGTTCGAATATTGTGTACACTCAATCGGTTTCAAAATAATTCCTTCAAACTGAACCAAGAATTTGACAGTGTTCTACCCAGGCATCCAGGAAAACAACCACCACAAATAGCAATGTCCTTTTGTAGGAAAAATTATTGGGTGGTCCGGACTCATCACTTGGAGAGGGTGAATGGTGAGTCCGGCAACTAATTTCTTGACACTTGACGTAATATTTGCCATAATTTTTTTTAACTTTTTTTAACATAAAATATAAAATATATAGAAATTCACTTGACATATAATTAGAAAAAATAGATTTTTTTTCTTTCAAAAACATTTTTAAAAAAATTATCTAGAAAATAAGAGAAATGATGTGATATAATGGATTATGTAAGTGTCAAAAAATTAGTGGCCGGGCTCACCATTCACTATTTCCATGTGATGAGCCCAGACCATCCAATAATTTCTCATTTTGTAGGCTAACACAATTTTTTCTTTCTTTTCCTTTTTTTGACATTTATCCAGAAATTTCTAGGTATTAAGGAGGAAGGAGACTGATTTCGAATGATGTCATGTATTTGAATATACCAGCATCTCATCTCTCTGGTCTGCTGAAACACTTTCCTGGCCTTTCCATCGGCTTTCCAATGTAGCTTTCAAAAGTAACATTTGGGGGGTGTTGCTTTTTCTAAGCTATTTTTAAGGACACCCCCAAAGTTACTTAGGTGTAGTCCTTATTTGAGAGCAGTCTAAGAAAGTAAAATTTTTACTGGGGACAGTCCAAAAATTATTTGGGACTAGTCCAAAAATTAGAATTTTCAGAGACGGCGGGGACAAGGGCGGGGGAGTTCCTGCAGCGACGGCGAGGGCGTGGGCGAGACGACGACGACGGGGGAGTTTCCAGAGGCTGCGAGGGAGGTGGAGGGCGACGGAGGTCGAGGAGGAGGAGGTGGAGGTGGAGGTCGAGGAGGAGGAGGTGGAAGGCGACGGCGAGGGGGAGGGCGGAGCGGATGGTTGGAGGATGGCTCCCAGCCGCGCTGCTGCTGCTGCTCCTCCTCCTCTTCGTCGTCGTCGTCGTGGAACTTATGCCGAGTGCGAGGGGTCCTCGGATTGAAGGGGCCGCCGCAATCGAGCTGCGCTGTGTCTTCGTCGACGCGGACTACAACTAAGTTAGCAGTTCTCCTTTATGTTAGGATTACCAACTTGTTGACCATCCTACTTGCTGAAGAAAAATTGGACTAGTTAAATTTGATAGTTCCTTTTGAAAAAAATCTTTTTCTATGGTATATGCTCTCACCTTCCTAACTCTTTCTTTCTTCGTTGATATAATCGTTTCGAAGTTGGAAATAGCAAAAAAACACTTTGATCAACACATCTAAACGGGGATGTGTAGCACAAGTACGTACACCTATACATTGTTTTCTTTTTCTTCCAATCAACATCTTCCGTCTTATCTTGCTCTCTAGAGACGTATTTGACTCTTAGGAGTCTTACTTGTCGACTTGCCCTCTTAGGAAGCTTCGCATCTAAATCAATTAGTCATCAACTCAAATAAGAACTTCCAATGTGATGACGACGTATGGACTCTTTTTTTAAACTCTCGACTTTTTATTTTATTTTAGGTCCTTAGACAAATCAACGGATAGAACGCACGCAATCCAGGGCCAGCTCATCCATTAGGCAAAAAAAATAGCCGTCTAGAATCCCATTTTTTTAGGAGTCCCAAAAAATAAAAAATAATATATATATATATATATATATATATATATATATATATATATATATATATATATATATGCAATTTTTTAAGGAAAGTCTGGCTGAAAAAGGAAACAGCCGCTTATCTATTCGTAAAAAATTTAGACGTAATTAAATATATCAAAATTTAGGGAAAAAAATATAACCGTTAATGCCTCTTCGTCTCCTCCATCGAAAAAAGATTTGGTATCTTCATCTTCATCAACTACATAATAAAAATATATATATATATGTGCAACTGCTTCTTATTCAAATTTTAAAAGTTATTAATGAAAATAGTTTTTAAATCCGCCTATGTAACGTTTAGGTCTCGTTTGGTTCGCGGAATGGAAGGGAAAGGAAATCAATTCCTTGTCATTTCCTTTCCTTTGGAAAATTTTATTTTCCATTGATTTTCCTTTCCGATGTTTGGAAATGCCAAAGAATTTGGAAAGGAAAGTGATTACTTCAATGTGGGAAAGTGATTCCTTGGTTGGATGGATGTAATCACTTTTCCTACTAATTTTCCTTCCATTGGGAATTACTTTCCTTTTCTTCTCAATTCCTTTGGCACCCAAACATATAAGGCCTCGTTTGGTTACTGGAATTTGAGCTTGGGAAAGGAAAGTGATTACTTTCCTATGTTTGGGAGTCAAAGGAAAGTTGTTGGAAAGAAAAAAATGATTCCCAAGAGGTAGAAAAATAGGAAAAAAAGTGGTTCCTCCCATTTATCTAAGGAATCACTTTTCCTCCAACTTTTCCGCATTTATTACAAAAAATTTTGACCAAAATATCCATGTTCATAATATTATTTACCATTTTTATCCATAATATCTTTTAGACAAAAATATTTCTAAGTAATAATTATTTTTATTAGCACGAGGATATTTTTTGAAAATTGACTTGATTTTGTTTCCTTTCCTTACAAACACCAAACACTATAATGAAAATTAAATATATATTCCGGTTATAATCCCGATCTTTCCAAACACCGGAAAAGAAAGTTTATAGGAATTATAATTTCCTAAAGGAAAGAAAATACCAAGGAATCAGTTTCCTTTCCTTTCCATTCCGCGAACCAAACGAGGCCTAAAGGTAATCACTTTCCTTTCCCAATCCGAAAATTCTACGAACCAAACTAGGCCTTATAGCAATATATCACCGGTCCTAAGCCCGGATCAAGGATCAGGATGTGTATATAAATTAATACATTAAAATTATATAATTTAATCATGTTTAAATTTTCGAAAAAGGATCACATCTTTAGACTTTTTTTGCCAAGGGCCTCCAAATGGTTTGAGACGCCCTGACGCAATCCAACGGCTGATGATCATGGACGAGTTTTAAAACGCTAGGATATTTGAATAAATTAGATGTGCATGTTTTCGACTAAGGCATGGAGATCGAAGAAAAGTTGGTAAAAGGGCTAAATGTTTGGATCGATTCTCAGGTGCAAGAAAATAAAATAAAAAATGCTGGCTGGCTTCCCAATTGAAGAGAACAGTCATGATAATAAGATGGATGTACCTTCATCAACAAGCATGATCATACCCTCCGCACTGACACGTGGCTCTCGGGCTAAGGTTAGGGCTAGTCTGCTGATGCCTACAATTCAATTCCACATATTCAAACTTCACTCCAAGTTGCACAAAAGATTCACGAGTTCAATGTAGGTAAACAAAAGAAGTAATGATATATAGACACTTTTTTTGACACTCCGTATTCACACTGATGTGACAATACATTATTGGATATTAGAAAAAGTCTAAAATAAGAAAGAATAATTAATATCCAATAATGTACTGCCAAGAGAAGTGTGTCCCCGTATGGCATACACAACACAAAGAAGTGAGCCACAAAATTCACCAAGTTCCCAAATGGTTCTCTAAACCGATTTCGCTCTTAATCATATTCAAGTATCATCCTGCTTTCTTTTTTTTCAAAAAAATAATCTAAAATCTATATTGAGCCTTGTAATTATGAGTTTCTATAGAATGTAGAAATTATGAGACTCAAACTCCTGAGATAGGACCATCAGGGAGTTTCAATTAAGCCTAACTGTTCTACAAAATAAGCTTCTACGTACTGAATCTAGAATCTAGAAATTGGGACGAGCCTTACTATTGATGCTCTTAGAGCATCATTATTAGTAGATGCTCAAAATTTTGAAATAAAGGTATATGTAGAATGAGTTGAGTTGGCATGAGAATAGTAGAAAAGGATAAAATGAGCTTTAGTCCCAAATATTTGTGTGGTCAAAATTTAATGTGAACAAATAATAATGCAAATTTAGATTTGGGATCCAAATTGGAACTTACTATTCTACAAAATAATTTTTATATTTTGAATCTAGAAATTCTCAAGCTCAACCTATTAGCTCATGTAGATGAATTGGACATGAAAATCTGAAAATTGAAACCAGGACAGGCCTTACAATTCTACAAAATAAGCTCCTACATTCTAAATCTAGAATCTAGAAATTGGGATGAGCCTTAAATGTAGATATTATACACTGTTGTGGGTTTGTTATGCTCTTACAGTCAAAACTGGTTTGTCATCAGACACACAGCACAAATCATAATTGCAAAATCCAACATTTTACATGTCCTCAGAATGTCTTAATAATTCTAGGATCGAATACACTGGAAAAGGAGATCCGGGTTGCTATATATCCATGCAAAAAGAAATGCAACAAGTTGAAGCGTCTAAAAGTGTCTACCAAACAAAAAGGAAGATAATAGCGTAGCAGCAACTTCAACACATTTTGCGCAGGTTGATCAACTTCTTCAAACCAATCAAGTGAAAGATGCAACTACTTGATTCCAATAACAACATACTAAGGAGTAAAACCAAGATCCATAACACCATATCAAAACAAACAGTCAAATGATGATCTATTTCACATTAAGAGACAGCGTGTGACATTATGAAGGCAACTAGGAAACTGCAAGCCTATGTCTAGCATGAACCAAGTTCACTGGAAACCGTCCCACTTAACTAAACCATCCTTACTGAAGCAGACACGCTCTCGTTACTGAAGCAGACACGCTCTCGTTGGTCAAGGCTCGCTCTCGAGCTTCTTGCCAAGTGATCTCAAAACATCGGGTCTTGCCACTCCCGGTAACTGCAAAAATAAAGATCCGACATAAATTTGAAATTCCCAACCATAAAATAAAGATCTAACAGAGGAAGTGTAAGATGTGCCTGTAATTAACCTTCTTGAGCTACCAGATGCAACATGCTAATTGCTACAAGAAACTAATGGTCGAGTTTGGTAACCTAGGGAAGCACGGACACTCCAAAATGATTGTCGTTTCCATGACCACGCCAGACACTCAATGGGCACATCACAGAATACAAGAAACTAAGGGTCGAGTTTGGTAACCTAGGGAAGCACGGACGCTCCAAAATAATTGTCGTTCCCATGACCACGCCAGACACTTAATGGGCACATCACAGAATACATGTAGCAAATGAATGACAAGTTGACAAAGACAGAAATAGTATTAACTTGACACAGCAACAAGATAATAAAACAGATTAGATTTGGAGCACCATATTATAATAAACAACATATATCTGGCTTAACATTATTCAGCAGGTAAAATAAGCAAAGAGTGAAGTTCAGTAGTGTAGACATGCAAAGGTGTTATGGTTGCAACCATTATTAAAACAGAAAAGTACATTTTAAACAGACAAACTCAATGCGGAATATATCTCCAATTTATAATTTACTTGGAAAGATCATTTGTGAGTAGCCGATGTGGAACAAAACCCACAACTGCTGCAACAAGACTCCTGCGTACCGCTTACACAGGATCAGGAGAGGGTCAAAATTTATGCACACTTACCCCCATATATAAGGACAGACTATTTCCATAACTCTCATGATACAAGCAGCAAGCCTTCCCGTCGCACCAGGAGACTGCCCTCCAAATTGCATAACATAAAAAATAAGTGTTTGGTACAATGATCGTTGGATAGAATATAATATTCATATCCATATTACTAAGTTTGGCATATGTCCAAGGTAGTCAAAGGCGTAAGGCGTACTCGAGACGCAAAGAGTCCATATCGTCCGAGACGCAAGACGCACTTAAGGCGCGCGTCCGAACAAAACGAGCCACAATAATAATAATAATAATAATAATATATAAGTAAATATATTAGGAATGTAAGAAATACAACCAAATAACATATTAAAACCAACAAAACCATGTTAAAACATAACCAAGTGAACTAGCAGAAGAATGATAGAAGTCGATATAACTAACAAAAATTTGTGTTCTTCCTACCACGCTTTTAGTAAATTTTAAAAAAATTAGTACAATTGTAACCAACTTTGGCAGTCGTCGAAAGGGCTACCTCCCTCCCATAACTAACAAAAAATTTCTCTACCTTACAATTTTTTTCTGAAAATCAGACGCACCTTTTCTTGGTTGTGCCTTGCTGAAAAGCGCACATTAGGCGCATCTTGGGTGCGCATGGAGAAAGATGCTACGCCTAGTGAGGTGCGAGGCGCGCCTTAGGCGCATCTTGGGTTCGCATGGAGAAAGACGTCTCGCCTAGTGAGGCTTATCTTCAGCTTTTGAATATAACACTCTAAATTTCAAGACCGACGGTCATGTTGGAAGGTCAAGCTTAGCATGGGTTGTGCCTTTCTAGGTCAGATCAAGGTAGTCAAGTGTGCAAGACGCACTAAAGACGCAAAAGGTCCATATCATCCAATGTGCAAGATGTACGTAACGCATACGCCCAAACAAAACGAGGCACAAAAAAACATAAATAGAAAAATTAGTAATGTAAGAAATAAAACCAATTAATATATTAAAACGAACAAAAATATGTTAAAACATAACCAAGTGAACTAGCATAGCAGCATTAGCAGTCAACAGAACTAACAAAAATTTGTGCTCCCTACCAAAATTTACGTAAATTTTAGTTTTTTTCAGTTCAACCGTACCAAACTTTGACAATAGTGGAAAGACGATAATGGAGATGGACGACACAACTAATCTAGAAAGCACATGCACTCCAAAGATGTGGACCGTATCGTGTCGGACATGTATTAAACACAACACAAACACTCCAAAATAAACTAGTACACCAAAATAAGGGTCGTATCCGTGTCATTGTGTCCTTATCGTGTTTTGTCGTATCCGTGTCGTTGCACCAAAGTAACTAATATATAGAGGATTTTGTAATGGTCATTAGTCTTCGCATTCTCACCTGATTTAGTAGAAGATTGTTCTCAAATATTTTAACTACTATTCTGAAGAAGGTAGTTTGTGATTATTAATGGTTTTTGAAGGTGGTTGTTTACTTAAAATTACGTAGGGATTGTCATGTTTGGTAATAAACATAATTTTTATTTTATTTTATATATACTATTGTCACGCCCCGCTCCCGTAGGAGCGATCGTCCTCGCTAAGGCGTGATGCCGCACGGGCCTAAGTTGCGCCCGTGCAAGGCTAATCTCCAGAAACGGCCGGTTTGAGCTAGGCCACAGAGTCGCACAGAGTGTCCCCATTTGCAGCGGAAAGTAAATGAACACAAGTTGAAGCGGATTCAAACTCTTTATTGATTTTCGAGAAGTTTACAAGCGACGCTAGGCCGAGTTTACAAGTCGCTCAAGCTCTCTCTCTGAAACATAAAAGGGCATGCCAAGTGGCTTACAAGATGGAATAATTCATGGCGATGTTCCGATACATTATGTCCTGTATATGGTGCTTCAGCTCCTTGCAACGCTCCAAGGCTCCAGAGTTAGCTCCGCGCCTTAGCGTTCGAGGGAAGCTCCGCACCCGACGACATCTCCTGCATCCTGCAAGCGAACTGTGGGGTTATCAGTACATTGTTATGCACTGGTGGGGAGGCTAGCTCGCCCACAATGCTATCATTACCAAACACGTTCTATTTACTTTTGTGCACCGTCTATCATTCATTGTCTTTCTAATATTGCCTTAGGATCAGTTTTATGGCATATTTCATAACCAATCTCGTGTTACCGATTTCAAGTGGTTGCATAAAAATACATGCACGACTTACCCATACTTACCGTCCGGTCTTCCCTGTCCAAAGTAAACCATGTTAGGCAACAATTCATATGTAATAACTTAACGCAATTCACGTAAACATTCAATGTCAAGGGCGTGTCCCTGCCTCAGGTCCTAGCGCGTCGTAGGCGTGTTTTCTAACTCATTTGCACGAAGTACTCTCGATTATTTGGTGTGTTATATTCAAGCATGTTCAGAAGGCGCTTCATTCAGTTAACTTAGACTACTTTGTTTCAATGCAAGGACTTGCACGTGGATTGCCACCAGCAAAGTCCACTTAATCTATATGCACCGGTCGCTGGCATCACAAGTCAATTTGGACATATTCTCCTTTGGCATTCTCACCTATCATAGCGTGATGGCTGGTACACCTTGATAGTCTTTTGAAATACCCCACACTTACGTCTACTTGGAATGTCCGAGCCCACACCCAAGCAGCCCGTAAGCCATGATTCCGCCTAGGCCGGCCACGATATCGTCGATCGTTGCCCTTGGAATCCCTTATTACTCCTACCTCTCGTATACGAGTGGATTGTCCACGACCATTTCGTATTGTCTTGTCATTTTAACTTAACGGCTTGTCCCTGAGCCGTAGGCTGTCTGTGAGCCATGATGCGTTATCGACCAGGTTGACGGCGGCGTCCGTGCAACGCGGGTAGCGAGCCCCGTTGCACGTGCCCGTCATACATGTCGCTAACCATTCCTTTCCTTCTTATCTTTTATTCATCCTTTCTTTCTTCTTCACTTGTTCGTTCGTTCATTGATTCATTCACGTATTCATTCTTTCATTCGTTGGTTCATTCATTCACTTATCCATTCATTCTTCATTCACATTATGCAACTCCCCGTGCGGGAGTCGCCTTGGCGACCCATCGGTCCCAAAATCTTCAATGTTGCTATACTCTACTGGGACGACTATGTCGATAGTCTTCCCGTTTCATTGTTGTAATCCATTCATTGTTTCATTGTTGAACGCGTAAGGGACTTGAACGTAAGCTTGTGCCGTAGCACGAGCGTGGAGCACGGTGCTAGAGTTCTCATATTTTCCATGTTCCTTTCCATATTCTATACAAGCATACAAGGTGGGATTAATCCCTTAGCTAGGTGCGTTGAGTCATTTATTAACATGCGCGGTGTTATCGCCTAGCGATTCTAGTAATAGTTTCTGTATTATTAAGTGTCTAGGCTAAGCAAAGACGGGTTCATCGGAGCCACCCACCTTAACGATGTTCGCGTCGGCCGAGCGATACTCCGAGCGCGCCTTTTAGTCTAAGTCTGGATTCCCTTCGATGGGCCAATGTAAGTCTTGCATCGATTCTTCATCGGATCGATATCAGCTCTTCGAGTCGACGGCTCGTTTGAGTCGTTGTACTTGCCGTTTGAATCGGCGTTCCGCTAGGACGGAGCGGGTCACTACAACTATATAGGAATTATATTTTGAAATTGAATATATATATATATATATATATATATATATATATATATGGGTACGGATCAAAAGTTCCGTGGGAGAACCCTACCAAAGCCCCTACCCCACCATCGGATCGGGAGGCCGACGTAGGGGCCACGCGCACGCCCGCTCGATCCAACAATCGAGGACGACAGGGCTCCCACGGGTAAAGCCAAAGTAAAAATAAGTGAGCAGGTTAATATGACCTGCAATACCAAGTAAAGCCAATGTCAAAATAAACAACTTTCACAATTTACAATGCACTTGTCTGGGATGTATCGATACATCCTTGTATACTAGCATAACTATATATATATATATATATATATATATATATATATAGTGTCTACCGGTTGCTGCTTGGTCGTCTGCTGACGAGGGACAGACTCATCTCATTTGGGATCCAAGTCCCCAACCCGAAGTATGTACTTTGTGAAGTGGACAATGAATGTATGAGACACTTGTTTTTTGAGTATGAGGTGGCCTGGTATATCTGGACTGAGCAGTGCCGCAGAACGCTGGGAGGATGTGACACAGGAAGATAGATTGGAGCCATCATCACCGGGATCCGAGACCGCAGAGGGAGGGGACAGGTTTGGTTCAAGACTGCCAGACTACTTGTAGCCTCCGTCTGGCATGTCTGGAGGGAAAGGAACAGACGCATATTCGAGGGCTTTCCACCCCTCTTATAGGCATTCTTCATAATATAGAATTTGATGTAACTGCTATGGCAGCCTAAATGGGTGGGAGAATATCCCCGATTGTATGATTGTTGAGTTGATTTTGGAATAAAATTTACCCTTTTTCCATATATATATATATATTCAGATTTGTGGTATTTAGAAATATATAATAATCTACATAGCTTGACTACAATTAAAATTAAACGGCTGCACTAGCATCATAAGTTCCTAGGAAACCTCCTAAAATTCCCCATCATAACCCCCTGTGCCAGGACTGTTGGGATTGGTTCATGTATTCCCGCGTCAATTGGAGTTATGAGCTTAGGGACTTGGTCTGGCCGTGGGTTCTCGTACGAGAAGGAGATAGGAGAAAGAATGAAGTAGAGGAAAAAGAATAAGAGACTTGATCTTTTATTTGGTTCTCGATTCTTGGCATTTCTTGACAGTCTCTCTAGGGATTTTTGGTAACTTTCTGTTGTAATTTTATTGGATTACTTGTGCGCAGGAACTTGTAGATCTTGAAACCTTGTAATACCCTTGAATAATAACAACAACCTCCCTCCCTCTCCAGATAGTTTCTGACGGTTGTGATTTTCTACATAATCCTTGTATATTTGCGTCTTGTAGTTTGGTCGTTTTTTTAATGTAAAAGTCAGCTCTGGTTCTTCGTTGTGGCCATGGGCTCATCACAAAACGATTATTGCAGAATAGATTCAGTGTTTACTCTCAATAAGGTCGTCTCAAATTCTCCTGATCATCTTCATCCACTCACCTCTATATCAACTCTTTACTTTCTACATTTTTCTAATTTCATTTCCTTCCCTTTATTGGATTGCATCCAATACAGAAATAAACGCCATCTTCATGTTCTCCCATTTACATGATTACAACATTGATAAGTGGAACTTTATCCTTTCACTGTTTCATCCAATATATTAAAAAAGGTCCAACCATTGGACCATTGATATGGCGAGGACGAGTCCAAATCTTGAAGGATGTTGCTTGCTAGCTAGGGACTACACTTCAGTTCCTTGGGAAAATAAAAAGAATTTCAATTCTATGGATCTGGTTGTGCTCAAATTTGGTGATAGGTGACACAAAATTCATTTGGCCTAATGAAAACAAACAAAAATAGATTTTTAAAAAAGTCTGCTTTCCAAATGGTTCATTGCGGTTCAACCCGGTTCGTAGAGGTTGAACTGCTCAAACGGTCCAAAAAGTAGAGACCAAACCGCTTATTATAATGGTCTACTATCCAACCGAATGGACAGTATGGTCCGAACTGGTTTTTAAAACACTGCTTCACCCCCTTATCAGATCACAACAATTTCCACCACCAGATAAAATTACACAATTCTTGTTTTCAACTATTATAGAAACAAGCTAACTAGTAAAAGAGAAAATGCAAAGTTGAGGCTTTCTCTCTTACTGTAACAAGTCAATCGATTAAAGGGAAACAGTTAATCAATAAAAGGGAATATACAGGATTAAGGTTGTCCTCTTTTACTGGACTAAGCTAAAAGGTAAAAAGAACATGATTATGGTTTTCATCTTTTACTAGACCAAGTTTACCAAATAAAAGGGAAGATACAAGATCAAGATTTTCCTATTTTACCAAGTAAACTGTTAAGATTAAAAAAGCAAGATTCAACTCTTATTTACTTGACATGTTTACAATTCTTATCTACTTGACCATGTAACCGCCAGAAAGAAGACACACGATCAAATAAAGAAACCAAATAGTCCACCATATATTTATGAAGTTAATATTTTATTTTTCTTCATTCATCCTTTATCTTGTTCCTCCGTTGTAGGAGTGCTCTCATGATCACAACACCGCAAGTTCGTACATCTAGAGAAGTCGGCTTCATTTCTTTGTCATAGGTTATTGTTTTCGCTCTGATACGAAACTCTGAAACCATATTGATTTTTATGATACCAAGCTCTCATACCATCTTGTCCAAGCTCCGATGCCATGTTTTTCAAATAAAGCAGCCTTGCTACCATGTTTTTATATATGTTGATAGGCATGGGAAATGAAGGGAAGGAATGGTTACTACCCCTAAATTTGTAGAGAATAATTCTTTGAAGTAAACCAACATATCTGCCCAATCGAGGAGTCATTCTTATTTATTGATGACAATTAGAAGTAGATACCAATATAACTCGTAAATAATCCACCATATATTTATGAAGTTAATATTTTATTTTTCTTCATTCATCCTTTATCTTGTGCCTCCGTTGTAGGAGTGCTCTCATGATCACAACACCGCAAGTTCGTACACCTAGAGCAGTCGGCTTCATTTCTTTGTCATAGGTTATTGTTTTTGCTCTGATACGAAGCTCTGAAACCATGTTGATTTTTATGATACCAAGCTCTCATACCATCTTGTCCAAGCTCTGATGCCATGTTTTTTAAATAAAGCAGCCTTGCTACCATGTTTTTATATATGTTGATAGGCATGGGAGATGAAGGGAAGGAATGGTTGCTACCCCTAAATTTGTAGAGAATAATTCTTTGAAGTAAACCAACATATCTGCCACTAATCGAGGAGTCATTCTTATTTATTGATGATGATTAGAAGTAGATATCAATATAACTTGTAAATAATCCAACCATATATTTCTGAAGTTAATATTTTATTTTTCTTCATTCATCCTTTACCTTGTGCCTCCGTTGTAGGAGTGTTCTCATGATCACAACACCGCAAGTTCGTACACCTAGAGAAGTCGGCTTCATTTCTTTGTCATAGGTTATTGTTTTCGCTCTGATACGAAGCTCTGAAACCATGTTGATTTTTATGATACCAAGCTCTCATACCGTCTTGTCCAAGCTCTGATGCCATGTTTTTCAAATAAAGAAGCCTTGCTACCATGTTTTTAAATATGTTGATAGGCATGGGAGATGAAGGGAAGGAATGGCTGCTACCCGTAAATTTGTAGAGAATAATTCTTTGAAGTAAACAAACATATCTGCCCAATCGAGGAGTCATTCTTATTTATTGATGACGATTAGAAATAGATACCAATATAACTTGTATAAACCTAATCTTCAGGTACTTAACATCCTAAAAGATAAATACCTAAAATCGTCATGGTTTAGATTGAACCCAACCAAACCTATTCATATTTTCCAACAATATCAAAGCAGTTGATATAACACACTGCATGCATCTATGATCCGTCTCAAAGCCCATAAATCGAAAAAACACTCGAGTCAAATCACCTATTTTTGAAATTTGAACCCACTCAAATTTAGCTTGTCCCCTAACCAAAATCCATGTGATACTAAAACCATGGTGTAAGAAGCAAAAAGTGATATACATGTCCTAGTCAGATACAACCACTCTTTGGTCTGGAAATTCCAAAGGTTTCAAATATCAATATGTTTCAATCTCATGATTCACAAAAATAGAAGGATCTAAAATATAAAATTACTACGATATAATTTCAGTTTTGTACACTGATCCAGCATTATTAACAGGTCAATTATTGGCTGAGGTGCTGATTATTGAGTGAGGTGCGACCATGCAGGGGAGGCCCACCATAGGCCAAGGGGAAGCAAGCCGTTCCCCCTGACTTTCCACGTCCTATAAATATAGTCTTTGATCTTTCCCATAATATAATACATTTACTTTAGATATTGTTGAATAATATTAATCCTCAACCCTCACCAACACTCTAGAATTCTAGTGAACATGGTAAGTTTTGAATCCTCTAGCATGCACTAATTTCAAGCGTATAAAGAAATGATGCTACATGCTACAGGAATCCAGCTCTCGGTCCAACAAATTGCCTTCGACCTGCGGGGGAATGTTGAATAATATTAATATTAATCCTCAACCCTCACGAACACTCAAAGTTATGGTGCAATGGCAAAGAATTTAACAAATATTATCAAGCAAATATAGGCTTAGTTGGTTAAGTGATAAGCTTGATATTTAACAGGTTATGGGATCAAAACTAGTCAGCTACATTATGATTGAGATATTTTGTATTATTTTTATAAATTTTGTATAATGCCCCATAACCCCCTTAAATTCACTAGACACATTGACTCATAGTTTTAAATAAATTCTATATAATGCTCCCTTGAATTCTAAGTTTGTGTATTTTTGCTCCCCCTGGAAAATAAATTTGCATCCGTCAATCATTGACAACGGGTCACCATTTAACATGTTTGACATGCATGCTTTGTATCGCCTGTATTCTGACAACTTGACCTAATTTTAATCATCCCTCCTGAACTAATCCCCAATGCTAGAACACTTCAGTTTTCACAAGGCTCAAACTCATCGATGATTTCCCCCATGCTAGAACACTTCAGTTTTCACAAGGCTCAAACTCATCGATGATTAAAGAAACCTCTATAAAAATCCGAAGAAAAGATGGGAGTGCCAAAATACTAGTTGCTTTGAAACTATTGCCAAAAGCTTGTACCACACCTGTAAGATCACCTAGATTTCAAATTGTTATTACAAGCAATCAGAACTCTGCACACATATAGAGGCCGTTATAGATTTCCTCCAAAAACTTCAGGTCGGTCACCACTTCAATTGATCCTACCAAGATTACCCCCAAAATATTCGACTGAAATGCCTACGAACAACCAACACTTCAGTTTCCATCTTTATATAGATAACCTTCCTGGAGAATGGTAAGTGATAAAACCATCATCCAACTCTTACTACCTTTTAACGGTTTCCCATAACCTTCACCCTTCAAAGAGTTTGACAATGATATCAAAGGTATATGCAAGATGTTAAAACATTTGTCTACTAAATGAGATTGTAACCAAGTTTTAATATATTAATTATTAAACAGGAAATTCAGAAACAATATGCAATGCAACCAGCGAGCTTTATAGCACACCCTATAAAACAAGCAATGGGCTAGACAGGTTTTACAAGGAAGAAGTAACAAACAACTCGACATATGTGTAAACTGAACGCACTAGATATGGAAGAATGAGAAAACAGGAAGAAAAAACTTCATAAACCTATGGAATTAAGTTTGGCCAAGATAACATGTCTGCACAAAACTGGCCTCAAGATTGACTACTATATATTTGTAAAAACATCATGGACCCTTGAGGAAAGCATACATGTGAAAAGTGTGCACTAGCCTAAAAAAAAACAATTAAAGAGGGGAAAAAACGAAAAAGGTCTCACCTTTTGCTGAAGCCTAATTATTGTCGATATTAACAGCTTATCACCGATAATCTGTCTCAGCTTTTTTACAAGGTCAATCCTGCTTATTTTTCTTCCCTGATAAGAGAAAAAAGCACAGGCAGTGTATCTTGCTTAAATAATAGATCACTTAGAATGAAAGAGTTTGCCCAAAAAAAAAGTATATAAATACCTTGAAAGCTTCATAATGAACATTAACCAAATCCATGTCTTGAGCAGATACTTTAGTTGAAATTGCAGCAAACAACATTGAGAAAGGCATCCAAGGTGACGATGGAATTTTCGGAGGTCTACCAAATGCAGGACCTTTTTCCTGAGTTGGATTAGCTACAGCTGGAGAGTACTCACAGTTCCCTTCCTGATTTTTACGAAAAGAATAATAAGAGTAGCAAAATAGATAGAAATGTCAAATTACAAAAAAATTACCCATCAGCAATCTTATGGGATGTGCGAAACATCTTGCAACAGGGTCTCTGACTAGTCTTGAGACCTGACCCGCTACAATTTTGAAATTTATTAATCTATAACTACCTAACTGGCATATAAAGTAGGATACATAAATATATAGGAAGCTTATAACAGGAAAATTCACCATTATCCAGACTAAAATACATGAACAAAAAAAAGTTTCAGAATGATAATAGAACATATAAGCACACCTGCATTAGTCTATGAAATGAACCAGAATTTGTAACTGTAGACACATTAGACATGCTTTCTTTTCCAACCAAATATTCTGCATAAACAGTTAGAAAACAAACATTCCAACAAAAGGTTTAAACACAAAATCAACCAAACTTTAGACCTGGACAGTTACCTTTGGTTTCGGAAGGCACTTTAACAGACACAACAAATTCTGGAAAGATGTGGGTATCCTTATGCATATGCCATATGATATACTGCTTTGGTGTAAGAAGATCATCTACACCACTATCAATGTCTTCACTACTAGGCCGAAACTGAGCAGATGCATTAGGGACAAGTTCTACATTTCCCAATATTATGCGGCATAACATCATATGGGTTATGCCATTTTCATCAACATCAGAATACCCAGCACTGCAAAACAGCAATATGTAAGACAATACATTTCTTGGACAAAGGTGTCAGCACAACTTAGAAACAGAAATCTTTTATGAACAAAAGTTACAAACATATGAACAATCCCTACACAGGACAGGAAAATCTGACCAGATATTAGAGAAATTTGCTGCTGCGAGATGAACGCCCACACCATTTTTAGGTCCATGCACAGGCACCTCGAATTTCATTGTTCCCCGCAGCATGAGCTCTTCCACAGCATCCTTCGAAGAAGCTAGCCATGCATAACGGACATTTGCACTTCCACGGAGATTCCTCGTGACCTCAACTTGCTTTTGAAAAAGAGAGAAGCGAGCTTCCCCAACATTATTTATCAAAGGTGCCCTAGAGATTCTGACAATATCCTTTGCATTGACAGTCGGACCCAGTCCATGAAGTAGTATATTATGCACGGCAATATACGCATGTTGTTCCCTAGCTGGACTGTTCACATTCTCCTGCCAAGATCCTAAACTATAATCTTTTGAAGGGAATACATCGCATGGCTCATTTTCTCCTACTGTTTCCTCAACATCATATACATGCTTGTAATCAGGAACACCCTTCATCCTCTTAGTGTTATTCCTGTTACCAGAAACACTCTCGACCTTCTTAAGGCCAGACAAAACCTCCTCCTCTTCAGGTGCTTCTGAATTTGAGCTTTCAGCAGCACTGACAGAGCCCTCTAAGTGACCATTGCTCTCCTGTCTTCCATTTGGCTCACAAGTCATGTGAACATGTTTCCCTTTTTCAGACTTCAGAACTTCATGAGATGCAAAAGATTGTGGAAAGAAGCACGAACCATGTGCATCAAACCAACCAATTGGTTTACTCATGCCAGTTTCTGTATCTATAAGCACCATGTGCACGAAGTCCAGTAACAGCTGCTGATTCTGATAAGTTACTTCAGAAATTGCCTTCTTCGTCTTAAAAGTTTTACGGACCAAGCTGATGATATTACCAGGAAAGTCTTTCCACTCACCATCATCGTGAAACAACAGACGCTGGGGCAGACCACTTTTCATATAATTACGATAGTTTCTAAGGATAGATTTCGGTGAACAAGAGTGAAGAGTGGCAGAGGTCTGCTCTGCAACTGGGCTAGTAGCTTTAGAGCTACCAGATCTCATCAAAGTGTGATGTCTGCTGGTGGGTTGGTCTGCAAAGGGACGTTGTGATGCAAAGTCATACGGAGCAGAAGGTGCTGCTCGTTTCCTCTCCAAATCACCAACAGTTCTTCTGCCATTAACCAATGCCTTTACGTTCGTCACTTCCATGTTTATTCACAAAAGTAAACACTAACCAAATGGTAATTCCTTTTAAAAAAGTTGCCTCCACGAAGTACTTAAGAGTAATTTACAACTCGACGTAATGCACAGAAACACCCATTGACAGGAAAGGCACCAAGGATAGTGATCCTAAAACTGTAAGAACAATATGAACATAAGAGTTAGCATCCATATGAAGCATCATGCAAAATAGATGCAAGAGAAGCAACACCAACTACCATTCAACAACAAAGTATTTGACTACACAGAAATGTCACAGAAGTGATGTTCCAAAAATTCCTATAAGATAACCCAGCAACAGACACAAACATGCTTTCAGCTAAAATTCATAACTTATTTGTTTCTAGTGAAAACTCACCAGTATACTTTGTCCACTTGTCAAGAAGTAGTATATCAGAACAATGAATCAGCAAATAACCCCTCACCGACAGCCAGAAATACACAGAAAATACATTTTTAAGAATGCAAGGAACTATCGATAAATGAATGATAAGTTCCACCCATGATGAAGTACCTAGACCAGCTGTCCCTTAAACCCGCTATATGTGAAAGACTATATTTCAAGGGTTAGTCAATCAGGATTTCATAATCCATGATGTGTTTTTATAATCTAGTATTAGTCAATTAAGGTTGGAAAGTTGGACTCAGTCACATTTTAATTTTAGTCATTTGGAATTTTAGAATCTCCATAATTGTGACCTTTTAACCACACACACACACATTTTCCATCACATTTAAGGAGATTTTGTTATGAAGCACACTTTTGGCAAATAGTCTGTACATTATGACATATTTGCTCGCAAGGAACTGATATCACAGGTAGAATTGCAATTCGTGAACATGAGAACAATGGAGTATCAAATTTCAGTCCATGTTCAGTTTCCCTAATGGTTTTTGCCATATTTAGATGGTTAGCGAATATCTACTGTGCCCACAGGGAGAGTAGAAAGTTGCAATTTCCTACGTCTCAGTACAAAAATATTAAAATAGTAAATTCAAGTTCTATCAGGAATTATATTTCTACATTTCAGGAAAATCAATCAAATCTTAGAAGCGGAATTTGAGATTCCGATTCTTTTGATACAGTTTATTTAAGACAAGGGTCTAGTGGAAGAGTATTTACATACAGATTTGTTAGTAAGAGTTGAGGGTTCCATAAATTTGAGAAACACTTGTGAACCGCTCAGGAATACTTAAAACAATGTTTCCGAATATAAAAGAAACTTCTTGGAACTAATTAGTAATTAGAGAAACTTTAAAGTTCCCATAATGAGACATTTTATCTTTTATTTTTATTCTGAGAAAGTTCTGTAGAACACTCTGGAAAATATAAAACCAAAGTTTGCCAATATAAAAGAACTTCAATAATTACAGAAACTTCAAAAAAAAAAAATCCTATTATGTTTTTCATATTACATTCCGTATAGAATTTTATATGCTTACATATGAATATAATAATGGAACTTCTTGGAACTAATTAGAGAAACTTCAAAAATTTCCCATAATGAGAATTTTTATTTTTATTCTGTTAAAGTTCTGTAGAACACTCTGGAAAATATAAAATTCAAAGTTTGCCAATATAAAAGAACTTCAATAATTAGAGAAACTTCCGAAAAGTTTCCTATTATGTTTTTCATATTACATTCTGTATAGAATTTTATAATTAGAGAAACGTTGAAAAGTTCCCATAATGAGACATTTTATCTTTTATTTTTATTCTGAGAAAGTTGTGTAGAACACTCTGGAAAATATAAAACCAAAGTTTGCCAATATAAAAGAACTTCAATAATTACAGAAACTTCAAAAAATTCCTATTATGTTTTTCATATTACATTCCGTATAGAATTTTATATGCTTACATATGTATATAATAATGGAACTTCTTTGAACTAATTAGAGAAACTTTTAAAATTTCCCATAATGAGAATTTTTATTTTTTATTTTTATTCTGTTAAAGTTTTGTAGAACACTCTGGAAAATATAAAAATCAAAGTTTGCCAATATAAAAGAACTTCAATAATTAGAGAAACTTCCAAAAAGTTTCCTATTACGTTTTTCATATTACATTCTGTATAGAATTTTATATGCTTAGATATGAATAGTATCCTTATCCATTACATAATATGATGCAAGTGTAACCGTATAATATGTGGTGTGCTATATCAATGTAATTTTCATTAGCATTTGCTGAAGTAACGGAAATATGGCTGCTAGAATAATGGAAAACCAACTTTATTTTATTTTTACTCAATGGCGCAAACAAAATCCAATTGGAGCATGTGGTTTATGAAACAAAAATAAAAAAAGGAAATATAGCAACAATGTGATACTCCGATTCGCTGTTGCAATTATCTACATGAACACAAAATATTGATGCTATGTCATAGAAGTTACATTTGACAGTTACCTACTAGGAATCCATAAAGTTACAGATTGCCACTCCAAGAGTTTCTCAACAGTTCTATTTGTATATATTCATAATTCCCGTCGAAGTTCTGAACAGTTATTTATAGTTTCCACATGAGCGCACATTTCTCGCTCTTCCATTCTACAAGTTTCTTAACAACTTAGCATCCGAGATCAACCATCTCTAATTGTGTTCATGAAAGCTTTGTTCTATTATATATGAAAAGTGTTATATTGGTGTTCTATACGAACCCATACATTCCTCTGGAGTATCATCATCAATTCATATATCAAGTTTCCCATAAGTTTTTAGCTTACAGATAAGAGTTCCCATGGTTACTTTCAATACCTTATTAATCTCTAATAGGTGTTCATAAGACCTTCCTTCTATATAGAATAATGTCACATTAGTACCTTATAAGTTTTTCATATGTTTCTCGTAAGTAAAAGATTTCATATGTTTCTCGAAAGTATCATCATCATTTCCTATTAATCATTTCCCTTATCAATATAGTTCCATTAAACTCTTCTGCATATTATCGATCTCTTATAGGGGCCCATTAAAGCTTTCTTTATGGTATCTGAATAGTGTCAAACTGGCATTTTACAAGTAATAAGGTTCACAAAAGTATCAAGATGATTTCCTGTTATATCTTCCTGCAAGTATTTTTTCCATGTAGCTCCAATCGAACTCTCCCGCATCTTATTACTCTCATAGGTAACCATAAAGGCTTTCTTTTTATCATATATGAATAGTTTCACTTTGGTATTGCACAGTTCTCCATATGCTTCTGAGAAGTACATCATCACTTCCTGGAACACACTTTCAGTGATCTTATTACTCTCTCATAGGTAACCATAAAGGCTTTCTTTTTATCATATATGAATAGTTTCACTTTGGTATTGCACAGTTCTCCATATGCTTCTGAAAAGTACATCATCACTTCCTGGAACACACTTTCAGTGATCTTATTACTCTCTCATAGGTAACCATAAAGGCTTTCTTTTTATCATATATGAATAGTTTCACTTTGGTACTGCACAGTTCTCCATATGCTTCTGAAAAGTACATCATCACTTCCTGGAACACACTTTCAGTGATCTTATTACTCTCTCATAGGTAACCATAAAGGCTTTCTTTTTATCATATATGAATAGTTTCGCTTTGGTACTGCACAGTTCTCCCTATGCTTCTGAAAAGTATCATCATCACTTCCTGGAACACATTTGCAGTGATCTTTTAAAGTTTTTGCTTGCTGATGTAGTTCCATTTTAACCCAACATCATATTTCTCTCTCGTAGTTGACCACAGAAGCTTCCTTTTATCCTATCTGAATAGTGTCTATTGTTGCTATTCTAGAAGTCATCGTATATTTCTCAAAAGTATCAATGTCATCTCTTCATGCGAACTCTCCATGTGTTTTTTCTACTGATATGGTTTCATTCATATGTCCATACCTTAGAAACCAGAAGCATGAGAGGGGCGGGGGCGGAGGAGCGCGATTAATTAAAAGAATCTAAAGTTGGAAGCGTGATGGGAGCGTGCATTAATAAAAAAATTATGTTTATTAATTATTGTTAAAAAAATTATAGATATCTTAATATTTATTAGCATTTATGAAGTTCAGTTCAAAATTATAGAGATATCATTCGCAGGGTGATTTTTTATGATGTCAAGATAAGCAATCATTAGTTTCTTGTTACTTTGATGAACGTGTATTAAAAATTCTCCAACTTTCTTTCCAATATTTATGTCATCTTTTAAAATTATGATGTTGTTATGGAAAGCGCTGATGTCTCCGAAAAAGCGAGCTCCTGTCGTCGAAAAAACAAACTCAAGTAAGAACTGTCAAATCGAGAAGTTCTTACTGAAATTCATTGACCTCCTAGGAGTTTCTGATTCTAAGGCCCCTACATAAGTTTGGCACTTATTACCAACAAAACTCAGCTATTAGCCTTCCCGGCCCAAGAAGACTTTGTTAATCGGATCCCTATACAAATGCACTAAAGATGGATGAAGCAAAGATAGATCCACCAACACATGCACTAAGGATTAATGAAGCAAAGATAGATCCGAAGTGCTTTTTGTTGGGGTCGGGTCAACTATAATTGACCAAACTCGTCTTCAACATCTGAGGCCATACAGAGGGGACCCAAACCTACATGCATTAAGCACTATAACTACATGGGCGCACTACGATCGTAATGCGACTGCATGATAGGCGCTTGCAAATCAACCAGACTTTTAATTAGTAGTTGTCATGATACGTATCATTATAAACAAGCCATATCTAGTAGTACATAATCACGTGCTTTCACTGAAGTAGGGGATAATGACTATAGCCGCTAGCGAATACTTGTGGTGTTTTGTTCTATCCATCCGAGATTAGGTGGATGTGAAGTAGCCAACGTCAGTGTTCTAAAAATCGGCCTAGACGCCCGCTCACCGCACCGAAAATCCCCTAGGCGGTGGACTAGGCGGCCCCTAGGCACCCCTAGGCGGGCCTAGGCGGCGGATTTTTTTATTTTTTTTTTATTTTGTTTATTCTTAGTTGTATTTTGGATATTTGTTTGGATTTTAAGATAGTATTTGGACTTTAGAACATTGAAATTTCAAATTTCAAAATTTCAAAAATTTCAAAAAAACAAAAACAAAAAAAAAAATTCTAGGCAGCCGCCTAGGCGCTAGGCGGACCTCCGCCGCACCGAGTCCGCCTAGCGATTTTTAGAACATTGGCCAACGTTTAAGCTATCCAAAACATTGGACCTCTCAGACTTTTGTTTAGAGAAATTAATGGTCCTTGTTACAGTTCCCATGCTTGTCTTGATCCTTGTCTCCAATCCCCACTCATCCACCCCAGATTCTTCAATTTCCATGTCGAGATCATGTCCTTCATGAGTACTTGTGTTTTCCATCCATTCACTCGGACCTATTTCGTTTCATCTATTTTGTCACAATCCTCCTTTATAGAATCATCCGGTTTGAATGCTAGATTGAAGAACATAAGCCAACTTCCCTCTCATGAGACCACAAGCCCCAGATGCATTCACTCATAGACAACTTTACAAAGTGAAAGGGAGAGGATGCCAAAGGACACTTATGGCGCTTTGTTAGCCAACGGGGAATAGCATAGTTTAGGAATCTGGAAAGTTCCATTTCTAGGAAATTCCTTGTTATGCCGGGCTAAATCGATATACATGTAACTTCTCCCCTTTGGACAAGCCCCCTATATTTTATTCCTGTTGTCAAAAGATATAGATTATTCAGTATAGATTGCTTACCAGTGACAAGTAACTTTAACACACATGAGTAACCTTAACACAATGTACAATAATTCATATTGTTCTCTATAAAGAATGATAATCTTGGAGAAGAGTTGTTCTCTATGAAGAACGATAGTCTTGGAGAAGAGTCCCCGAAGTCCAAAAGGATCCATTATCTTTCATCTCTAAGTGTTTGATATATAATAAGTTTCACGAGATTAAAGACACTAGATAGTGAGGAAGTAAAGGATTGTCATTCTTTTTTCACTTTGGCTTAACATGTCATAGAGATTAACGCAATTCCCTACTATAAATTGTATCATCTAACCTCTCCGTCTAGATTCTTTATAGTCCAGGAGAACTTGGAAGGCGGCTCCTTGGTTGCATGGGCTTCAATTGCATATATGAAAGATGGGTACGCTTAACTGCATATTTGAAAGGTCGGCTCGCCTACCTACCTGCCAATTGGCCAACTATGCCTTATGGCAGAGATCCCCATGCTTAAAGCTACCTTGGCTACTATATGGCACAATCATAGAGGATTGGCATTAGTCGGCATTGACGCTAGGTTGATAGCTGGTCTTCTGCCAAATCATGTATGGAACTTTCTTATGCTCCATAGTCACCGATCACATCTAATGGGAGAGGTCTTCAAAAATGATAGATGATGAAATAGTAGAAAAGTGACCTATATAATGGACAAGAATACAACACAAAAAATATAAACAAGGGTTCTGGTGTGCCCTTGTGCAATCGAACGACCCACATATGCTCACCGTAGACACAAGGACCCATGTTCACAATATCCGAATCAGCATCGGACCCTTTTTACGAATATTGACGATCTCGGCACTACAAACGGTTTTGGATCGGAAGTACCGATTTTTTTTATTGGAAAGCAAATAATTATTGAGTCATTAAAAAATCTAGATTTTTTTTATACATTTAGGCATAACTTGACATATTTTATGCGTTGTTTTTAGTAGTTTCGAAATTTTTGAAATAATAATCACCCTTGTTGAATGATTTAGCTGCAATATACAAGTTTTCTTCATTTATATGCTTTTACAAACTTTACTGTGCTTTTATACCCTTGTTGATTTGTCTTTTTTGTTCAGTTTTCTCTGTTGAATTAAGTGGAAAAGAGACCCCAACGTTGGTATCAGTCAATATTGATAGCAGTCGGTATCGGATCTGGACATGCCAAACTATATCGATATCGTTTATATCGTATCGGTATCGGCCGATACTATAAACTATGACAAGGACACAACATCATTATTGGAGTTTCCATGCTCTCCCTAGGTAGAACATATGGTTCATAACTTCGGACGGTAACTCACGTGTACAATAGTTACGAATAGGTAAAATGATTATTTTTAAATAATAGGAAATAGTCTATGTAGGAAATAGAGGCTCGTATGCGAGTTGTGAGATACAAAACCACGGGTTTTTAGGCAATTTACTTGGCAAACACCAATTGGTGACAAAATATTTGGCACAGGATATATCTTTCTATTTCACCCATCTATACTAGCAGAACAGATCTTCTACAGTAAATTATATACTCCTAATGACCTTCTTGGTGTGTGAATCCGCATTTGAAATGTATGAGACAAAACACAACATGGTTGAATATGATTTGGCATGGTAGTGATCACGCCAAACGTATTTGAGATATGAGAAAGTGACATTTATTTGCATCAAATCCTTGCTAGAACTTCCTCGAATCTAGCTACTACCCAAAACATGCATATATAGATATTATTGAGATCCTATGTATAAAATTTATACAGAATTACAGATGTGTTTTCATGTGCATATTACCATACTCATGTTCTAGATTTTCAAAAATGATGTATGCCGAATCAGTTTTGTGTCCATATTAGACCTGCGTCCGTTTCTAAAAACCTACATGGTAAGATCTTCCGAGACGTAATCTAAAATTGTATATTCTCCTTTTAACCCAAGGTTCAATTTTTTCGGTATAATCTCACATAGTATATTATCCGTTCGGTAGCTTCAGCCATGAAATAGCTCTATCATCTATTTAGTGGTGAGCATTATTCGGTTTTGGACCGAAAACCGAACCGAACCGAATAAGAGATTCGGTTCAGTTAAAAAAAAAATTTGGTTCGGTTTTGAAAATACTAAATTTTCTTATTCTTATTCGGTTTCGGTTTTGGGTTTCGGTTTCGGCCTAAAACCGAAAACCGAATAAGAAAATTAGTTACTATATATATATATATATATATATATATATATATATATATATATAGGTATATACCGAATATACATATGTATATACTATAGGTATATACTAAATAAATTTAGGTATATTTAGTTACTATATATATTAACAAAAGAAATTGCAAATAAACCGAAAAATTGAATAAACCGAATAAACCGAAAACCGAACCGATTTAATTCGGTTCGGTTTGATTCGGTTATGGATCAATTCGGTTCGGTTTCGGTTTTGCTTATTCGGTTTTCGGTTTTGCTTATTCGGTTTTCGGTCCAATTCGGTTTTCGGTTATTCGGTTCGGTTTGAACCGAATAAACTGAATGCTCACCCCTACATCTATTCATGGAAAGTTTCGAAACTTTATGAATTTGTATGTCAAAAATAATAGGATCCAAGCATCAATCTTAAGAGTAAGTCAAAAATAATAGGATGATTAACAGTACAATTGTCAAAAATAATAGGATCCAAGCATCAATCTTAAGAGTAAGTCAAAAATAATAGGTATAATTATCAAATTTTTATAGATGATTAACCCAACTGCCTATGCATCAACATCACATTAGAGTAAGTCAAAAATAATAGGATCCAAGCATCAATCTTAAGATAACAGTTCAATTGTTTGATTTCGCATTTGCACTAGAGTATGTTGCATCAAGTAATTTGATTAACAAGTACACATTAGTTCTTCGAGAAACTAGCTGTTTAATGTCAGGACCAATTGCACATACTATAATACACCATTCTCCCACTCAAGCACTTTTGACCCAAGTAAAATAAAGGTTTCACACTAGACTTTCAATCAGAAAGTTCCAGACAAAATACAAATAAAAAAAGGTTTTGCTAGCCATGATCCCTCCTTCACTGAGAACATTTGTCAAAATTAGTAGATATCCCAATACTATCGTATATGTTCACATGATCCGAATCAACAACAACAAAAATTAACTTGCATATATATTTTCAAGAGTTCCTATACTTCCTCAGGAACACATTTTTCTTCTAGATATAACCACTCAATTTATTCTCACCATACTTTCTTCCAGTGGCGTAGCCAAGATTTGGGTACAGCGGGGTCAAAATCGACTAAAAAAATTTAATTCAAAAATTTAAAAAAAAATGTAGAGGAAAAAATTACATAAATTAGTCACAAATCCTATTTTATATACCTAATATTTGTCGTCTATTCTAGTTTTCCTATTGTAGCTGCTCATTTTTTCTATTCATTTCAAAATACGATTGGCATTAAAGTACATTAATTATAACCAATATAATCATAACCATAAACTTCAATGTCATTCTAGTCATATCATACAAGACATTTTTGATCAATTTTGACCTCTGATCGAGGAGATTCCGTGTATCTTAAAATTCATACTTGGATCCTACCATTTTAGTCATGAACCTTGCCATCCTAGGGTCTCATGAAAATTAAATATTGTTTTTATCCTCAAGGAAAAATAAAATTAAAAATATTTCATTTCCAGCCACTAATTTACTTTGACTTCATATATTTTTTAATCGAAGAATGTTATACTAGAAAATAATTTCATTCCATCTAAGAGCAAATTAAATTTTGTCATCTAAGAACAATTAAGGACAATTTATCGCATGAATCAGCTACTTGCAGCTACAAGTAAAACGAGTAACACAGCAAATTGTTACTAGTTCGTAATAAAAGTAGCTGGAAGTAAAACAATTAATAAATGAAAATATTATTTTCACATGACCCCACTGGGCCTATGCTGGCTCCGCCATTGCTTTCTTCATAAAGGCATACAAGATCTTTAAAAAATTGTAACTTGGCACTTTCCAAAACAAAAGCCAGACGTTCGTCTAAACACGTGTCAAACGTGTTTATTTCTATATACGTACAAGTCGTACACACACGGAGTTTTCGCCCTACAAAAGGTAAGGCAGCCATCTACACACCAATTTTTCCATATGCACGCTTGTTTAAGTTTTCTCAATAGTTGGCCTACTTTCAAATGCTTAGATTTGCTAAAGAAAATCTACATACTGATAAACCAAACCAACTTCATAATAAGGAAGTCCATCCTTGTCGTTAACATAATCCTATTTTCACCTTTCGATTGGTATATAAGACACTCGAATTTGGTACAAGATTTTGACGTCCCATATAACTTATTACTTCCCGGATAGACACGCACAAACATAATAATCCAAAAGTGTGAATATTTCCAATAACATTAGCTTTACAAATTTGATGATACTGTATCATCCATGACAAGAACAAGATTCAGGATATCATGCATGTAACCTAGTAGAAAAGGTTTGTCAACTGATCTAATGCTTATAGTACCTAAAAACAATACCATTACTGATAATGTCAATATTATTACAAACAAAAAACAAAAATCTAGCATGCATGCAAAAATAACACAGTAACAGCGAACAGTGACAATACCACCAGCCCGGAAGACCGAATAGGATCTACATATTCCTCCTCTCGTGATGGAAATTTCAACTTCAAAAGAGTGATCCTATCGTATCCAATAACGAAGATGAGATGCCCAACAAAGTAAACTCAAGATTGCAGAAAAAAAAAAAGCATTAGAAAGCCGATATTTCTCATAATCCTCTCTTTCCACTTCAAAAACAACGCCTATATCAACATCAAGATCAAAGAATCATACGTCCAAACATAGTTCTACTTAATTATGAGCATGTACTTCGATTCATCAGTTATTTCTCATAATTCTACTTAATTGACCGCCCAATTCACTAATCCTATCTTTCAGCTCCAAACACCACCTACAAAAGCATCAAGAGCAAAAAACCACACATCAAATCGAAAGTTGAACAGAAGACCATCAAATCCAAACCCTAACGCAGAAAATCGCATCAAAATTGACCGGTCGCCAACAAGATCTAAACCATAATTCTACAGAATTACGAACACACAAACATCAAAAGTAAAACACTAACCTCAATCAAAGTCTTCTTAAAAAACAGCATACAGATGCAAATTAAGCATCAGAAACACACACAGTCTCATAATCCCCTCTTCGTCGTCACAAACAACAACCAATCGTTACATCAAACAACAAGCATCAAACCCTAACCCTAAATCCAAAATTCATCAACATAGAAAATGGTATCAAAATTCATCGGTCGTCAACAGGAACCAAAATTTTATTGAATTGCGAAAAAACAAACATCCAAACGCTAACCTAAATCCAAAATTCATCAAACACGCAATTCCAAAATTAAGCATCAGAAGAAAAAAAAAACACTCTTTCTCATAATCCTCTCTTCCTGGACACAAAACAACTAACCATACATCAAAACCCAAAACTCTACCGAATTACGAACGCACAAGAATCAGAACCTAACCCTGACACCAAAATTCATCAAGACGGAAAACCGTACCAAAATTGATCGGTCGGCAAAAAGATCAAACCAAAATTTCTACGCTAAACTAAATCCAAAATTCATCAAAAAAAATAATAATAATAACACGAAATTCCAAAATTAACACTATTTCTGATCATCCTCCTCTCTCCTCCTGATCACAAATAACACCTAATAACACATCAAACCCCAGATAATCCATCGAATTACGAACGCGCAAGCATCAAACCCTAACCCCAAATTCCACCAGAACGCCGCTCAATTCCACCGGATCGGGATCCAGCGTCACGAATCGGAACACAACCACCCCGATCGGAACAAAAAAGAGCCAAAATCGAACTAAAATTAGGTGGTGGGGGAGTGGCAATTTCGTAATTATACCTCGAGCCGGAGAAGAACTGGCTGTTCATGGCGGGAAGGAGCGTCTCCCTCTCTCTCTCTCTCGCTCTCTTTCTTGACGCCGGCGAAGAAAGAGGAGGAGTGAGCGTGACGGCGGCTGGAGATGGGGGTACAAATAGCGGATCGGACGGCAGGGTTTTGGTATCGGTGGTGACGGGTTGTTTTGGACCGTTGGATTGGGCGAATTTTTTTATTTTTTGATTTATTTTTGCGGGGTTGGGTGCTGCGGCTACGTACACGTGGCGGTTGGAAGTTCCTGTGAGGGGTTTGGTTCTCGTTTGACTTTTCTGAGTCACGTTGACGGTGTGTGTGTGTGTGTGTGTGTGGGGGGGGGGGGGGGGGGGGGGGGGGGGGGACGAGGAGGGGGGAAGGGTTGTAAAATGGACAAAGCAGTTCGTTGTCCTGGCTCGATAAATGCTTCCATGTCCGGTCTGAATTTGTCTGCAAACTGTCCGATAATGGAGACTTATTTTAGTTTTGTATCAATTATGTCATATCATTTTGTTTTGTAACAACTTTTGGTTGTCCAGTCTGAATTTTCATTAACCTTTTACCATTGTTTGTTGTATTCTATAACCTTCAATTGTATTTTCTTTCAAGTTGATTTTTTTTTACCAACTATCAAGATATTTGGATAAAATAACTGTTTTGGTAATATATTTAAATTGTCTGCCGACTGTCCGATTAAATTAACGAACAGTGGTTGTTCGTGTCCGTCCGATCCGAACTCGAACAATGGACTGTCCGTGTCCGTCCGTCCTAACTCATTTTTATTTTTGGATCAAAATGTCCGTGTCGGTCCGGCCCGTTTACAACCCTAGAGGAGGGGTCTTGCGACTTGGGAGTGGGCCCCACAGGGGATAATATCTGGGAGCATGGGGTTATGGAAAAGTAGAGGTGGAAATTGGAGCGGGTAGAGGGTTAATGGGTATGGATCTGACCCGATTTGAACAATAAGGTATTTGATAATTTTCACTTTAATATCAACTTTTTTTTCCCTAATTGAGAAAATATCTAACACACACAAAAATCTAATATTATCCCTCCTCTTGCCTCCCATGACTTCGCCAATCCATTCCTACATGTTGGATGGGTCCCGTTTATCAAGATAGAGTCGAATATAGCACCTTTTTTTTTCAATCTCATTGATAAATAAAATTGCTCCTTAAAAGTAAAAACGTTTAACTATTTATTTTATGAATCACACTATTTATTTTATGAGAGTGATTCGTCCGTCTATCTATGGACATTTGTGTTCTCAATTATCTAGCTTTATATCAATCATTTTCATCACCGAAATCCAAATGAACTAACTAGCTTGAGTTGGCTTCCAAAGACGTACCAAGATATAAAAAATGAAAGTAAGTATGTTCCAAAATTAATTTTGTTGCTCATTCAAAAAATTGAGAAATATCTCCAATGTCAATAATTATGGTATTGGCAAAAATATTCCTAAGACCGTAGGCAACTTCAAATCACTTAGGCGATATTTGGTACGCAATTTTTTTCTCACGGACAAATTTAGGAAGAAAATATATTTTTATGTTTGATTTAGGTTATAAAAATATTATTTTCAGTAATATCAATACCCGAATAAATAATTTATCAATAAAACATAGTTTTTTGCCCAATTTTTTGAAAATTATTATTATTATTATTATTATTATTATTATTATTTCATTTTTCAAATTTATTTTTTTCCCCATTTTCTTTTTTTAAAAGGTTTTTCAATTTTTCATTTTTCTCTTTTTTTAAATAATGAATTTTTTCCCGTTTCTTTTTTCATCTTTTATGTTTTATTTAAAAAACACAAATTTTTTATAATTTTATAATTTTTTCTCGAAGAATATTTATATATTCCTCAAACATGGAAATATAACTTTTCATGAATTTTGATTCATAAAATTATAGAACTTTTCGACTATATAGTGTTTTATGCATATACCGAACTCAAAGACTCAACAGGTTATGTAATTCTATCCAATTTTTTTATTAATGAAGAATATGGAGTCATTGATGTAATGCAAATGAGAGATTAGTGTACCTTCATCTTTAAGAGAAAATTAAATTCATCATATTCAAAGATATTACAAAGAATTTTTAAAGCCCCTCCACATCAATATCAAAGAGAAGTGGTGATATTTGATCTCCTTGTCAAATTCCTCGATAACTTTTGAAGTACTCGAATTAAGAGCCGTTAATAATGGTGGAAAAAGAGACATAACCTAAAATTTTATCCATTGAATCCCCACTTCATTCCGCAGTTCATTTTGCAAATAATCCACTAAGTCCTTGATGCCATCCATAATTTGCCGACCATCAGGGGTCGGTTCATGGGTAAGTTCGACAATACTTCGGACTAGGACAATCCTCTCTGAACCCTCCAAGTTCAACATGACCCCATCTGTCAAGGACGCAGGTGATCGCTCAGGACCGACCGATAGGATGAGGGGCAACCAAAATTAGTTCCTAAATAGTTACAACAAAGGACAAGCCATGAAAATCATCAATTCACTGCAGCATTGATCATCCTTCATATAGCAATTCAATTACTTAACCTTCTCTTTAAGACGACTACATGCAACAATCTTCAGTTTCATCCCTACGCATTCGTGGTGGCCTAGACCGAAGGCCATGTAGCTACTGTCGATAGTAGCCACTCCTGTACAACTAGTATGCGAAAGAAGTGAAAGGATTAGAATCTCATAAAGTTCAGCTTACTTGCGAGAGATGACGACACTCCAAAGTATCGGACATAATTCAGACATTCTAAAATATACTAGGACACAGAAAAATAGTTATCATTTCCGTGCTGCTACATCCTTAATGTGTAGTGTGTAGTGTTGTTGCACCACGGATGGATCGAAGCTGCCAGCTGCAAGAACAAGAACAATGTTTCCATCCATTTATCAAATAATTACAAGTATTAATTCAAAACACAAAGTCTAAGAAAATAATTCCTTCAAGCGAAATTGGAAGAGAAATAAATTGAAGTAAAGCAATTAAAGTAAATTTACCTTTATATTGGACATAAGTGATTAGCTTCTTTATCACGATCTTAGAGATGTTAGATATTCACAGCGTCTTGATTATAATCTATATGTACAAAAAAGAAATTGAAGAACATAAGAGTTTGCATTTCATGATCTAGCCAAGTGAATTTAAAGGTATCTATTTTAAAACTCTACACGTATATAAACAATTCTCGATGTAGTACTGATCGTATCTGTGCTCGAGAACACTGACACGATTCGAATACGGGTTATGGACGTTTTCAAAAAGGGAAGATTTATGAAATGCCCAAAAACTAAAAAAGTTTTATGTAAAACCCACCGCTAAAAAAACTTTCATCGCGTGCCCAGAATTAGAGAAACTTATCCAAAGCGGGTTCCAAATGACCCTTTTGCCCTTCCTTTTAATTTATTGGAAACACCCACAAAACTGCTCTTAAAAAAACGTTTCAATACTCCATCTTCTTCCATACGCTGCTCACTTTCGAATCTAGGTTTTCTCCTCAAAAATCTTCAAAAACTCGTCGAAAAATTTCGGAAAGACCGGGACGAACGACAAAAGTGCTAAAACGGAAGTTCAAACATCATTTTTTTGCGAATCTAAAATTTCGGAAGGCCGTCTAACAATAAAACTGTTACTTTCAGTCTCCTCGACGATACGCTCATTTTGCGACAAACGGGACCTCGTTTCGACCTCCCAGTCAAAAGTTATGGCCCTCCAAAGTTTCAGCTAACCATAAAATGCAGGAGAATGTCATTCTCCGTCTTAATTTACACGGAGAATGACCATTCTCCGTCTTAATTAGGACGGAGAATGACATTCTCCGTCTTAATTTACACGGAGAATGGTCATTCCAGTGTTAAAACGCAGGAGAATGATCATTCTCCGTGTTAGAAACACGGAGAATGCCATTCTCCGTGTTAAATGAAACGGAGAATGTCATTCTCCGTGTTAAATAAAACGGAGAATGGCATTCTCCGTCCTAATTAAGACGGAGAATGGCCATTCTCCGTGCTAAATTAAACGGAGAATGACCATTCTCCGTCTTAATTAGGACGGAGAATGCCATTCTCCGTGTAATTTATCACGGAGAATGGTCATTCTAGTGTTAAAACGCAGGAGAATGACCATTCTCCGTGTTAGAAACACGGAGAATGCCATTCTCCGTGTTAATTAGGACGGAGAATGCCATTCTCCGTCTTATATAAAACGGAGAATGCCATTCTCCGTCCTAATTAAGACGGAGAATGACATTCTCGGTCCTAATTAAGACGGAAACGGAGAATGTCATTCTCCGTGTTAATTAGGACGGAGAATGGCATTCTCCGTCTTAAATAAAACGGAGAATGGCATTCTCCGTCCTAATTAAGACGGAGAATGGTCATTTCCAGTGTTAAAACGTGTAATTTAGTTTTTTCAGGAATAAAGAGTTTCGTTCTTCTTTCAAAGCGATGATAATTCTTATGGAAAAGAAGAAGAAAGATCTTCTCTCCACAATTGAAGATCTGAGTTCAAATGTCTCCACGATGAAGATGATGATGATGGTGATGATGATGACGAGCGATGATCTGAGTTCGACTGAAGAAAAACACACCGAACTACGAACGATCTTTGCGATCTCTGCTGAATATGAGAGCAATGGAATTCAGATTTCCCGTGAAGAAGAAGAAGACGAAAATCGTAATCCAGATCTGAGTTTTTTGAATTCAAATACATATAGATGACCAATTCGCGCGGAGGGGTAGTTTCGGTATTATAAAAATAGCAGTTTCTAGCGGGTGGCATCTAAAAGGGAATCTTGGAATATTTAACGTGAAAATACTTAATTCTGGGTATTTCATAAAACTTATCCAGCGGATGGGCATTTCATAAAAGCCCACCCCAAAATTGGGTTTCTCAGCAATTTCCAGTTTCAAAAAGGTACAAGATAGTCACCTCTAATGAACGAATAGTGTGACACAGACACGGATATGGACACCATTTTTGGAAATAGCTGATAAATCATGCAAACAAACGAAGAATTCGAGGGCCGAAAAAAAGTAGCTCACTGATTGGGTGAAGCTCATCAGTTTGTAGTCCTCCCAAAGTTAAACCTGCTGGTAGACTGAAGACCTTCTTCTTCGAGCTGCAATCATTTTTCTTTAAGATCAGGAATGTTGATACCAGTACTAGAATGATCGGAACATGAAGAAACAAAACAATGCCTAGCAAGGATAATCCATATATATAGAATCTAACATACATCTTGTCAGCGAAATCCATGTGTCTCATCGATATTATACATGTCACATACATATTACATGTTATTATTCCGAGTTCTTATTCGAGTTTTTCTGTGATCGGATTGTATTGTTCCAAAATTTATATATTGCAACAATTCTACTACAGAAACTCAAACAAGAACTCGATAATATGGATGTGACAGTAGAAAGTGTATTTTTTAGCAAATTGAGAAAATCAAGGGATCCGATGTATGTAAGACTTTTGATGTCCAAGTTAAAAAAGAAGAAGAAATTAATGAGTTTTCCTATAATTTTTTTTATCTTGAGATAAAGAATGTGAAATCGACAGCTTTCAATTCACAGGTACTTATTGTTATTTTATTTTTTTTGCGAGTAAGAACAATTAATGCTCAACAAACAAGTAGACCCAAGGTCGGCCCAGATGGTTGGGTTGTCCGAATCGAAGTTAATTTTGGTCGTCCCTTGATCCGACCTCTCATGAGGTGCTTCTTTATGTCCTCGGGGGTCACCAAAGACCCCGACCTCTTGCAGGTCACAATGGACCTAGAGGGTGAGGGAGTTGTCCACTCTCGTCAGATTTATTCTTGGGCCGAGGAATTGATTGTTGTCACATTGTTTCGCAGACCCAAGCATATATCTCTGTCTTGTGTGGTTGAAATGTGTCCCGAATCTGAACCCAAATCTTATAGAATAGATTGACCTTTACTCGATTCGATATGAGAGATCTGATATAGAAAAGTGCTCGAACTTTCACCATAATTAATTAATTCGTGTTTTGTTAACGAGAATTGTCGAAACATACATAGCTGTACAAATTAGAATAAAACAAGATATTAACAAATTTAGCTACAATTTCAAACCAAAGGCTAACATGCTAAAACTAGATTGACAAATTGTAGTAGCAATTCACAAGAGTCACGACTGCAGCAGTTGCAGTAAATTTGGAACGAAGAAATATTATATGTTCAGCGTGATCACAACCAATTATGTTTTCGATGTTATCTGACATGTACGCCTATCAATTGGGCGGACTGGCCCAGTCCGGCACGAGCATGTCCCGATAAATTGGCATGTGTTGGTCCGGCCATTTAATTGTGGGTCCAACCCGGCTCAGTCCAGTATACTGAGTCGTGTTGGGTCACATATATCGGTTCATTGGATAGGCCCGGCCCGACCCGAAATCCAAGGCCGACTTGAGGTCCGACCCGGCTCAAACAGATGAGTAAGATGAAGATCTATGCTTTCATATATAAGTTGCATTCATTATTGGTTAAACCATGTTTATTATTATTGTTTTAGTCCTAGCTGTAACGTCCTAAAGTTGCGATCCATCCGAGACAAAGCTGTATAGCCTTCCACAGACAAAGATTATGCGGGAAGCTACCAAAATGTTCTGATGGTGAAATCTTCCAGAAGATCCGAGACCTTTCTAGAAGTCTCATGATCTTTCTGTATGTACTAGAAGCTTTCTTGTTCTTATCTAGTCCCTATAATATTTCTAGACTATGCTGGTTACAGATGGTTCCTGATGTTTCCATGTAACCCCTATGGGCACTATAAATACGGGGGATGTCTCATTTGTTCTTCACCAACAAAATTTGTAAGCATTTTACAAGTTAATAGAAGAATCTTTACGAGTCTCATTTGCTCCACTATTCTCTTATTTTGCCTAGCATTATAGCTAAGTGGATTCGGAAAGGCTTGCACGAATCTTCGAGAAAGAAGATAGTGCGCCGCACGCAGCGAAGTATAGCCTAAAATACTAAATCTGTGACACTGCACTAAAAATTCACATACTCTCTCTTATATCCATTGGCTATAAGCCAAGGAGCCAAGGTCAGTGTCACTTATATCAATTCGGCGCCTTTTAAATGGAAAACATGTTGTCTATTTTTAGCCACTAAGGAGCTGTTTGGTTGAGTGCATGTGAGCTGAAACTCAACAAAAATATGTAACTCCTCTGAACTCAGATGAGTTCACATGTTTGGTAGCAGAAATTGTAATTGTACATTTTGGTGTGATGTGATGGATTGCAGTTTCATGTCCCCCCACAATCCTTCCACTTTGACATCCCAATTTTTTCATAGTAACTGCTTTTTGAACATTGAGGAAAGAGAATGAAAAGGCAGGTGAGGAGGAGAAACTCCTCTTGAGAACAAAATTTTCTTCCGGTCACCCCCCAAACCCAGTCCCCCGTCCACATTTTAGTCCCCGTCGTCGCTCCGGTCACCGTCCCTGTCCAGAGGAGGACGAGACGACGCCGAGGCCGGAGGGTGCGGAAGAGGCCGGAGGGTGCGGGAGAGGCCGGAGGAGAGGTCACCGACGGCCTCGTGGTCGACCTGGCCGCCGCGTAATAGACGCGGTCACCGGCGTGCCCAGGCTGCAGAGGCGACCACCGGCATGCCCAGGCTGCAGAGCCTCCTTTTTTTTTGTTTTTTTGGAATGAGAATGGGAATGAATTTTGGGAATGGGGAAAGGGGAAGAGTCCAGATGCTGCTGTTGTTTCTTTAACTAATTTAATTTATATTGTAATATTTATAACCAAACAATTCAAATAATTCATAGAGGGATAGGAAGAGTCTAGATTTTGCTGTTGTTTCTTTAACTAATTAATTTGTTTCATCTAATAAAAATAATTAGTTTTTTAAAAAAAACTAAAATTTAGTTTTTTAATTAATATTTATGACTAACTAAAATAATCAATAATTAATAGATAAATTTTATATTATAAATTTTATGTTAACATTTATAACAATTATGTGTTAAAAATATATGTTTGGGGGGTAAGCCTACCGGGGTTACCACATCGCCATTCAATATCCACTTTCAACAACCATCCAAACAACTAAACTCATTTTTTTCTCACTTTCAAAACCATCCAAACACCAAACCCATTTTTCTTCCACTTACAGGAGACAAAAAGTACTACATCCGGACCAGACACATTTTGGAAAGTGCCACTTTCACACTTTCAATTGCAACTCATCATGACGTAAGTGCCACTTTTACACTTTCAAAGAGTTACATCTATCCAAACAGTCCCTAATATCAATTTGGTGATTTAAATAATACATTTTATATTATTTTAGCCACTGATATCAACACATACAACAGTAGCGAACTAACCCTAAGAATACAACTTTCCACCAGAAGGCTATAAGCCAATGTCAGTGTCACGTTGGATGTTATGTTTCATATAGCAGTTCTAACTTGGAACTCTGTATTACTCGGGTGCTATTTTGTTCTTGTATCGAAAATTTTACCTGTTACGTGCCTACATCGGTAATGGTTTTGAATTTGTTTTTTTTTTTTAAAACAAACTAGCTTCATAAACTTAATGAGGAATAAAACTCATATCATGTAGGATATGAGGAAGCATACAAGACGGAATCTCTTCAAACAGAGATAGAGAGTTGCTAGAAGAGAAAGACATAGCAGCAATAGCTAAAGAGTGTGCACACTGGTTCGCAGACCTGTGCACATATGAGAAGGAAATAAAAGAAGCAGAATTGGAGACCATCCTTGCATCTTCAATAATGTGACGAGCACGCCAGAGAGGGAGAGATGTCGGAGTGTTGATTACATCAATTAGTGGTTTACAGTCACCTTCAACGAGCACATTTTGTAGATTCTTCATACCACATACTTCAAGGTTTTGAATTTGTTATAAAGCTCTTATGTATACTTGTACCATGGGTTAAGCGTCGGCTCAGGACCGACCCGAAGCTCACCGTATCGTGGGTCATGTGTCGGACTGGGCTCATATTTTCATCCTTGGGTCCGGCCCGGTCCGCTATATTGCGTGAGCCTGAAAGGCCCGGCCGATCTAAACTCGGGCCGGGTCAGTTCGGCCCGGCCCCCTTGAAAGCTCTAGTGACATGGGTTTCAAGAAAACGTTATGTCACATACAGTTTTTTTTTTTTTTTTTGAGATGTCCGACGATACGCACGAGACTTAGTACATACTACATTGCATGCATGTTGGGCCCACTGTCTCCAACCCCCACCAAATAAATGGAAGGAATAATACGCCCCCGTGGCTCGATCCACTGATCTTCCTCCACCCAGCAGGAATCTTATACACTCGAGTCAAGGGCGGAGGCAGAGAAATTTTTTAGAGGAGGCTGAAAGTAGTAGAGAGGAAGGAAAAAATAAATTCAAAGAGTCCAAAAGAACACACCAAAAATTCGAACCTTGGCTCTGTCATAACACAGCCAACTCATTTACCAATTGTGCTAACTCTACACCTGGTTACTATGTGTACTAATATGTAGTTAGCTCCTTAGTAAGCCCGGGCTACATCACACTTGATGCTCCGCCAGTGACTCGAGTTCGGTTATGTCACTGACACAGTACTCTACAGAGGAGTATTCTTGCAGCATAGGTTAAGGAATGGAGTGTCATTTCAGTTGCAACAGAATTACATAACACAAATTCTTAAACAGAAGACAGAAAATTTTGTTCTAAATCAAAGATGGACACAGTTACTTCTGCAGAGAGAACAAAAATTGTGCTACTAAATAAAAGACCAATGTTACAAAAAAGAGAGGAAAAGGAGTCGCAGTCATGAACATTCTGACTGCATGTACTCAACAAGCTCACCATTTGAATCTAAACATTAGGTACGCGTGTGTATATACAATACTGCAATCAAGAACCAAGTAATAAGCAAACAAACATTGAGCAGTTTCCATTCAATTGTGGAGGCCTTCATTCATTCATTCACTCATTCACTCTCCAGGCTTTGTTCTGTAGGGTTTCAGGATCTGAAACGAGCAGAGCAGGCTTGCGTCCACGTTCATCAGCGCGCCTGCGTTGTTGAACTCTCCACATTAGTTGGGCGCGGAGAAGATGGTGACCAGTTGCCTGTCGGCGAAGAACTCGTACCCATCCTCCACAACCTGTTCGAGAGCAGAGAGCAATCTATTATGATTCACACCAAAGGGAGAGAGAGTGTGAGAGAGAATAGAGCACTACAATAGTTACTAGGGACGACACAATTTTGACAGCAAGACTGCCCAGTCCTTGCTATTTTAGGACTGCTTGAGTATACATAGGACTGTCTAAGATGTGTTCCTCCGGTAATTCTTGTAGTGCACTTAACATTTGCCTAAAAAATATGAAGAGGGGAGAGATGAAAAAGGAAGCGACTCTCAAATGGCTAGAGATGTTTTAATTAGGGTTATTTAGCTTTTAGGGTATCGTATAATATTGGAAATTTGAATTTAGGACTCCATATTGTCCAAAAGAGAGTTTGGGTCTCGTCCTAAGAGTTGACTTGGGTTGTCCGTCTAAAATGGAAACCTATATGCAAATTTTGAATATTATACGAGTGTCACAAGTCTCATCAGGGTCAGTCCTGGCCCAAGACCTCATGAAATTTGAGGGCCCAAAAAAATAAAATAAAATTATATATATATATATATATATATATATATATATATATATATATATATATATATATATATATATATATATATATATATAACATAATTCTATTTTACCCACAAGACAATTGTGGTGTAGTGGTTAGTATGTGACACTTGCACACTAGAGTTTAGGTTCAAGTCTTGGTTGTAGCATTTTTAAAATTGTACTTTTATTTCAATTTTTTATATTATATATGGACCTTATTTTGAAAGTATGCCTAGGACCTTCATGAACTCAGGGCCGGCCTTGAGTCTCATTCACTTGTTCATTGAAAAAAGTAAACATATTTTCGTTTAGTTTAGGGATTCATATACATAGTATCCAAAATTTAAGTTATGTCTTCATTTTGGATGCTCGGCCAAGTCAACGTTATTTACGAGACCCAAACATAAATTTTCAATATTACACGATATCTTAACACTAAATATTACACGTTATTACGAGACCCAAACACTATTTTGTAAGGCTTAAACGTAAATTTTCAATATTACACGATATCTTAACACTAAATAACCCTTTATTTGTAACTTCTAAGTGAAGAAAATGGATAAGAACTAACAGCAAATCCAAGCCCACCAAATATTCTCTGATCATAACAAAACATAACAATTTTCAACAACCTAGACTATGTAATCTTCCAAATATCTAAGTGGAGAACTGGATCTAAGTAGTTAGAAGAATATTAGGATTATTATATTCCATATTCCTAACAGTATCTCTGTCAAAATTCACAGATTGTTGAAGTAATGTCAATTCGAGCCATTTAACTCAGAAAGCAATGCTAGTTTAACCCTTTCAAACTATAAAAATATATACCATGACACTAATATCTTGTGATACTCAGAGACCTTGCACTAACCGGGAGCTTCGTGGCAATAGGACGCCTAGGGCTGCAAACAAGCCAAGCCGAGCCAAACTTTTGTAAGCTTGAGCTTGGCTTGACTAGAATTAATCGAGCTCGAGCTCAAGCTCAAGCTTGATAAGTTTTACATTTTAGAGCTCTAGCTTAGCTCGAGCTTGTTTATATTAAGCTTGAGCTTGGCTTGGTTTGAGCTCGAGCTTGACTTGATAAGCAAGTTTGATTCAAGCTTGATAAACAAGCTCGATAAGTTCGAAATCAAGCTCGTTAAGTATGATTTCAAGCTCGCTCAGCTTTATTTCAAGCTCATTAAGCTTGATTTTAAGTTTAACAAGCTAGATTTGAAGCTAGTTAGGTTTGAATTCAAGTACATGTAATAGTAACAATTTATTTATAAAGGTTTAATTAAAAAAGTTCCTTAATATTAATTACTAAGGACATATAAATATATAATGCACACAACCATATTGTTATACAAACATATATAAAATTAGAATTCAACAAAGAACAAACGAGCTTATAAACAAGCTCCTAAACGAGCCAGCTCGCAAGCTCATAAACGAGCCGAGTACTTCTAAGCTTGAGCTTGGCTCGTTTATTAAACGAGCTCGAAAATGAAGCTTTAGCTCAGCTTGTTTACTAAACGAACCGAGCTCAAACGAGCTTTTATCGAGCCGAGCTTCGAGCAGATTGACTTACTTGGTGAGCGCGGCAGATGAGATCAAGATCATGGTCCTTGAGGAACTCGGTGACCCTGTCCGCCCCGAAGGTGTGCGAGACCCCCCGGTCGTTGTCCGCCCAGCCCCTGACCTCCCCGTCGGGGTCCGACCACAGGAGGTCGCAGAGGAGGCCCCGGTCGGGCACGTCGACGGGCCTCCGGATGGCCTTTATCTGGTCCATGCTCTCCAGGTCCGGCGAAATGCCCCCGTGCATGCAGAAGATCCTGCCGTCGACGATGGCCGCAGCTGGGAGGCAGTTGAAGCAGTCCGTGAAGGCCTTCCAGAGGCGGACGCTGAAGCGGCGCTTGCACTCGTCGTAGAAGCCGTAGATGCGGTTGGTGGAGGCGCACTCGTGGTTCCCCCGGAGGAGGAAGAAGGTGTCCGGGAACCTGATCTTGTACGCGAGGAGGAGGCAGATGGTCTCGATGCTCTGCTCCCCCCGGTCGACGTAGTCGCCGAGGAAGAGGTAGCTGGAGCTGGGAGGGAAGCCACCGTATTCGAACAGCCTCAGCAGGTCGGAGTACTGCCCGTGGATGTCACCTGAAGAGGAGGAGGTATATGATCACACATGGACGTTGCATCAAGAAGATAGATAAACAATAATTTTAATACAATTATGCTATTCGCCTCCCAAAATTATTTTTGGATGATGTCATCTTCCATTATGTGGTATCTGACATGACAACTGATATGGCAGCTGACATGTCATGTTTTAACCCAAAAAATAATTACCCAAATTTTTTATTGTTAATGCTAATTTTAATTTAATGTTAATATTGTTGTGTGGACAATTAGCTCAACCTCTCAATGTATATCAATATATCTCAATGTGTCTCTACAAGCCATCCCAACCTCTCTTTATATAGGGAGAGAGAGGTTGGGAGTTACAAAGTGAAAAGTTACTTGGGAGTTACAAAGGTGAAGATTCACTTGGGAACATGAAGGATTACCATGAGTTACAACACTCCCCCTTGGCTCTTCACAAACTCTGCTTGCAAACACCTCTGAGCTTCTTCATCTGTCTGTAGCTTGCTGATTCAAATTTGACCACCTACTTGTGCCTCGTCAAAAATCTTGCCAAAGAAAATCCAGTGGAAAAAACTTTGGTCGAAGGACAAAAGAGTACACACAGGTCAGTGATGATGGGGGTAAACTAACCATTGCAAAGGTGCCTCGTCAAAGACCTTGTCAGGAAAAATCCAGTGGAAAAAAAACCGCTGATCGAAGGACAAAAGAGTACACGATGGATTAGAAGTATACACTGGATACTCCCCCTGATTACAATAGTCCTTAGTGAATAAGAGATTTGAACTGTGTCTCGTTAAAAACCTTGCTAAAGAAAACCCAGTGGGAAAAACTTTGGTCGAAGGGAAAAAGAGTACACAAGCATACACCAGGATGCTTCCTTTTTCACTCGCACTTGACAGGGTGCGGGATATACGCACAACATGGCGTTTGGAGGCGCTCGTTGGGGCGCTCCCCCTCACATGCACACAACAGGGTACAGGAAACATGTTTCACTTAGGCTATCTCTGAAAGTTTCCTAAGTTCAATTGCTCTGACATGTTTCTGGAATGAGTGTTTCGGTAGTGACTTGGTGAACAAGTCTGTACGGTTATTCTCCGATCCAATGTGTTGTACTTCAATCTTCTGAAGCACTTGTTGTTCATGTGTAAAGAACAACTTGGACGATATGTGCTTGGTAGCATTCCCTTTGATGTAACCATGTTTCGCTTGATCAATAACAGCGGTATTGTCCTCATAGACGACAACAGGTTCATCTGGGTCATATGGAAGATCACATGTACTTCGAATATGGCCAATAACAGCTCGAAGCCATACACACTCTCTAGTCGCCTCATAGAGCGCGAGTAGCTCAGAGTGGTTCGTTGAAGTAGCCACTAAGGTCTGTTTGCGAGACCTCCAAGAAATCGCCGTGTTCCCAATGGTAAAGACGTAACCAGATTGGGAATGCCCCTTGTGCGGATCAGATAAGTATCCTGCATCGGCGTAGCCAACAAGGGTCGCGTTGTTTCGAGTGCCAAGAGCGTTGGACTCACTCAAAACCGCGTAGGGATAGAACAAGCCCAAGTCCGTAGTACCCTTAAGGTAGCGGAAAATGTCTTTTATGCCATTCCAATGGCGGCGTATTGGCGCAATGCTGTGTCGAGCTAGACAATTTACAGCAAACGAGATGTCCGGTCTAGTACATTAGGCCAAGTACAATAAAGCGCCTATTGTACCCAGATAAGAGCACTCAGGACTCAATATCTCTTCGTCGTCCTCCTTTGGACGGAATGGGTCCTTAGTAATGTCTAGAGAGAGGACGATCATGGGAGTAGCGGATGGCTTAACGTCAAAATGACTAAAGCGTCTCAAACACCTTTTGGGTGTAGTTCGCTTGATGGACAAGAATTCCATCTTTACGGTGAGGCCGAGGCAAAACCGTGTCTTTCCAAGATCCTTCATCTCGAATTCCCTCTTCAGGATATCAACAGTTTCTGATAAGTCTTTTTCGGTTCCTATGAGATTCATGTCATCTACATAGACCGCGATGATTGCGTATCCTGAAGTGGATTTCTTTATGAACACACATGGGCAAAGTTCGTTATTAATGTATCCCAAACCGATCAAGTATTCGCTTAGGCGGTTATACCACATTCGCCCGGATTGTTTCAATCTATATAGCGAACGCCTCAGTCTAATCGAAAACGCGTTCCGTGGTCGGGAACTACTTGATTCAGGCATCTTTAGTCCTTTAGGGACTCTCATGTATATCTCTGTGTCCAGATCCCCGTAGAGATAGGCTGTGACAACATCCATGAGCTGCATATTCAGTTTTTCGAAAACTACTAAACTGATTAAGTAGCGAAACGTTATGACGTCCATTACGGGAGAATACGTCTCCTCGTAATCAATTCCAGGGCATTGTGAGAAGCCTTGCGCCACAAGGCGAGCCTTGTATCGCACAATCTCATTATTCTCATTACATTTCCTTAGAAAAACCCATTTGTGACCAACTGGTTTAACATTGGGTGGTGTTGGAGCTACAGGTCTAAACACGCTTCTTTTCGCTAAGGAATCTAATTCAGCCTGGATTGCTTGTTTTCATTGTGGCCAGTCCGTTCGTCGTTGACACTCGGCAACGCTACGAGGTTCCATGTCATCATTGCTCATAATGTCAGTGGCCACTGAGTATATGAACACATCATCGATGACAGTTTTGTTTCGCTTCAAAATATCGTCTAAGCTAGCGTACTTGACGGATATTTCGAGGTTATCGACATGATTAGGAATAGGCGTTTCATCTGGAACGCGCTCTTCTAATACATCGCCGTGATCCTTAACAATCTCATGTGGCAAAACGTTTTTAACAAGATTTTTCCGCTTCCGGGGCAGAACATCTTTGGAACCAACCGGTCTTCTCTTCTTTTTTGGGAACAGCGGCGGACTGGACGGCAGCGTCCTTTGCTCGGCGGGTTCGACCGGAGCAACATGTTTCACAGGAACATGGTGTCTCTCAGGGACGTCTATCCTTGCAGGCACATTTACAGCAGGTATAATTGATCTCGTGACTTTTGCTAGGTCGCTAAATGCGTCTGGCATTTGATTTGCAATATCTTGCAGACCTAGAATCTTCTGCACTTCCTTATCACTATGTGCAGAGGGGGGATCCTGATGAGCAAAAACGGGCACATGTCACGCTAATTCACGTCGTTCCTCATCAACGTTAGCGTGCATTTCTCCTCCTAACGACGGGAAGATTGCCTCATCAAAGTCACAATCCGCGTGTCTTGAGGTAAAGAGATCGCCTGTCAAGGGCTCTAAATAGCAAATAATGGACGGGGAGTTATAACCGACATATATTCTCCGTCGCTTCTGAGGTCCAAATTTTGAACGCCTTATCGGCTCAATTGGAACATTGACTAGGCACCCAAACACGCGTAAATGTGAGATGTCAGGCTCACATCCAGTAACCAGCTGGTACGCGGAAAGTGGTTGGGTGGCCATGGGCCTCAGACGGACCAAATTTACAGCGTGCAAAATTGCGTAGCCCCATGCAGATAGTGGGAGTTTGGTGTGCATAACCAAGGTCCGCGCTATCACTTGCAGTCACTTTATAAAAGCTTCCGCTAGGCCATTTTGGGTATGAACATACGCAACAGGGTGTTCAAGATTTATTCTCAAAGTCATGCAATAGTCATCGAAAGTCTTCGATGTAAACTCCGCGGCATTATCAAGTCTAATAGACTTTATCGGATAATCCGGATGGTGAGCCCTTAACTTAATGATCTGGACGAGGAGTTTAGGAAACGCTGCATTTCGGGTGGACAACAACACTACGTGTGACCATCTAGTCGATGCATCAACCAAAACTATGAAGTATTTAAATGGTCCGCATGTTGGTTGGATTGGTCCACAAATATCTCCATAAATTCTTTCAAGGAATTGAGAAACCAAACTCGTAGGTTTTACATGGAGCAGCTTGAGATCCGTCTTCCCAATCGAGCAAGCTTGGCAAAGGCTTTTCGGATTTATAACGAAATTCTTTCCTCCAAGAGGATGCCCATGCGATGCATTCATAGTGCGAAGCATCGTATTTTGACCCGGATGACCCAGCCGATCATGCCATAGCATAAAAATGCTCTCATTAACTGGCGCTCGGCGAATGATGATATTACTCTCGATGTGTTGTATCGTAGTGAGATACAAACCACTTGAAAGACTTTTCAACTTCTCCATGATACGCTTTTGGCCGTACTGAGTGGAGGTAATGAAAAGGTACTCGAAGCCATGTTCTCGAGCAGTTTCAACATGAAATCCGTTTTTTCGAATATCTTTAAAAATCAGTAAGGTACGACTGGACCTTAGAGAATATAAGGCCTCTGATACTTCCACGGGAGTACCATTAGACAACGAAAAATGGGCTTTGCCAAAACCTTGAACAAGGGTTGAGGGTCCCGAAATGGTTGTCACTGAGGTTACTTTTGGCGTATAGGAGATAAAGTGTCACGACCCGATCCCAACTAATTGGGTCGAACCGGATCATGCCCAGCCTGTACCGTTGTTGAGACGGCGACAGTAAGCTGTTCAGTAGCAGGTAACCATACAACAATACTATATTTGTCACAACTCAAAATTCGGAAATTTAAAACTTTATTAAACTTTTACAATGGAATGAAAGATACAACTTAAACCATTTTCTACATACATCAAGAAGAAAAGAAAACTCTAGGCAAATAGCTCATCAGTCTCGAAATCCTCGTCTTGGAATCGCGGAACAAAGCCTCATCAGTGATACCTAAAATGTTGGGTCTCCAGTCAGGAGGGAGCAAAGTACAATTCATGCTAATTTAACAATTGAAATAATAATATAATCATGCACTTTTAAACAATTTTGAAAATCAACTAAGCAGTTACAGTTTTAAAACAGTTACAGTTCTGTGATGTGAATAGGCAATGAATATGACCGACTTGGGTTGTACAGTTGTATCCTATTGATACGATATGGCTTATCCCCGTGTGTATGAGGGGTAAGCTAACACAGTCAGTATATTACTTTGGATGTGGTCATACTCATTACACTACTCTTCCAGTCCCCAATAGTTACAGTAGTTACAGTCAGTGCTCTCAGAGAGAGTTCCGTGTTGCATCGTGGTTTAAACTTGCATTAAAACGATTACTAAATAATTGTAAACTAACACAAAATGTACTTGCCTTTGTTTTATTGACTGGATTCGTTTGTTGATTCTGGGGTGATGCTAGTACAGTCCTCGAAACCCTACAATTGAGAATTGACTCAGATACCAGGGTTACCAATCTAGCTACGCTAGTTGAAATCTCTAATTACGTCCTAGTCCAATTTTAATTCTTAAATTAACAAACACAGAAAACACGATTATTTGTGCGTTGATTTAATACGAGGGAAAAATGTCATTTTTAACTTTGAATTCGGAAAACATCGTCGCTGCCAGATTATTTATGAAAACTTGGTAATTTTTATAAATATAAATATAAAGCTAATTTTCTTATTTAGTGAGAAATACGTGACTTTTTAATTATATAATAAACTTGTCAATTTTAGATGAGAAAATATTAATTAATTTTATACGAAAATACTTTTAATCATTTTAATCGTTAAATACCAAAAACTCGAAAAACCAGAAAATGACAGGAAAATTCTAAGCTATTACAGTCACAGACCAGCCAGCTGAGCTTATGCTCATTACAATTTATTTACATAAATTAAAATAAGATAAGACTGACGTTAGTCCTAAACTGAAAATATTAAATAAATGTAAACAGAAATAAATAATAAAATAATGATAAGTCATAAGTCTCAGATATGGTCCGATCCTTATTTTGGCTAATTGCCTCAACGTCCGGGCGGGGCCGGTTTCGTTTGCACTTAGCCGGGTCCATTGACCGATACGGTCGTCACCCAAAAATCAAATATCAAATAAAACTTCGAAATCATTTTAAATCCACTTTAAAAATAATTTAGGATTTACGGAAAAATCGGGCAGCATCTCCTCTGTTTTTTGGTCAACCCAAAAACTGGAAAATGGCGCCGATAATTTCCTGCAAGTCCCAAACCAGGGAAAAACCCGCATTTTATATATATAAAATATCCACAACCAATCCACAGCATAATCGGGACGACCCAAAATAATTTCGGAAGTCCGATTCCAAATCCACAAATCACAGAACGTTCCCGAAAAATTCGGAAAGCTAACACATACCAAAAATCAGTTCCCGAAATGTTCCAGGAATTCAAAACAATTCACAGGACCTTTCCGAAAGTCCCAGAAAATTACGTCGTCGCTAAAAACCGAATTCCTAAAGGGAATCGGAGACCATTTCATCATCGACAAAATAATAAAATAGCGGGACATGGGGATTATACCTCGAATTGCTCGGCTAGAGCTCTCAGATGAATATTAAAGAAGGAAAGAATAATCCAGAGCAGCGACTCCGAAGCAGCGCTGGAACCAGCGTCGTCGAAGCAACGCCGAGAAACTCAGAATCTAGGGCACGACAGGGGCGTCAACAGGAGAAAGCTCGGCCAAGGGAACTGACCAGGGGTGCTGGCTAAGGAACAACGGCTAGGGCAGCGCTGACCGGCAGTAACGCCAAGGGAAACTCAGCGTCCGGGAAACGGCCGGGGACAGCCGACGACAGGGGGCTGTCGACGGGGTGTGGCCGCACGGGCGTGGGCCAGGGAGCTCGGCCGCGAAGGTGGCCAAAGAGGGCACCGACAGGTTGCCGGAGGACAGCCGCGGGGAGGCGCTGTCGGACGGACGCGCTCGCGGGGAAGCAGGCGGCGTCGGCGAAGAGGGGACTGGCGCGGAGGGCGCGCTGGTCGGGATCGCCGGAGTCGGCGCTGGAGGGCGACGACAGGGGCGGTTGGCCGGAGCACAGGCCGGGGAATCCGCGAAGAGGGACGCGCCGGCGGGTCGACAGGGAAAGGGTTTGGGAAAGAGAGGGTTTGTGGGTTGGTGAGGAGTTTGTGAGGAGAGGGTTTAAATAGGGAAAAGTGCTTGGGGTTACCGGAAGAGGAAAAGTTGTTGGGGAGTTTCGGGAGGGAAAAAGTCGGCGGTTTGGGGGTGCCAAGGGTCGGCCAGCCAGGAAGAAATAAAAAAGTCCCTTTAAGAAGGAAAGAGAAGAAAATGAAATAAATGAATAACAGTGAATGGTTATAATGGGTTAATAACTTAATGGGCTAAATAGGCTTCCTAAGTAAAAAAAATTAATCAAAGCTCAATAGTTTGGCTTAAAACCATTGGGCTAAAATAATTGGACTAAAAGAAAATAATAGGAAAGGCTTTGAAATTTATAAATAATTTTCTTTTAGAAAAATCTAACTAAACATTTTTTTTAAATAATTAAACCAAGTCAAATCAGATTGTAAGAATGGGATTGGGTTCGGCCTCAGGCCTGGGTCTGAATTCCAAAAATCCTTGTTGTTAATTTCGAAATCATTTTAACACTCAGAAAATATAAATAATAATAACTAAAACACTAATAATAATTATTCACAAAATATGGGTTTCACAATCTTCCCTCCTTAGAAAATTTCGTCATCGAAATTAAAGACAGGGTAGGAGAATCAAACAGGTACGGGTACTACACCCGTAACTCAGGTTCAACAATAAGAATTTCCAAGGCAGTTGTGGATGAGACGGTTTATGATATCATCCATGTAGAAAAATACAAAAGCGACCCAAAGTACACGAGGTTGATCAGACCATCATGCACCGGTCCTGATTAGACAATATATTAGCGGGTGCACCCAATAAAATACTGTCATGATCAAGCTTGATAAAGAGATAGCTTGCAAAACTAGGCTGACTTAGCAGCATCAGTCAAGTTTAGAACGAAAAGATAAGAAGTAGGAGTTTAAATGATGGCTCAAAATCTGATCTTCTTCTCACCTCTGACTACGCTTGCAACTGGTTTCTCTGGCACTGAAAGGTTGAGTCCAATCTTCAGCTCTGAATTATCCAATATGGGACTCGGATCCGGAATGTAGCGTCTGAGCTGGCTCAACTTTCCTGCTCTGCTAACACTGATTGTTCCTCTGGTAGGAGAAAATCTTCACAAAAGACGCTATCTCCTTCTTCAACTCTACTGATTGACGATGCTAACTTGGTAGTTGTTGTAAGGAAACTCTACCAATTTTAAATGATCTTCTCCAAGACCCTCCAATTTCTAAAACACAAGATCTAACATATCTTCAAGCGTCTGGATTATCTTCTTTGATTGTCCGCCGGTTTGTACTCCATAAATCCGGTAGGGGTGCCTCTCGTACAATGCTGCCAACTTCTCGGTGAATAAACTAACCTTGAAGGAAAATAAGTATGCTGACTTAGTCAGTCGGTCCACTATAATCCAATTGGTGCCCTTCCCTCCTTGGGAACAAGGCAATCCTTACTCAAAGTTCATTGTTATATGCTTCTACTTCCACTCCGAATTGTCCAGCGGCTGTAACAAACTTGTTGTTCTCTTGCTAAATTCCTCATGTTGACAAATTTACATCTAATCCCATACCTGGAATTGTCCTTCTTTATTCCATAGCACCAATCAATGGAGGCATATTCCGATACATCTTATGGAATACTGCGACTGGTGCATTTCTTTCATCAACTCGTTCCTCCGTTTGTCAGCCGATACGCAAAGTCTCGTACCATTCTTCAGAGTTCCACTGCTGATCAATTTAGAAACCCTCAAGTGTTCCTGCCAACACTTGATCTCTAAGCCTGCAAAGTGCCTCATTTTGAAATTACGTCCTCTTGATTTTGTCCATCAGCCTCGAACTTCATCAATACTGAATCAGCATCCAGCTCCGTCCTTCTATCTCCAGGTAGTATAACCTCCAGTCCAAGCTTCTCGGCGTCTTCTAGTAGGTGCCACTCCTTGGTTAAGAAAATCGCCACTGGGTATCGACTAAGTGTATCAGCGATCACATTAGCCCTACCCGGGTGGTATAGCGGGTCGATGTTGTAATCCTTCATCAGCTTCAGCCATCTTCTTTGTCTAACATTCAGCTCTTTCTGAGTGAAGACATATTTCAGACTTTTGTAGTCCGTATATATTTTCACTCCCTTTCCATAAAAATCATGCTTCCATAGCTTCAAAGTAAAGATAATTTCAGCAAATTCCAAATTAGGTGTGGGATAATTCTTCTCATGAGTCTATAGTTGCCTAGGTGTGTAAGCAATTACTTTCCCATGTTGTTGAAGAACGCAACCCAGTCCTTTTCCAGAGGCATTACTGTAAATTGAGAAACCACCGGTTCCTGCGGGTAGCGCAAGGATTGATGTAGTGGTAAGTCTCTTCTTCAGCTCCTCAATGCCGCCTGGCAAACTTTCGTCCAGATGAACTCTTCATTCTTCCAAGTGAGCTTCATCATCGGCTCAGCAATCTTGGCAAAATCCTTCACAAACTTCCGATAGTAGCCAGCCAAGTTCAAGAAACTTCCGAATTGAACTTGGGGTATACCACTTTTCAACAGCAGCTATCTTCCATCGAAATTTCTTCTCTTGACAACATGGCCAAAAAATCCACCTTGTCAAAGAAAATCCACGTTCAGATAACTTACCATAAAACTTCTTTTTCTTCAAAGTTTCCAGAACTTTCCTCAGATATTCTTCATGCTCTTCTTCAGTCTCCGAATATATCAGAATGTTATCTATGGAGAAGATAAACTGATTCAAATACTCATGAAAAACTCTGTTCATGAGATTCATGAACACAACAGGAGCATTTGTCAGTCCAACGTCATGACCAAAGAAAACTACCCATACTTGGTGTTTGAACGCCGTCTTGGAAATGTCCTCCTTCCTGACTTTGATCTAATGGTGATCGGGTCAATCTTTGAAAACACCTTAACTCCACTCAAATTGATCAAACAAATCATCAATCCAGAAAAAGGTACTTGTTCTTTAGTGCCCGATAGTCGACGCATATCCGTATTGTTCCATCCTTCTTGGACACAAACAAAGTAGGTGTTACCCAGGGTGAAGCTTCGTCTCGAATGAATTCCAGAGCCTTCAGTTCATTGATCTGGTCCTTCATCTCCTTGGCCTCCTTCAGGTTGACTCTGTAACATCCCTTAGAAATAGGGGAGAGCCGGGAACTAGGTCAAAAATGAACTCTATGTCTAGGTCTGGGGTAATCCGGGAAGACTATCATGGAAACATCTACCATAAAGGTGTAACTAAGAAGTTTATTCATGTAGAGAATTACAGCAAAAATTCTCATGATTGATCTAAGGACATCCGGTTACAACTTCCAAAAACATAGATAATGCTATTCAGCAGTCCTAGGTACTATTCTTCATGGTTCTGGCTCTTGCATGAGCAGTCTCCAACTGCTTCATCTTCTATGAACCTCGAGTCTGCATCATGCCTCATTGTAGGAGGCAGGGTCTGCTGGATAGGAAGAGAGTCCCTAGGTTGTGGCATAACAGGTGCAACTGGGATAGGTACTCTGGTATGATGAAAAGATATGGGGCAATCCTAGGGTAAGGTTCCGCTACAACTTGGTTTAAGATAGCTAAGGCTACATCATTGACGTTCTTCATGTCTTCTCTCGTGATATTCATCTGTTCCTGCTGGGCTTCATCTTGAGCTTTCTGGGACTCCATGATTACTTGAAATAGGGCAACCATTTGGGAGGTGTTTGCTGGTACTGGTGGAGCAACAGGAATGGGTACTTCCCCAAGAAAATGCAACTCAGTTTGAGAAGAGGTAGGAAATCGCCAGTGTAGTGAAAACTGCACTGGATGCATTATGGGGACGGTCAATCAGCTGCGAGGGAATAAACCCTGGACTTGGTTGAGGAGATGGGGTATGATCCGGAGATGACACCTCATCGCCAACAGGATTGGTCTTGTCAATGGTCATTCTCTGGAAGGTTTAGGATGCAAACATAAGCAAGGTATTCTACCAGTCTATAGTCAAACAAAAATATTTATTTATAATATATTTCGGTCCTATGTTGTGACAAATTGATGTTCTAGTGTTCTAGTTGTTTCTAAATATGTTTTCCTAAGTTGTTGTTCAGACCTGCATGGGCCACCACTAAAAACATGTCACGACCCGATCCCAACTAATTGGGTTGAACCGGATCATGCCCAGCCTGCACCGTTGTTGAGACGGCGGCAGTAAGCTGTTCAGTAGCAGGTAACCATACAACAACACTATATTTGTCACAACTCAAAATTCGGAAATTTAAAACTTTATTAAACTTTTACAATGGAATGAAAGATACAACTTAAACCATTTTCTACATACATCAAGAAGAAAAGAAAACTCTAGGCAAACAACTCATCAGTCTCGAAATCCTCGTCTTGGGATCGCGGAACAAAGCCTCATCAGTGATACCTAAAATATTGGATCTCCAGTCAGGAGGGAGCAAAGTACAATTCATGCTAATTTAACAATTGAAATAATAATAGAATCATGCACTTTTAAACAATTTTGAAAATCAACTAAGCAGTTACAGTTTTAAAACAGTTACAGTTCTGTGATATGAATAGGCAATGAATATGACCGGCTTGGGTTGTACAGTTGTATCCTATTGATACGATATGGCTTATCCCCGTGTGTATGAGGGGTAAGCTAACACAGTCAGTATATTATTTTGGATGTGGTCATACTCATTACACTACTCCCCCAGTCCCCAATAGTTACAGTAGTTACAGTCAGTGCTCTCAGAGAGAGTTCCGTGTTGCATCGTGGTTTAAACTTGCATTAAAACGATTACTAAATAATTATAAACTAACACAAAATGTACTTGCCTTTGTTTTATTGACTGGATTCGTTTGTTGATTCCGGGGTGATGCTAGTACAGTCCTCGAAACCCTACAATTGAGAATTGACTCAGATACCAGGGTTACCAATCTAGCTACGCTAGTTGAAATCTCTAATTACGTCCTAGTCCAATTTTAATTCTTAAATTAACAAACACAGAAAACACGATTATTTGTGCGTTGATTTAATATGAGGGAAAAATGTTATTTTTAACTTTGAATTCGGAAAACATCGTCGCTGCCAGATTATTTATGAAAACTTGGTAATTTTTATAAATATAAATATAAAGCTAATTTTCTTATTTAGTGAGAAATACGTGACTTTTTAATTATATAATAAACTTGTCAATTTTAGATGAGAAAATATTAATTAATTTTATACGAAAATACTTTTAATCATTTTAATCGTTAAATACCAAAAACTCGAAAAACCAGAAAATGACAGGAAAATTCTAAGCTATTACAGTCACAGACCAGCCAGCTGGGCTTATGCCCATTACAATTTATTTACATAAATTGAAATAAGATAAGACTGACGTTAGTCCTAAACTGAAAATATTAAATAAATGTAAACAGAAATAAATAATAAAATAATGATAAGTCATAAGTCTCAGATATGGTCCGATCCTCATTTTGGCTAATTGCCTCAACGTCCGGGCGGGGCCGGTTTCGTTTGCACTTAGCCGGGTCCATTGACCGATACGGTCATCACACAAAAATCAAATATCAAATAAAACTCCGAAATCATTTTAAATCCACTTTAAAAATAATTCAGGATTTACGAAAAAATCGGGCAGCATCTCCTCTATTTTTTGGTCAACCCAAAAACTGGAAAATGGCGCCGATAATTTCCTGCAAGTCCCAAACCAGGAAAAAACCCGCATTTTATATATATAAAATATCCACAACCAATCCACAGCATAATTGGGACGACCCGAAATAATTTCGGAAGTCCGATTCCAAATCCACAAATCACAGAACGTTCCCGAAAAAATCCGAAAAGCTAACACATACCAAAAATCAGTTCTCGAAAAGTTCCAGGAATTCAAAACAATTCACAGGACCTTTCCGAAAGTCCCAGAAAATTACGTCGTCGCTAAAAACCGAATTCCCAAAGGGAATCGGGGACCATTTCATCATCGACAAAATAATAAAATAGCGGGACAGGGGGATTATACCTCGGATTGCTCGGCTAGAGCTCTTAGATGAATATTAAAGAAGGAAAGAATAATCCAGAGCAGCGAATAACTCTCCGAAGCAGCGCTGGAACCAGCGTCGTCGAAGCAACGCCGAGAAACTCAGAATCTAGGGCACGACAGGGGCGTCAACAGGAGAAAGCTCGGCCAAGGGAACTGACCAGGGGTACTGGCTAAGGAACAGCGGCTAGGGCAGCGCTGACCGGCAGTAACGCCAAGGGAAACTCAGCGTCGGGGAAACGGCCGGGGAGAGCCGACGACAGGGGGCTGTCGACGGGGTGTGGCCGCACGGGCGTGGGCCAGGGAGCTCGGCCGCGAAGGTGGCCAAAGAGGGCGCCGACAGGTCGCCGGAGGACAGCCGCGGGGAGGCGCTGTCGGGCGGACGCGCTCGCGGGGAAGCGGGCGGCATCGGCGAAGAGGGGACTGGCGCGGAGGGCGCGCTGGTCGGGATCGTCGGAGTCGGCACTGGAGGGCGGCGACAGGGGCGGTTGGCCGGAGCACAGGCCGGGGAATCTGCGGAGAGGGGCGCACCGGCGGGTCGACAGGGAAAGGGTTTGGAAAAGAGAGGGTTTGTGGGTTGGTGAGGAGTTTATGAGGAGAGGGTTTAAATAGGGAAAAGTGCTTGGGGTTACCGGAAGAGGAAAAGTTGTCGGGGAGTTTCGGAAGGGGAAAAGTCGGCAGTTTGGGGGTGCCAAGGGTCGGCCAGCCAGGAAGAAAGGAAAAAGTCCCTTTAAGAAGGAAAGAGAAGAAAATGAAATAAATGAATAACAGTGAATGGTTATAATGGGTTAATAACTTAATGGGCTAAATAGGCTTCCTAAGTAAAAAAAATAATCAAAGCTCAATAGTTTGGCTTAAAACCATTGGGCTAAAATAATTGGACTAAAAGAAAATAATAGGAAAGGCTTTGAAATTTATAAATAATTTTTTTTAGAAAAATCTAACTAAATATTTTTTTTAAATAATTAAACCAAGTCAAATCAGATTGTAAGAATGGGATTGGGTTCGGCCTCAGGCCTGGGTCTGAATTCCAAAAATCCTTGTTGTTAATTTCGAAATCATTTTAACACTCAGAAAATATAAATAATAATAACTAAAACACTAATAATAATTATTCACAAAATATGGGTTTCACATAAAGTATAATTTATCTCTCAAGATAGTATGAGTCATTCCACTATCAACCAGACAATCTACTACCCCGTGGTCCATGCCTATAAGTAAAAAAAAAATTAAAGTTTGTCACACGTTTGAGAAAAGTGCTCGAAATAGAACTTTAATTTATCGAGAAAACAGAAAATACAAACCACCAAAAGTTTCATGACTTAAATCAAATATAGAGAAAAAATGGAGATTCATTTTTCCATTTCTGCTATAAAATCAGGGGTCTCAAGATTTAGATTTTCGCACTTGTTGACCAGATTTGCTTCGGCCTGGCGCCCCTTGTAATAGTTATCAACTTCTTGGGGGGTTGCCCTGCAAGTCCGTTGCATATGACCATAAGCACCACATTTGTAGCAGAGAGTAGGCGCTTGGCCTTCCACTCTCGCTTTGGGACGACTGGTCCGTTGGTTCTTACCATAAGACTGTCTAGGATTCAAAGGTTCTTAGTTCTTGTTAGAACCTCGCTTTGGGTGACGAGACTTAAACTCGTCTCTGTTCCTTGGCTGGGACGACTGGACCTTGTCTCGTTTCCACCGTAGATTTGGTCCACGGAGAGCATTTGCATCAGGCATTGGAATTGCCTTTGTTCCAGCAGGACGAGAATTGTTGTTTCTCATTAAAATGAGACTGTTCTTCTCGTCTAGTAAAAGCTGGATGATGAGCTCGGGAAACTTGGTGAACTTAGACTGATGGTATTGCTTCTGGAGCAAGTTGTCAGTGGAAGGAAATGTGGTGTATGTTTTCTCCAATAGATCACTGTCGGTTAATATCTCACCGCAGTATTGGAGAAGTGATCGAATCCTGCAGACTTCATTGTTGTAATCAGTTACACTCTTGAAGTCTTGGAAACGCAGGTTTAACCAGTCATGGCAAACTTCAGGCAGCCATATGGTCTTCTGGTGGTCGAAGCGCTCTTTCAGAAAGTCCCATAGCGTCTTCGACGAGAAGATTTCAATGAACTCCGCCTTCATGGCGTCAGATAAATGCCTGCGGAATAGAATCATCGCTTTGGCGTTCATTGAGCGAGTGACTTCCACTTCACGCTCTTCCTCGTTATAGATGACGTCCAAGAGGCCCTGCGCATCTAGATGGTTCTGGATGTCTTGCGTCCAGTCCAAGTAGTTCTTGCCAGAGGCTTCAAGGATGGGAAAATCAATCTTGATCGACATTTTTCTACAACAGGAGAAAAAATCTTGATCAGTCAACATATAAAACGACAGGTTTATATGGATTTGGTTTGTATAAGCAACAACAAACAATCATAAATAAAACCAACGATTTTGAAAAAACAATTTTTGTTTTTAAAATTTTTTTTTCTTATATCGATCGACGGGCTGATATAGAGAGTTCAATTAGTTTCTTGTAAAAATGCATAATTATAAATACAATTTGAGCAAAAAAAATATTCGGTCAACCCCTTTCAGTAGCTCTACGTGAATATGACCAGGCGAAAAAATAAGGAAGGAGGGTCACCGAGGACCTCTTAAGAACCAAGCCCCAAGTTCTTTCTGACATCATACCCAAATAGGTGAGCCTATTCGGAGAGACTTCGTAAAAAAAAAATTTTAATGTAAGAATAAATAAGATTTTTCAAGAAATTCACACTATTTGCGAACTGTGCAAAATAGGTGACAATTTAGTGCGTGCTCAAAATGAGCGTTGCCTTTGAAAAATTATTAGCCAAAAAAAATTATTTTGGAAGGCCCAAATTTGGCGGTGCCAGAATTAGTTTATGTAGCCAAGACAATTTTTCAAGATTTTCCGTTATTATGTTAAAAAAAAAACGTACAACATAAACAAGCAACAACACACAAAAGAATTGGTGCCTAAGCAAGCGGCACCAAAAAAATGTCAACTATTTTTCCGACGTCTAATGAAGCGACGCCAAAAAAAAATAGCGAGAAAAAAAAACAATTTTACTACCCATCTGTTACAATAATTCACTGAGTAACATAAAGAAAAAAAATGTTACTGAGGTGCTCGGCAGGGCGCAGATGGCACTGAGGTGCTCGCCGGGGCTCTCCAAATCCATCATTACCAAAAAAAAGTTAGCATTTAAATTTTTTTCGTCAACATGAAATTTTTTTTTTCAAAAAAAATTATTTTTTCAGAAAAAAAAACTAACAAATATTTTGTTGGGATAAGTACTATTTAAACAGAAAAAAATTCTGAAATTGTCAGTTTAAAAAATTTCAGAAAAATGTCTTTTACCAAAATATATACAGCAGACTATTTGATAAACACGCCAAAGTATATTTTGATAAACAAATTTTGAACAAAATATTGTGTTTTACCAAAGTATATTTTCATAACAAAATTTCTGTAACAAAATATATTGCTGTAACAAAATATATTTGATAAAAAAAATTTACTCGTATATATTTTTCAAAATTTTTTTTTGAGTATATATTACGAAAGCTTCTACTACTCTTAAAAATCACACACTTCATTTTTTAAACAGTAAGTATGTCCAAATTCATGTTGGGAACGGAATTCGGATGAAAAATAAATTTCGTGACGACTGAAATAAGTCGGAAACATCATGCAATACACAATCGAACCATCGTAAACATAGAATTTTTATGTGAACCATGAAGAGTCTAAGTAGAAGACGAAAAATTCACTAGACGAATAGAAGAGGAAAAAAATCACTCAACTACAATTTCTCCTACCGATCTCAGAAACTTAGAAAATGGACCAACCACAACTACTCAAAATGAAGAGTATATTAACAAATTTTTTTTACCTTTCTTACCTTATGGTGGAAGAAAGTGAGAAAACGATCGGTACGTCGGGTCTCCGGCGTTGCACGAGCAAGGTGCTGATAACGTGTTGTGTGGACAATTAGCTCAACCTCTCAATGTATATCAATATATCTCAATGTGTCTCTACAAGCCATCCCAATCTCTCTTTATATAGGGAGAAAGAGGTTGGGAGTTACAAAGTGAAAAGTCACTTGGGAGTTACAAAGGTGAAGAGTCACTTGGGAACATGAAGGATTACCATGAGTTACAACAAATATTAATTTTAATGTTAAAATTAATGTTAATGTTAATTAATGTTAATATTAATATTAATATTAATGTTAATGTTAATGCTAATTTCAATTTTATGTTAATATTTATTTAAATGTTAATGTTAAAGTTAATATTAATGTTAATGTTAATTTTAGTATTAATGTTCATGTTAATTTGATATTAATATTAATTTTAATATTAATATTAATGTTTAATGTTTAATTTTGCTATGTCAGCTGTCATGTCATCAGCCATGTCATATGCCACATAATAGAAGATGGTATCATCCAAATTTTTTGGAGCAAAATAGCATTTTTTTATTTTAATAACAGTAAACAAAATATTGAGGGTTTGCTTGGTAACGATATTTTTACCGGTTTTGAGATAGTTTTAAACTGACCGTTTATGAAATTTCTACTTGTTAATTTTTTTGAGGTACTGGTTTTGGTCGGTTCAAAGATCCCCCAAAACCAGTGTAAATATATTTTTGGGTGGCTTTAGAAACACCTCAAATCGGTGAATTTTGAACCCTTTCCTATTTAATTTTATTCGTGTACAAAACTTTCAGAACCGCTAGTTAGTGAATGACTAAGCATGGATTGGACTAGTTTAAAAGCCGCTACTTAAAAACCACTCAAAATCGGACCCCTTGTAACCGCTACTCTAAACACACCTCATAACCGCTACCCCTACAATTGCTAAGAAGGCCCTGAAGGAAAGTACATCTCAAATGAATTAAATCTATAAATAATAATAATAAGCAAAAAGGAACGTATACAATACAATGGAATATTAAAGGAAAAACTAAATAACCCAACTCACACAACCATCACATATTTTCGTTTAATTTTAGGGTCTCGTATAATATTCAAAGTTTACGTATAGGTCTCCATTCTGGACGTGGTCAGCAAAATCAACCGTCATGACGAAATCCAAACACTATTTGGACAATATGGAGACCTGTTAACGCAGATTTTCAATTTTATACGAGATCCTAAAACTAAATAACCCTAAAATCTATACCAAGACATTAGTATTTTGTGATATTTTGACAGTGTCTCGGCACTATTTTGATAGTGTCTCAAATATTTTATTTTACTCGATAAATAACAGTAAACAAAATATTAAAGGAAAGTACATTTCAAATGAATTAAATCTATAAATAATAATCAGCAAAAGCAATATATACAATACGATGGAATAATAAAGTTTAATTAGGATTTTAGTAAAGTTTTGATATAATTTACAATTTTAAGTTAGAAAGTTGAAAAATAGATCAATCAATTAATTAAATTAAGAAAGGTCCATTGTCACTCCCCAATCCCGATATATGTATTTTGCATATTATCCTGTATTTAGCATGGGCCCAATCTATATTTAATTTTCGATTAATTGTTGCATGTAGCTTTAAGCCTGTCATTAGAGATTAGGGTTTCCTTAAGCAAATCCCCAACCCCTATTTATAATCTCTTCCTCACTCTCTCTCCTCATTCACTCCTTCATTCAATTCCTCAACCACCAACCCACTTAGGCAAGTACAACTTGCTCAAAGAGGAGATTTGTGATCTTTTGATATTTCTTTGATTTTATTGTTCCATTTTGTTCTTCTTAACATCCTCAACAAGTTTAGTACATAGCAATTTCGGTTTTGATGGACGGATTCTAGTAGATCTAAGCTCGTTGCAGTTTCAGATTTTATGGATTTTGATCTATTTAATCTGGTTATTTTCGAGTTTTGATGGTTCTATGTTGAAGATAATTTTGTTCTACCCCATTTTGACCTATGGAAGTTCGGTTTTGGACTCTGGATGGAAGATTCATGGAGCTTGGGAGCCATGGCTTGAAGGGTTCTTCTTCCCGGAAAGATGGAGAAGAAGAACAGTTCACAGCCGCATGAACTTAGCCGCATAGACTACATGCGACAAGTTCCCTTCCTGGCCGCATAAGCCTGGCGGCATTACCTGGCCGCATGGACTATGCTGCAGGGACTTAACTTCCCAGCCGCATGAAGATTTGATTCTCAGCCGCATGAGCTAGTTCCATTCTCTGGCCGCATGAGATCCAATTGCTTATCCGAGCCGCATGCGCCCTGCTTATCCGAGCCGCATACGCCCTGCTTATCCGAGCCGCATACGCCCTGCTTATCTGAGCCGCATGGACTTTTCCCCTCACTACCGCTGGTGCCGGTCCTTCCTCAGCCGTATAGGCTACTCCACATCCCGACCGCATAAGCCGCTTCCGCGAGCCGCATGTGCCCCCTCTTCGCCCTGGCCGCATGCGGTCTGTCTCAAGCAGTCTAGCCGCATGAGCCTTGGTGGAGTGCAGCTAGTCACCTGGATTTCCCTGGCCGTATGCAGTCTTGAGAGCTGCATGTTTTGCCACATGACCCTTGGTCACATGATGTGTTCGGTCCTCATTCTATCTGACTTCCTATGCGAGTGCTAGATAACCTATGTGTGTACTAAAGTACAACCTATATGAGCACTGAGGTGCTATCCTATGTGCTAAGTGTTCCTACGTGATACCTGCCAGTACATCCAAGAGTCCAGTGTTTACATAATGAAGTGTCAGGTAACAATGACGTGGTACATGTTGAGTGTTGCATTACACCAAGAAGGGGGCACATACGTATGACTTCCTGAGCCAGTATGGATCCCTCCTTGGGGTACTCGTACAATGTACGACATCTAGAGGAGTATGCTTGTGACCACGACATGTGAACTCCAAGGATAACCTAGGGATTAACTAGGCAACTAACTTGGTAGATGCATTGGGAGGGAAGAATCTCGAGATCGTGCCATACTAGCCACCCCAGGTCCAGTCCTGACGTGTCGGGTTGGCCGCCACGGATATGGTTCCATTCGCCTAAAGCGAATGGCTATATCCGACTTCGATGTGCTATATGTTATATATTTTAGCACGGTGGCCTCACGAGGGACCGGTGCATAAACTAAGAGCTATGCGTATATGTTTATATATTGGTTTGGCTAGCCCTGCTGGGTTGACACGATCTGAGGATTCCTTTTTTTACTAGAACCGCGGGGATAACTCCGCCAAATGTAGAAAGCCGTAGGAATGATTGGCCGATTGAAAACGACTTGTTTGTGCCTGGTAACTTTCGGTTAGTAGCCAAGGGACATGGACTGTCATGGTGCGTGGTCCAACCCATGTCCTTGTTTGGTTGTTGGGTTGGGCTATCGTGCTAGGACAGGCTATGGACCAAGGTTATGACCGGAAGCTTTTATTATTCTTATTATTTTCTGATTGGATTTTATCTCACTCTTTGTGCTTCCTTGTGGTACTTGCTATACGGGGCTGACCCCTCTGGTTTTGTTTGGCCAGATCTCGTAGTAGAGCCTGAGGATACGACCTTCCTCCCTGACGTCAATGGTACATACTAGGAGCATGGCTGGCGGGGGACTCGAGTGGGTTTCTTATCCACCACTCTAGTATCTTTACTTATGTACTGGCGTTTAGCCACCGGCACTTGTTTAGCCGGCTAATCTGGATATTTTGGTCTTTGTATAATTTGTAATTAAATCAGACTGCAGCTGAATACAATTATGTACCTATGACTCTCTGGACCAGCTAACTTATAAAGCTGGATCCCCATGATCATTCTGATGAAGCGTCGGGGACGCCTTACTGCTTTATCTTATATGTTCATTACTTGATGTTTTCCTTGCTTGAATGATTGAGGCATAGTAGCTCTGTGAGACCATAGGAGACTTGAATGTAGTATGCACCCCCTTGTCTCTTGACAGCCGCGATCGCCATATGACGTTTATATACCTCATATGGAGTAGCTAGCCTAGTCCGCCCCCGTATTTCGGTACTGGAGCGTGACAAGGTTTTATTGGTGGCCCATGCAAGTCTAGTTTTCAGACTTGTGGGGTGTTACTACTATAGGAGTCTCAATCAAACTTGTTCCCTTTGAATCTCTTGCCTCGATTTCTCTTTCCTCACCTTGATTGATAACCAGAATTGTATCCTCGAATCATCCTCGTCCTGTCGTTTGATATCATATATCTTTCCCTATAGGGGTGCTTCCTTCTCAGTAGCTGGTGAGGCCAACGTGGAGGAGCGTCCAGTAGAGCATGGCTCGACGGGGCAGCAGCCAGAGAGGATACCTTCTCCTGATCAGATTCGAGTGGAGGAGATATTAGAGCCAGTGGAACCGCAGGTTCTAGAAACTCCTGCACCCCCAGCGGTGCCGACAGCCACGGCGGTACCTGATGCCGCAGCACTTCTGGAGGTCATCCGGGGGTTTCTGTCCACTCAGCAGTGTCAGGTGGCAGCCCAACAGCAGCAGCAGACCCGGCAGTAAGAGCAGAATGTGCTATTGAATCAGGGGTTACAAGTAGCCCTTGAGAGAAGTATCAGGAATGATTCGGGAGCTTCGGGAAGGTTTTGTCGACTTAACCCGAGATATTTTGATGGCACGGAGGATGCCATCACGGCGGATGCTTGGCTTCAGGATACTGAGGTCATATTGACTGCAGCTAAGGTTCCAGCAGAAGAGAAAGTTGACCAAGTCAGGCTGTTACTTCAGGATCTTGCCCGCGACTGGTGGGCATCGGAAGAGGTTGGCATGGGGCATCCTGTTCCTTGGGATAGCTTCAGTACCAGATTCAAGGCCAAGTACTTTGGCGTAGTAGCGCGGTATGAGCTACAGCAGAGGTTTATCAGTCTTAAACAGGCTGGTAAGACAGTGGATGGGTATGCAGCGGAGTTCTACAGACTAAGTCGGTTTGTACCGACGATAGTGGCTACGGAGCCGGACAAGGCAATGAGATTCCAGCAAGGTCTTCATTTGGAGATTCTACATCTAGTAGAAGGGCACAATTATCAGACCTTTGATGCCATTTTAACGGCTGCTCGGAGGCATGAACTCACCCAACAAAGATTGGTGACAAGACATGGAGGCCAGAAGAGGTCTCATCCCCAGAGTAGGAGCGGAGGAGCAGTGTAGCGAACATCGGCGCCAGCACCCGACATCCGTATTCATGAGTCAGGAGCACCGCGAAGGACGGCAGTATCAGAGATAACAGCACCAGTTCGGCCTCAGCAGCTGAGGAACCAACAGCAGCGCCAGGGGACGCCCAATGGATGTACTTACTGTGGTAAGGGTGGGCACACTAGGGATGTGTGTCGTTCAGCTAACGGATTGTGTATGAGGTGTGGCAGTCCAGACCACAAGATTGCCAATTGTCCCATGATGCAGAGGTCGGAAGGGCCAGTTCAGCAGTTTCCAGCATTGCCAGCCCCGGGGGCAGCACAGAACAGAGGACCCGCAATGGCCGTACGGCCGCTAGCCCAGCGTCTGCCGACGTAGGCTCAGATGTATCGCCAAGCACAGAATCAGGAAGGCCCGCAGAGGCCGCAGCAGTAGTATGGTCGAGGAAGGCAGCAGCAGGGAGCTCCGCAAGGTCAGGGCCAGGCCTTCACCTTATCACTGGAAGATGCACTAGCTTCAGGCGACGTGGTTGCAGGTAATATTTCTGTTACCTCTTTTCCTGCCATAGCATTGTTTGATTCAGGGGCTACCCACTCTTTTATATCGGCACGATTTACGACACGTATTGGATTGGAGTTTGGGGCATTGCCAGAGAGGATGAATATCCTCACTGGTAATGGACTCGTAGAAGTTAGTAGAGTGTGCATAGCGTGTCCGGTCGTGGTATGTAGGCGTTCAATGCCCGCATCCTTGATTGAGTTCCCTATGGGCAACTTTGACGTTGTCCTAGGCATGGACTGGTTGAGAGGCAGTCACGCGACGATAGATTGTCGGAGAGGTAGGGTAGTATTTAATATACCTGGCATTGAAGGGTTCGTCTTTGTTCGAACATTGGAGGATCGACCCAAGGGCATTGTCGCAGAAGCAATGGCAGAGCAGGAGCAGATTTCGAGAGTAGTCAGAGAATTCCTTGATGTATTTCCAGATGAGCTTCCAGGATTACCACCAGTGAGAAGTGTGGAGTTTTGCATAGAGTTGAACCCTGGAACGGAGCCTAAGGTTGGCAGAGTCTATAGAATGTCGCAGTCAGAGTTGGACAAGTTGTACCAGCATGAAGAAGAATTGAAGGCGAAGCAGTTTATCCGAGACAGTGAATCGCCCTGGACAGCACCGGTGATTTTAGTACCCAAGAAGGATGGATCGACACAAATGTGCATTGATTACCGGCAGTTAAATACAGTGACAGTGAAGAACAAGTATCCATTACCAATGATTGATGACTTGTTTGATCAATTGAGTAAGGCCTGCGTCTTCTCTAAGGTTGATCTTCGATCGGGATATTACCAAGTAAGGGTCCGGGAGCAGGATATACCCAAGACAGCATTCAGATCTAGGTATGGGCATTATGAGTTTCTGGTAATGCCATTTGGACTGACTAATGCCCCAGCAGTATTCATGGATTTGATGAACCGTATCTTTTTACCCTATTTGGATAAGTTCGTAGTAGTATTTATAGATGACATCCTCGTCTATTCCAGCAGTGAAGAAGAACATGAGAAACATCTCCGGTCCGTTTTGCAGACCTTGAGGGAGCATCAACTTTATGCGAAGCTTAGTAAATGTGAATTTTGGTTGGATCATATTTCGTTCCTGGGACACATTATTTCTGGGGCAGGAGTATCAGTAGACCCGAAGAAGGTTGAGGCAGTAGAGAATTGGCCAGTTCCGAAGATGGTAGCAGAAGTGTATAGTTTCTTGGGATTGGCAGGTTACTATAGGAGGTTCGTGGCAGACTTTGCCAGGATTTTGGCACTCTTGACGCGTTTGACGCGTAAGGACGTAGAGTTTGTTTGGTCAGCAGGGTGTCAGACATCATTTGAAGAGTTGAAGAAGAGATTAATCTCAGTCCCAATCTTGACGCTTCCAGTAGGATCAGGAGGGTTTACAGTGTATTGTGACGCATCCGGAAAAGGACTTGGGTGTGTATTAATGCAGCATGGTAAGGTGATAGCATATGCATCTCGACAGCTTCGAGATCATGAGAAGAACTATCCGACTCATGACCTAGAATTAGCAGCAGTAGTGTTCTCGCTTAAGTTATGGAGGCACTATTTATATGGGGATCGAGTGGAGATTTACACCGATCATAAGAGTTTAAAGTATGTATTCACCCAGAGGGACCTGAACATGAGGCAGAGGAGATGGTTGGAATTGCTGAAGGACATTGATGTGGATCTTCAGTATCACCCAGGCAAGGCGAATGTAGTAGCTGATGCCTTGAGCAGAAGAGGTGTTGCATTTATTTTAACCTCGCAGAGACATATTTTAGAAGACCTTCAGGAAATAGGAATTGAAGTGATCTTGCCACAAGATACAGGAGTTTTGGCCAGTTTGCAGATTCAGTCTACTTTAGTAGAGAGGATCAGAGCAGTCCATGCAGAGGATCCACGGATCCAGAAGCTTCGATCAGAGTGTGAATCAGGTCTCAGAAAGGAGTTAGTAATCCATGAGGATGGTACACTTAGGTTCAGAAACCGTCTATGTGTACCAGGTGGAGACCTTCGACAAGAAGTTATGTCAGAAGCTTATAGTTCTCCTTATTCCATTCATCCTGGAGGCACGAAGATGTACCAAGATATAAAGCAGCACTTTTGGTGGAATGGCATGAAGAGGGAGATAGCTAGGTATGTATCCAGATGTTTGGTATGTCAGCAAGTGAAGGCAGATCAGCAGAGACCAGCAGGATTATTACAGTCGCTTCCTATCCCGAAGTGGAAGTAGGAGTACATCACGATGGACTTTGTGACCGGTTTACCTAGATCTCCGATCGGCCGAAATACAGTTTGGGTAATCGTGGATCGGCTCACGAAGGTTACTCATTTTCTTCCCTTCAGAGTAGGGCAGTCGACTGAGCAGTTGGCAAAAATGTATATGAAGCAGATAGTGAGGTAATATGGTATTCCCGTCAGCATAGTATCAGATCGAGACACCCGGTTCACCTCTCACTTTTGGCAGAGTTTGCATCGAAGTTTGGGTACCAAGTTGAGGTTCAGTATAGCCTATCATCCACAGACGGATGGACAATCAGAGAGGACCATTCAAACCTTGGAAGATATGCTACGGGCTTGTACCTTAGACTTTGGTGGAACTTGGGAAGATCATCTTCATTTGGTAGAGTTCTCTTACAATAATAGTTATCAGGCCAGTATACTGATGGCACCGTTTGAAGCATTATATGGAAGAAAATGCAGGTCCCCTCTGGCATGGGACGACGTGGGAGAACGAAAGTTGTTGGGACCGGAGATGATCACGCAGACCGTGGAGACAGTCAAGTTAATCAGAGAACGGCGCATGACAGACACCGACACTGGGCAGATCAACATCGTAGGCCTCTAGAGTTTGGTGTTGGTGACCAAGTGTTTCTACGGATTTTGCCTACTCGGGGTATCATTAGATTTGGAACCCGAGGAAAGCTTAGTCCGAGATTCGTTGGTCCCTTTGAGATTCTCGTTCGGGTTGGCGACGTTGCTTATCGTCTAGCCCTTCCGCCTTCGCTACGTGATGTGCATGATGTGTTCAATGTATCTCAGTTGCGTAGGTACGTCCCGGATCCGAGTCACATCCTCGATCATTCCGAGCTGGTCGTCGGTACCGACCTGACTTATGAGGAGCAACCCGTATCCATTTTGGATCGACGAGAGAAGGTGCTCAAGAACCGGACTATTAAACTTGTCCGTGTCGCTTGGGGCCATCACTTACCAGGGGAGTCGACGTGGGAGCACGAGGACGAGATTAGGTCTCGATATCTGCACTTGTTCGACTCAGAAGGTATACTTATGCTTATACCTTCGGAATATGAATTCCTATTTTTCCTTACGCCCATAATGATAGATGATTGTTTTCGAATACCTGCTAAACTTGATAAGATTGCATGCGTAGTTAGCCTTGTAGTTAATATCTTGCTTGCTCCGATTTCTCTATCTTGTCTTGGACGAAATTCCGAGGACAGAATTTTTCTAAGGAGGGTAGAGATGTCACTCCCCAATCCCGATATATGTATTTTGTATATTATCCTGTATTTAGCATGGGCCCAATCTATATTTAATTTTCGATTAATTGTTGCATGTAGCTTTAAGCCTATCATTAGAGATTAGGGTTTTCTTAAGCAAACCCCCAACCCCTATTTATAATCTCTTCCTCACTCTCTCTCCTCATTCACTCCTTCATTCAATTCCTCAACCACCAACCCACTTAGGCAAGTACAACTTGCTCAAAGAGGAGATTTGTGATCTTTTGATATTTCTTTGATTTTATTGTTCCATTTTGTTCTTCTTAACATCCTCAACAAGTTTAGTACATAGCAATTTCGATTTTGATGGACGGATTCTAGTAGATCTAAGCTCGTTGCAGTTTCGGATTTTATGGATTTTGATCTATTTAATCTGGTTATTTTCGAGTTTTGATGGTTCTATGTTGAAGAAAATTTTGTTCTACCCTATTTTGACCTATGGAAGTTCGGTTTTGGACTCTGGATGGAAGATTCATGGAGCTTGGGAGCCATGGCTTGAAGGGTTCTTCTTCCCGGAAAGATGGAGAAGAAGAACAGTTCACAGCCGCATGAACTTAGCCGCATAGCCTACATGCGACAAGTTCCCTTCCTGGCCGCATAAGCCTGGCGGCATTACCTGGCCGCATGGACTATGCTGCAGGGATTTAACTTCCCAGCCGCATGAAGATTTGATTCTCAGCCGCATGAGCTAGTTCCATTCTCTGGCCGCATGAGATCCAATTGCTTATCCGAGCCGCATGCGCCCTGCTTATCCGAGTCGCATGCGCCCTGCTTATCCGAGCCGCATGCGCCCTGCTTATCCGAGCCGCATGGACTTTTCCCCTCACTACCGCTGGTGCCGCTCCTTCCTCAGCCGCATAGGCTACTCCACATCCCGACCGCATAAGCCGCTTTCGCGAGCCGCATGCGCCCCCTCTTCGCCCTGGCCGTATGCGGTCTGTCTCAAGCAGTCTAGCCGCATGAGCCTTGGTGGAGTGCAGCTAGTCACCTGGACTTCCCTGGCCGCATGCAGTCTTGAGAGCTGCATGTTTTGCCACATGACCCTTGGCCGCATGATGTGTTCGGTCCTCATTCTATCTGACTTCCTATGCGAGTGCTGGATAACCTATGTGTGTACTAAAGTATAACCTATATGAGCACTGAGGTGCTATCCTATGTGCTAAGTGTTCCTACGTGATACCTGCCAGTACATCCAAGAGTCCAGTATTTACATAATGAAGTGTCAGGTAACAATGACATGGTACATGTTGAGTGTTGCATTACACCAAGAAGGGGGCACATACGTATGACTTCCTGAGCCAGTATGGATCCCTCCTTGGGGTACTCGTACAATGTACGACATCTAGGGGAGTAAGCTTGTGACCACGACATGTGAACTCCAAGGATAACCTAGGGATTAACTAGGCAACTAACTTGGTAGATGCATTGGGAGGGAAGAATCTCGAGATCGTGCCATACTAGCCACCCCAGGTCCAGTCCTGACGTGTCGGGTTGGCCGCCACGGATATGGTTCCATTCGCCTAAAGCGAATGGCTATATCCGACTCCGATGTGCTATGTGTTATATATTTTAGCACGGTGGCCTCACGAGGGACCGGTGCATAAACTAAGAGCTATGCGTATATGTTTATATATTGGTTTGGCTAGCCCTGCTGGGTTGACACGATCTGAGGATTCCTTTTTTTACTAGAACCGCGGGGATAACTCCGCCAAATGTAGAAAGCTGTAGGAATGATTGGCCGATTGAAAACGACTTGTTTGTGCCTGGTAACTTTCGGTTAGTAGCCAAGGGACATGGACTGTCATGGTGCGTGGTCCAACCCATGTCCTTATTTGGTTGTTGGGTTGGGCTATCGTGCTAGGACAGGCTATGGACCAAGGTTACGACCGGAAGCCTTTATTATTCTTATTATTTTCTGATTGGATTTTATCTCACTCTTTGTGCTCCCTTGTGGTACTTGCTATACGGGGCTGACCCCGCTGGTTTTGTTTGGCCAGATCTCATAGCAGAGCCTGAGGATCCGACCTTCCTCCCTGACGTCAATGGTGCATACTAGGAGCATGGCTGGCGGGGGACTTGAGTGGGTTTCTTCTCCACCACTCTAGTATCTTTACTTATGTACTGGCGTTTAGCCACCGGCACTTGTTTAGCCGGCTAATCTGGATATTTTGGTCTTTGCATAATTTGTAATTAAATCAGACTACAGATGAATACAATTATGTACCTATGACTCTCTGGACCAGCTAACTTATAAAGCTGGATCCCCATGATCATTCTGATGAAGCGTCGGGGACGCCTTACTGCTTTATCTTATATGTTCATTACTTGATGTTTTCCTTGCTTGAATGATTGAGGCATAGTAGCTCTGTGAGACCATAGGAGACTTGAATTTAGCATGCACCCCCTTGTCTCTTGACAGCCGCGATCGCCATATGACGTTTATATACCTCATATGGAGTAGCTGGCCTAGTCCGCCCCCGTATTCCGGTACTGGGGCATGACATCCATCTAAGAAAGAGTGAGACCAACTATTAATTAATTTGGCAAACTAATTAATTAGGAGAGAGAGAGAGAGAGAGAGTTAATTAAATAGAGAAGGGTTGGGCAACTACTAATTAATTGACACAATAAATAAACATGAATGGAGAGAGAGTTAGTGCGTGTTTGTTTTTACACCTAATTAGAGATGAATCACTAATAGGATAATTAGAGCTAGATCCCAAAAAATATTGTTTGTTTTTTTGCATCTAATTAGGTACAATTAGAGCTTGACGAATAATTAGAGACTAAGAAAAAGAAAGCGATAACATGTTGCTTTATTTTCAACCCAACCTCTAATTGTTGGTAAAAAAAGATCACTACAACTCTTAAAAAATTAAGTAATTCTCCATTATATTCTTAACACTTCAAATTTCCAATTCTTCCACCAGGTAAGAGTTTAAATGCATTTATTTAAGCTTGAATTTTTTTGGGTGTTATTACTCGATTGATTATTTTGTCGTACTATAGATAAGTATCATTCTTAATGTTGTTTATGGTATATTTTGCAATTGCTTTGACTTACATAATATAGTCTAGGAATGTGACATTCACTTAACTTTTAATAAAATTATGTTGATTTAAATTCAATTTAAAGTTGTCATGGATACTTTTCTAACATAGCATTAACTGTTGGTGCTTTCTTTACATGGAGAGAGCTAGCTCTCAACATGTCTTGTAAAATTTTAGTCCCACATCGAAAATACACCATGAGTTATCTCAACATATATACTTGGGTGTGTTGTTGAGAGATGCACATGGGGTGGTGACCCTAAGGAGGGAACCATGTGGGTGATTTTACTAGGAGGTAAGAATAAGGCTCCAAGGATTAAGCATTAATGCTTTTGTCATTCTCTTGGATTAATTCCATTTGGAGCTAAGCCCCAAAGGGGCTTAGCGACTCGGACTCGGACTCGGGCTCATGGGCTCATGAGGCGTAATGTGGCATTTTGTTGGCGCACTTTGCACTTAGCACGTCAGCAGTCTTATGCGGTCTTATGCGGCACATGCAGTACATGCGGCACATGCGATCCATGCGGCTCATGTGGCCCATACGGCCAGGCTGCTGCTGCTGCCGCATGGAGGGCTCCGCTGACTGTGCAGACTACAAGTCAGTTATGGAAAGACTGATTCAATGCGATTAATTCAGATCCACTTTTTGTGGGATTTGAATTAATTTCGTTGCTATCTTTGTGGGATTTGAATTAATCTCGTTGCTATCTTTTTGGGATTTGATTCAATCTTTCCATAACTGAAGAGGCGGCTAGGGTTTCCACCCTCTCTCTATATATACTCTCTTCTGGCCTCCTTTGTGACTACTACGAAAATATAAGTCAAAAAAGGAGAAAGAGAGAGAGAGCTGCTGCCGCTATTGTAAGTCCATCCGAGGAGTCAGAACAGAGGTGACATCGAGCGTTCCACAAGTTCTTCAAACTTGCTGGTTTCTGAAAGCAGTTCGTGTGGGACGAATCTTGCTTTGAGCAACGGTGTTTTGACACCCCAGCATTTTTCTTCTTCTCATCTTTCTCTAGATTATTGTACCTCATTCTGTCCCAATTGCAACACGTTTGCAAGGAAGAACGAGAGATCATCTCTTCTCTATTTTTCTCCTCCATATTGTAATCGGGTTATTTGGTTTTTGTATCATCGCAGATCTCTGTTGCATCTGTTTTACCCTCTTTGATCAAGCCCCGGGACTAACAATCTCAAAGCAAGATCCTTATAGATGGAAAACATTAATGCTTCGCTCGTCCAATCGGACTACTGCAAGTTGGAAAAGTTCGATGGAGAGCATTATCAAGTCTGGAAGAGAAAGGTTTATCTAACTCTTCAACTAAAAGATGTTGATCATGTTCTGTTGGAGGAAGAACCATCTGTTCCAGACACTGGATCTACTGCCGCAATCAATGCGGCTACCAAACTCCAGGCCAAATGGAGAATGGAAAATAGCATCTGCAGGCTTCTCATCCTGAATGCTATGGAGGACTCCCTGGCAGAATCCTACTCGAAGAAGGAACTTGCCAGAGACATATGGGAGTCTGTGGAAAAACTGTATGAAGAAGACAGGAACAGGAGCAAGATGTTTGTGGTTGAAAAATATCATAAATTTTTCTTTGAGGACGAGAAGTCCATGTTGCCACATGTGAAGGAATTTCTGAAGCTACGTCAGAAACTGGAAGACGAAGAGATGCCCCTTCCCGACAAGTTTGTCGTTGGAGGGATCGTCTCAAAACTTCCTGCTGGATGGAGTACCTTCTATGCAAGGATGCTCAGAAGGAAGCTAGACATTAGCTTGGGAGATCTACTTCAAGAGATCCATGTTGAGGACGAGATGCGTTCCCAACAGAAGGTGGACACTCTGTCCAAACAGTTGGCTAAAGCCAATCTAGTGCAGACGAGAGATCCCAAGGGGAAGCAGACGACTTCTCATCCCAAGAAGGACTTCACTAATCTAAAAGTGAAGGGTCCTTCATTCAAGCAACAGAAGACTAAGTCCCACGTGACTTGTTACAATTGTGGCAAGAAAGGCTACTACAAGAGTGAATGCAGATCTAAGCCTAAACAATCAGAGAAAGGTGAGCCTAATAAGGTTTTATTGGTTTCTAACTTTGTTGCTATGATCGCATAGGTCACAACTGTGGGGGTTGACTCTGACTGGTGGATAGACACTGGTACGATTTGTCATGTCTGTTCTGGCAAGGAATGGTTCGTCACGTACCAGCCGATATCTGAGAAGGTTGTCATGGCGAACCAGGCCCAAGCTGAAGTTCTGGGGATCGGGACCGTGGAACTGAAACTCACTTCTGGGAACACTCTGACGCTTCAAGGTGTAAAGCATGTTTCGGCGATTGCCAAGAACCTGATCTCTGGAAGCCTGCTCTGCAAAGCAGGCTTGAGGATGGACATCAATGCTGGTCAGATGATGATGTCCAAGAAAGGAACATACTTCGGGAAGGCTTATCAAACCGAAGGAATATTTAAAATTTAGCTTGTCAACCAGTTTGATGACATTAATGCAGTTGCATTTTCTGATTATTCTCTTGAGTTGTGGCATAATAGACTAGGACATGTTCATTGTAAAAAATTAACAAAATGTCTAGTCTAGGACTTATCTCCAAATGTGGGGGTAAGGTGGAGAAGTGTGAAGTGTGTGCTCAGACGAAGATCACAAGAAAACCCTTTCATCGGGTCAATCGAAGCATAGATCTTCTGGAGTTGGTGCACTCCGATATCTGTGACTTCAAACATTTCTCCACGAAGGCCGGGATGAAGTATTTCATAACCTTCATCGACGACTTCTCAAAATACGCGTTCGTCTACTTGCTCAAGTCTAAAGACGAAGCCTTCGAGAAGTTCAGAGAGTTCAGGGCCGAAGCTGAACGGCAGACTAGAAAACAACTCAAGAGGTTAAGAAGTGATCGAGGTGGGGAGTACAGGTCTCATGAATTCGCATTGTTCTGCAAAGAACATAGAATCATATGCGAGACTACTGCTCCATATTCTCCTCAATCCAATGGAGTAGCGGAGAGGAAGAACAGAACGTTGACAGAAATGATGAACTCAATGCTGCTAACCGTGGGTCTTCCTTAATGCTACTGGGGAGAAGCTGCATTGACGGCCACTTTTATTCTAAATAGAGTGCCGTATGCAACTTCGAACGTAACTCCTCATGAACTCTGGTTCAAAGTCAGACCAAACTTGAATGTCATTCGAGTGTGGGGGTGTCTGGCGTATGTGAAGCTCCCAGATATGAAGATTCAGAAGCTAGGGACAAGGACTACGAAGGCGATCTTCTTGGGGTATGCCGAGAAGAGTGATGCTAGGAGATTTCTTGATATTGAGTCAAATCATATCATCGAATCTCGCGATGCTGAATACTTTGAAGACAAGTTTGTAAAAGACAAAAACATTGTTCTTTCGGACATTCCGAAAAATAATGTAGGTGCAAATGAGACTGAAATCTCATATGGGCCAGTAGTCCAAGAAGAAGATGTTGTTGATGAAACAACTCTTGTACCAGAACTTGCAGAGCCGTCAGCTAAGCGAGCGAGGAGACCGAAAGACTTCGGAGATGACTTTGTCACCTATCATGTGGAAGCAGATCCGCTTACCTATGATGAGGCGATGAAGACCAGAGATGCTATCTTCTGGAAGGAGGCAGTGAATAACGAGTTTGACTCTATCACCTCCAATAACACATGGGTGTTGGTAGATCTACCTGAAGGAGAAAAGCCCATCGGATGTAAATGGATCTTCAAGAAGAAGATGAAGGCAGATGGAACTATTGACAAGTTCAAGGCCAGGCTGGTAGCCAAGGGATTTTCTCAGAAACATGGGATAGACTACTTTGACACGTACGTTCCAGTAGCTCGGATGACCACCATCAGAATGTTAATCGCTCTAGCAGCTATACACAAGTTGGTGATACATCAGATGGATGTAAAAACAGCATTCCTGAATGGGGAGCTGACCGAAGAGATTTACATACAACAGCCAGATGGATTTGTCGTCAAAGGTCTTGAAGACAAAGTCTGCAAGTTGGTGAAATCATTATATGGTTTGAAGCAAGCTCCCAAGATGTGGAATGAGAAGTTTGACAAAGTTATTAGATAAAACGGCTACAGAGTCAGCGAGACGGACAAATGTGTTTACACAAAGTTCGCTGATGGAAGAGGAGTCATCGTTTGTCTGTACGTGGACGACATGCTAATCCTAGGTACGGATATAGGCTGTATCACAGAGACAAAGAAGTTCCTCTCAACTAAGTTCAGTATGAAGGACTTGGGGGATGCAGATGTCATCTTGGGCATAAAGATCATCTGGACAGACACTGGAGTAGCGCTGTCACAATCTCACTACATTGAGAAGATGCTCACACGCTATGGGTATAAGGATCTTCTAGGGATCGATAAGCCATACAGGTGTGATCAGAAGCTGAAGCCAAACTCGAGGGAAAGCGTCAGGCAGCTGGAGTATTCTAGCATTATCGGAAGTTTGATGTACGCAACCACTGCCACAAAGCCTGACATAGCTTTCGTCGTAGAAATGCTGAGTCAGTTCACAAGCAACCCAGGGATTGAGCACTGGAAAGCTGTGAAGCGGGTGATGAGATATCTCAAGAAGACTCAGACATATGCACTGCACTACAACGGGTATCCGACAGTAGTGGAAGGCTTCAGTGATGCTAGCTGGTGTTCAGAGGTGGAAAGCGAGAGATCCACAGGTGGATATGTCTTTTCCTTAGGTGGAGCTGCTATATCGTGGAAGTCGAAGAAGCAGACTATACTCTCTCGTTCCTCCATGGAATCTGAATTCTATGCACTTGAAACTGCAGCAGATGAAGCAGAATGGCTTCGGGAGCTCATGTATGATCTTCCAGTGGTTGGGGCTCAGATACCGGCGATACCGATATACTGTGACAACCAGGCGACTGCGGCGGTGGCATCAAATGATCTCTTCAACGGGAAGAAGAGGACTGTGCGGTTAAAGCACATGGCAGTACATGATCTTATCAAAAGAGGTATAATTGTAGTGGTTGATGTTCGGAGTCAGGAGAACCTGGCAGATCCGTTCACAAAGGGCCTCAAGCGCCAGTTGGTCGATGACACAGCTTGTAAAATGAGCTTGAAGGCATTCTGATAGTGTGTCTTTGTAATCCTACCATAAAGTTTTATGCTATTAGTTCAAAGAGAAATCTACTAGGCATCTAACTTTTGGTTCAAAGGAGGATCACTGACTGGGAAACTATCAGGTAACAGTGGGTACTTGTTCTCTGGAACATGGAAGGGATACGGACCCATAACCACTGTTGTCTACTATGTATTTTCTGCAGAAAAAACAGATCCTGTGGAAGGTTGGCTTAAACGCCTTAATGAGTTCTCAGGCAGAGTGAATGCCTGGTGTGCTTTACAGGAAGCACGGTAGAGCAGCACTACAAGGAGTGAAACTCCATGCTACAGTGGAGTGACTCCACTATGAGGTTCCCAAGTAGGGGTAATGCCTCGACTTTGCAAGCCAAGTCATAGCGGCGTAGCACCGCAAATAGGCAGGTAGCCTTGTAGGGTGTGAAAATTAAGACACGCTGACATAAGACTCAGTCCAAGACATACGCTCAAAGCCATACGCTCAGTCCAAGTCATACGCTCAAGGCCAGTCAAAGCCATACGCTCAAGGCCATACGCTCAGTCAAGGCCATACGCTCATCTAAAGGCCGTACGCTCAGTGAATATTTTAATATTTCTTGAGATGACAGCACAGCATGTATTTAATGAAGGATGAATCTGACACTTCGTCTTTCGTGCAAAGACAACTGCCCTATGAAGATTAGCCGTCGTATAGGTTTTCGAGAAAGGATTTTGTCTCTTACGAGGACAGCTCAGCAGCCATCATAAATAAAAAGCCATCATTACTGTCATTTCTGACAGTCTGTCAGCCATCATATCTGCAGCACGACGCTCAAGAAATATTTGTCAGTATTTGAAGATATGGCGTGTTTGAGAAGATTAAGAACAGCCACGTGTCTACTCCCTCGATCTCATACGACTCCTTCCCAATTAAGTGAGTGTATGGATCTCATACGACTCCTTCCCAATTAAGTGAGCGTATGGATCTCATACGACTCCTTCCCAATTAAGTGAGCGTATGGATCTCATACGACTCCTTCTCAGCTAAGTGAGAGTATGGACTCCATACGACTCCTTCCCAGCCAAGTAAGCGTATGGACTCCATACGACTCCTTCCCAATCAAGTGAGCGTATCAGCTTTATATGATCCAAGTCAGCGTATGCAAGACATGTGCCTTCAAAAGCTAGCGTATGACTCTTCTTTAAAGACAGCGTATCACAACAAAGGCATCCAGGATGACTTTTAATGTACAGTCAATACACGTTCTCACGTGTCCTGTACTCAGTTACTCAGTTATTCAGAAGTTATGCAACGTGGCATCCATGCCACCAATCTCTCCTAGATATATTCCACTACTCTCAACCGCACTCCAAGGTGTCTTCACCAGAATTTGCCACGCGTCCCTGCAGTTATGCACACGTCAAGTAACTGACTGAGCGTATGCTTCAGAACAGTTATCCAGAACTCTATAAAAAAGAGTTTCTTCATCTTCATCACACTACGGTCAATTTCAGAGAGAACAGAGAGATTTCCCAGTTGCTATCCAAGTTCTTCGAAGTTCGAGTTTTCTTCATCACATCGTCCAAGGGATAAAGTAATCGTCTTCTAGATTAGATTCCTACAGTTGTAATTTTCTCAGATACAAAATAAATAAAGTAAATTTATTTATGGAAAACAAATTGGCGACTCTGCTGGGGAAAGCTGTCTCCTCCAATGAGATAGCAACAACTCAATGCGATATTTCGTCGATCGGCTCGACGAAGAAGACGATGGTCGTACAATTCGACCAATCTGCTTACGAAGAAATGCTCAAGGCGAAGGAGGGCCGAACTGCTTCCTCCGCTCTTCCTGCTGCCAAGAAGAAGGGACGCTCTGTCTATGTCCCTAAGTCTTCTTTAACAGTCCGAGACGCTTCTGTCACTTCTCACGCTGACAAGAGCACGTCTTCAACTTCCACGAAGCACACTTCGGCTTCTCTGAACACGACAACAGTGGCTTCTCCTAGTCACGCTGACAAAATTGGTTCTTTAACCAAGTCAGCGTGTCCAAGGAAAACCATCTCTGGACATGTCAAAGTCTCTTCCCCCTCTACTCTTACGACAGCAGTCGGCTCTTTAGCCATTGATGACTCTGTACGTATGGCAGTCAAAGGGCAGCGTACGGCAAAGGCAGCGTATGCTAAGCCAAAGCCAGCGTATGCTAATAAAAAGACAGCGTATGACTAGAAGTCCAAACTGAAGTCAGCATATGCTAACAGATACAGTCCTTTGACTGTTTCTCAAAATCAAGCTGGGGGTTCTCTTCCACAGAACATACAAATGATTCCCCCTCAACTTGCACATCTTGTGCCAACCAAGGAGAAAGACTCTTTAGTCAACTCCTCTACTCCTAAGGTATTTACCTCTGGAGTTAATTTGACTAGTACTCTTACTAGATCAAACAAAAGAAAACGCCTTTTGGCTAATTCCTCTAAAGATGGATTATTACCGACTCCCTGTCGGAATAATACCCATCTTCCTTCTCTCAAAATTTCTCGATCTGAGAAAGGCAAATTACAAGTATCCAAGACTGATACCAAAGTCAGATCTCCTACGGATCTTCGTAACAAGCTTCATCAGAATCGTCTCGGTTCCACTGAGACAAGTATATTAGACCCTGATGCAGAATATGCCAAAAACTATGTGGCTCAAATTAATCAGTCTTTATACACTCAAGAACCGAGAAGACAGAAGAACAAAAGACAAGTTTCTACACAGAAACTATCTTCAAGTACTTTCCAATCTGTTCCTAGAGATCTCCGGGAGTATTTGCAAAATAAACGGAGAATCGACACTCCATCAGGCTATAATATTGCTCATATTTACCATGAAAAGCATGGTTGCAACTTCCAACATCGAGTTGTGATTCAATGTTGTTGTTCACCAAAAAGACGATCTGTTTTCGAACGGATTCAATATGAACCAATATTGGATGAAGATGAACCTCTTTATGCTTCTGTCAACATGACCTTCAGAAACATTGGGGGTAGCATACGATCTGATGCTATATCAGATTCTGAAGATGGTGTTTATCTCGGCACCCGATCCAGGACCGGAGCCTTGGCCAGGGTCTCTTCTTCTTCTCCAAGTGGTAATCCGGAGATCACAGAGGACTTCCTTGGAGAATCCAACTTTCCAGTATTGATTCCCGTAAATAGCCCCGAGAAAGATATTGACTCACACAGTGATGATTCAGAACAGACTGTTTCATCATTTATTCCTCGAACGATTACCACTTACATGGCAGAGGGCAATCATGAACCTTCAACTAGCACCGAAGCTCATGAACAAAGGATTTCTTCCTTAGAACAACAGTTGCGAGCTATGGCAGATACATTGAATGCTATTCACACTCTTATGCAAGCTCAGCATCAAACTCAGCAAGTCCAACATACAGCCCCTCCAGTTGTATTAAATACTCCTGTTGTTCCAAACCCGGAACCCTCTACTATTCCGGGGGTACAATCTAATGTTCCTGTACAACCCACTCCAAGTCAGTCTGGAGCTGGGGGTGGTACATATGCTGCAGTCCCTCCTTCCAATTACACTCAACAAATTACAACTCCACAATCCTCCGGAATTGTTACTGAAGAGTTAAGAAATCTCCGAACTCAATTTGAGGCATTCAAACAGAAGGATGGTTTGCAAATGTTAGGTATCAAGCAACCTTATCCGATAGAATGGAAGCAAGTATCATATCCTCCTAAATACAAGCCTCCGACTATCTCTTTCTTTGATGGGACAACCTCCCCAAGTCAGTTCATTAATCACTTTGAGGTAATGACTGATCAACTGCAACCAAGTGACGCCCTCCTTACTCGGGTGTTTGTTGGATGTCTCAAAGGAACGACTTATGAATGGTATAGAAGTCTCCCTGATGGGTGCATTACCTCATTTGCCGGTTTCAAGCAAATGTTTCTTGAACGGTTCTATGAAGGACTCAATGACATGACCATGTCAGCCCTCATAAGAATTAAACAGAAAAATAATGAAACCACCGAGGACTTCATTGAAAGATTCAGAAGAGAAGCCCTCAAAATGCCTCTCGGAACTCCCGATGCTGTTACTATCGACACTTGCAAGTCGAATCTCTTACCAATTATCAGCATGTGGACAGGGTCCACTCAGTTCCAAGATTGGCCTTCTTTCATTGTCAGTGCCAAGGCTGCTGAAGTCAGTGCTGAGACCTTCAAGGGTCTGGGGGTACAAATAGCTCCCAAGAAATCAAATCAGAGTGCTAGCAATAGTACTCGACCCAACAATCGCAAAGGGAAAGAAGCTCTTGAAGTCAATCTCCAAAGCAGTAGTCAAGAGGTAAAGACTACTCAAGCTACCCCAGCTCCAACAAATCAACAACAGAGACCTCCTCGGCCGAAGGAAGAATATTCTTTCGACGATGACGATGTTCAGGGTATCTTTGAATGCTTGCTCAAAGGTAACAAGATTCAATTGCCAGAAATCAAAAAGCTTGATGAAGCCAATAAGACAGATCATCTAAAATACTGTCCATATCATAGAATGCTGGGTCATACAATCCGGTCTTGCTATGTATTAAAAGGAAAGATCCAAGAGATGATTAAATCAGGAGCTGTGATACTGACACCCAAAGACAAGACAGTCACAGCAAATATAATTTCAATACAGTTCGGTGACTTCCCTCCTTTAATGGTGGAAAGTGGGATTGTTCCTATCCCCAAAGCAACTCTCGAAGTTGTGAACATCCCACCAGCACAGAATGAAGGACTTGTTCCTGTCACAACTAAGAAGGGAGAGATCATGTAGATTCACCCGGATTTAATGACGAAGTTTGAGACGTCTTCCTCTTCTCCTCGGAAGACTCCCTCATCTAAAAAGAAGCTCGAGAAGACTAAGTCATGCAATGTGACTTCTAGTTTCACACCCGATTTTTATCTAACCTCTACTTTCATCTTGGCAGGAAATTCATTTCCTACGGAGATAAAATCTGTACCTCAATCTGAAGATAGGTACAAGCCTGCATTTCATCTATACAGTTCACAATCTCGTGATTTAATGGCAAAGATGGGTTATGATCTAGCCACTGCTCCTGGTTTGAACTCAGGCAAAGGACTCCGAGCACCTTTAGCCATCACTATGAGACATAATCAATCTCGTGTTGGCCTTGGTTTCTGGAATGAAGCTCTCATCAAGCATAAAAGAACCAAGAGCAAGATAAAGAATTGTAACATGGTTTCCATAGACCCTGAACCTGAGCCTGAAGGCGAAGTTCTTGCTGGAACTCGGTCAGGAAAAATATATTTGAAAGATTATGCTGAAATTCCTGAAGAAATTTCTGATGTACCTCCGGTTACAGCTCCAACACCAGTCTCTACTGAAGAGCCTTCAAACGTTCCTGTTGAGACAGTTCCTTCTAAGCCAACAGCAGCTGACAAAGGCAAACAACAAGTCCGCTTCGACAAACCATTGAAGAAGTCATCTCCTACAGGACTTGAAAAGCCTTATAATTTTGATATATTGGCTCAACTGGCCAATACACCAGCTAAATTATCAATCTTCGAGCTCTTACACCTCTCTAAAGAGACTCGAAAAACTCTGAGTGAAGCACTGCTGCAAGCAGAAACCTGCCTAACTCTCCTCAAGAAGTTGGAAAAAGAACCTGTTTTTCATTGCCATAATGTATTGGAATTTATTCCAAACATTACCTTTACGCAGAACGATATGCTGCTAGAGGATAATCGACATGACCGTCCTTTATATCATACAGGATATATCGATTCTATGAAGGTTGATCGTCTACTGATTGGTCCAGGATCTGCTCTCAGTATTATGCCAAAGGCTATGCTAGATGCACTGAAGATACCTGTGCATAGTCTTTCCAGCACTATCACTACCATCTTGGGATTCAATCAGGGAAAAAGTGAGCCTTTGGGCAAGATTCGCCTCAAATTTCAAATAGGCGATCTTCGCACCAAAGTTACTTTTTACATCATCGACAATCATGGTTGCTCATACAATGCTCTATTGGGGAGACCATTCTTGCATGAATATAATGTCGTTCCTTCGACTCTTCATCAGTGCTTCAAATATGTTGATGATAATGGAGAAGTTCAGAAGGAGGTTGCAGATCTCTATCTATTCAAAGGAGTCGAAGCTTACTTCAATGACGCTCGCATTACAAAGATGAATACTCAAAAGTCTTGCAAGCTATGGATAATGACGATGAGATATCAAAAGTCGACACTTTTGTTATTCCTGTAAAAGGGCGTATCACTCCTCCGCAGTCTGTTAAATCATCTGAAGAAGGCTCACTGATAATTCCTGTCAGTGGACGTACTACTTCATCATCTACCCAGGCTCCACAAGGCTCACTGATAATTCCTGTCAGTGGACGTACTACTGTGTCGTCTTTCCAAGCTCCACAAAGTTTGCTGATAATTCCTGTCAGTGGATGTACCACTCCCCCTCCACCTTCTCAGACTAGACCAGATACTCTAGTCATTCCAGTCAGTGGACGTACTACTTATCCACGATCTTCTTCAAGGGAGCTCACCTCTTCTGAGCCTTTTGTTATCGATCTTAATCGAAACAAAACTTCTGATCGCTCTTCCTCTTCCCCTTTTGTCATTAATTTGACTAAGTCTGATAAGGCTCAGCCTTCTGTTGTAAATACAGTATCTAATATTAATGAAGCATCTCCTTTGCAGTATATTGATGTCTGTAATCATGTACAAAGTTATTTACAATTGCTAGATAGCTTAAAGCCACTAACTATAGGAGTTATTCAAACTCTTCATACAGACGTATCATTGGAGTCCATACAAAAATCATACTTTGTGGTTCCTATTAGAAAGAAGGGAGAAAATCCAATATTCTTCTATAAAGGACCCCAGAATCCTCCTAATCTGGAAGAAGATGACACAAACGACGATACTAGAAGGTTACAACTGCGTCGCTACAGTCAGCAATCCAAAAATATTATCAAGAATATGGGTTATGACTTCAGAACCAGCCTCAATAATGAAAAAGGAAGAAGAATGCCCGTTCGAATTCCTCCATTAAAATACAGAAGGACAAAATGTGGTTTAGGTTACATTGCTCCTACTTTCTTTATCAACATAGTCCATAAAGATTCAAAATCCGATGAAGACGAACGATCTGAGTCTTCCGATTCCCTCTCTTGGGATTCTGACACGAGTATTGGCGATCTCCACCGCTCTATTCTATCCATCAATATGGTCTCTGTTGATGGCCTACAAGAAAATAATGAAGATGAGGATGATTTTGAAATATCTCCCGAATCAGAACAATGGGCTCAAAGATTAGATAATCAATGGGAATTCAGGTTCGAGCGGAGGGAACCTCCTACTGAAGATAAACTGATCCAAATTGATGTTGGTGAAGAAGGGTCCCCTAAACCAATATTCATCAGTGAAAGTCTTTCAGAAACAGATAAGCAAGACATGATCAAGCTTATTCATGATTATATCGATGTCTTCGTTTGGAGTTATGAGGATATGCCGGGACTAGATCCAAAGATTGCAATGCACAAACTTAATATCATGCCAAATGCTAAACCAGTCAAACAACAACAGCGACGATTTCGTCCAGACATTATGGATGCAATTGAAGCTGAAGTCAACAAGCTTATGGCTTCCGGATTTATTCGAGAGGAACAACATCCTGAATGGGTGGCTAACATCGTTCCTGTCCTTAAAAAGACTGGCAAGATCCGAGTCTGTATAGACTTTCGCGATCTCAATGCAGCTTGTCCTAAAGACGAGTTTCCTCTTCCAATTACAGATGTCATGATCGACAACACATGTGGTTTCGAACGGATGTCATTCATGGATGGGTATTCGGGATATAATCAAATCAAAAGGTTTCCAGATGATGAAAAACACACTTCCTTCAGAACACCGATTGGTACATACTATTATACAGTTATGCCGTTTGGTCTCAAAAATACAGGAGTAACATATCAGCGAGCAATGAGCACTATATTCCGCGAACATCTCCGAAAAATAGTCGAATGCTATGTTGATGATATAGCAGTCAAAAGTCGACGAAAGGAGGATCATATCCAAGATTTGAAGACTATCTTTGATTTAATGCGTCAGCATCAACTTAAAATGAACCCTACTAAGTCTTTCCTGGGCGTCTCTAGTGGTAAATTTCTCGGCTTCGTCATTACCGCTAAAGGTATACACGTGGATCCCGAGAAGATCAAAGCCATTCAAGAGATGCGTCCTCCACGCACCTTAAAAGAGCTACGAGGATTTCAAGGAAGAATCGCTTATATCAGGAGATTCATTTCTAACTTATCAGGACGCTGCAGACCATTCAACAAACTTCTGAAGAAAGGTGTATCTTTCGTCTGGAACGAAGAATGTCAAAAAGCATTTGACGATATCAAACAGTATCTCATGAACCCTCCGGTTTTGGTACCTCCCGTTTCGGGAATACCATTCCTTCTATATGGTCGAGCCATGGATCATTCTCTTGGTGTATTACTCACCCAGAAAAATAAAGATGGCCATGAGCAGGCTATTTATTATCTCAGTCGCACAATGACAGGCGCTGAACCGCGTTATTCTCCAATTGAGAAAGAATGCTTAGCATTAATGTTTGCTGTTCAGAAAACGCGACATTATATTATCGGTCAAACGATTCACGTCATTTCTAGAGTGAATCCCATCAAGATTATGATGAAGAAACCCGGTATTCTCAACTCCAGACTGGCTAATTGGGGAATCTTGTTAGCTCAATACGATATGCATTATATTCCTCAGAAGTCAGTTAAAGGACAGGCTCTTGCTGATTTTCTGGCAGCTCATGCGATTCCAGAAGATTCTAAATTATATGATGAGATCCCAGATGAAGTTTTGGATTCAAATCTGGTTTCTGAAGAAATTCCTACCTGGCGTCTATTCTTTGATGGAGCATCTAGAATAGGTCCTAACGGCGATATTGTCGCCGGAGTTGGGATTGTTCTTGTATCCCCAGAAGGACTAACTATTCAGAGGGCTTATTCTCTGGATCAATCATGTTCAAACAATGTAGCCAAATATAATACATTGCTCATCGGTCTTCAACTTGCTAAACATTTAGATATTCAATATTTGGAAGTTTATGGAGACTCCAAGCTTATTGTCAATCAGATCAGAGGAACGTATGAAGTTCGTCATCAAGATTTGATACCTTATCATCGAGCAACACTCTCTATGGCCTCCTTCTTTGAAGGTTTCTTTATTGAACATGTTCGACGAGCCTATAATGCAGAAGCTGATGCTTTGGCTAATCTTGCTGCTGTATTAGCCATACCAATCAGACGTCAACAAATAATAGTGGTTTATAACCGAGAACTATTCTGTATTGAGAATAATCTGGCTTTGGCTTTTTCTCATAATTCTCATGAAGATTCTCTCAACCTTGATGCTGGATTAAAGTTTGACAAAGTGTCCTCGTCTTCTTCTGATTCTACTATGGAATATGTCTTTTCTAATGAAACAGCAGCCATAGCTGAAGACTGGAGACGCCCATTTCTAGACTTTGTATTATATGACATACTTCCTGATAATCCGAGTGAAGCAGCGTCTATTCGGCGTAGATCTCTCAGATTCTATTATAATTATACTACGAAGACACTATATCGTCGGTCCTACGACGGTCTTCTCCTTCGATGCATCGCTGGTGAAGAAGCACAACAGATAATCCGTGAAGCACATGATGGTGTTTGTGGAGCTCATCAGCCAGGTCCTAAACTTCAAGATCGTATCCGACGTATGGGTTATTATTGGCCCACGTTGGTGGCTGACGCCATTCAATATGCTCGGAAATGTAAAGCCTGTCAAATTCATGCAGACTTTATCCATCAACCGTCAGAGTTCTTACACCCAACAGCGACATCATGGCCCTTTGAAGCTTGGGGCATGGACGTGTGAAACCCGTAATTTCAATTTTATTATTTTTAATTGATTTCAATGTCTGCTTGCTAATTTATTATTATTTCTGGAATTTTTTTTGAGTTTAGTAAAACCCGTAAAAATTTTATTTAAAAATTGTTGCTAATTAATTATTATTAATTTATGAAAAACCATAAATAATTATTAATCCTGGAATTTTGAATATTGGTCTTAACCTGTCCCGAGCCTGACTTGAACCCATTTCCTAACCCGAATCCACCTTCGGATTATTTTCTTTTCCTAATAAAAAAAAAAAAAACAAAGTTTCTATTAAAATTTCCTTAACATCTTTCTCCAAGCATTTTTATTAAATCTTCATTAACATCTTTCCTTTAATTAGGAAAGGAAAACCTTTCTTTTTCCCAAACCGTAGCCTTTTCTTCCCAAACGGCCGAGGCCGTCCTCCTCCCCCGAGTTAACAGTGGTGGCCATGACTCTCGGCCTCCCGAAACCCCCAAAATTTCTTCCTATTTAAACCCTCATCTCCTTCCCTCACTCTCATTCCAAACCCTCCATCCCCGAGCCCTAACTCCGGCCATTCCGCGGAGCCCCGCCGTCCAGATCCGTCCCGCGCGGCCAAGCCAGCGCCGGCTCCCCGCGGGTCCGCCTCCGCGCGCGCCTCTCCGGCTACGCGTGCCCCTCTGTACCGCAGCCCCGCGCCTCTGGTCCGGCCGACTCTTTCTCGGCAGTCCCGACCGCCGACGCCGGCGTTCCCCGCCGCTGCCGTCCGGGACCCCTCCGCGCGGTTCCCCGCTGTCCGCCGCCCTCCAGCGCTCCGGCGAGGCGCTGCCAGCACCCCCGACCGCGCTCACCCGCGTGCGCCTCCCTGCTGTGACCCCCGGCGCCGCCCTTCCCCGGCGGAGCTCCTCCCTGCCGACCCGCGACCCGGCGGACTTCCCCGTCGCGCTCCTAGGGCGACCGCAGTCGCTGTCCAGCGCGCGACCCCGCGCAGCTTTTTCGCGGCGAAGCCCCTGGCCGTGCGCCCCGTTCCCGAGGCCGCCCGACTTCCTCTCCGGCGTTCCCGTTCCGGCCGAACCCTAGATCCGGTGAACCTCCTTGCGGCACCCTCTGGTCGCCGACCCGAGCACCCCGAGCTCGTCCGCGGCCGAGCTTTCCCCTCTCTCGCGGGTTCCAGCGCTCTCCGGCGCCCTCCTCGGCAGACCCCGCCGATGTCCAGACCCTTTCTGCGCGGTTCTCCTCGCTGTCCGGAGACTCTCGAGTCCATGACGGCGCGTCCCGAGTCCGAGGCCACCCTTCGGACTCCGTCATTGAGCCTCTCGGTAAATTTCTTGATAATCAGAGTAGTTCGTCCCTCCCGTGTCGAGTCCATGATGATAGATCGGTCCCCCGGTTCCCTCTCGGGAATCCGGATAGCTGCGTTATAATTTTCGTTTAGCCGCGTTAGTCTATTTTTCTGTGATTTACCTGCTGGGTTGGTGTGAATTGGTTGATATTGGATTCCCGGACTTTTTCGGGAATTATTTGATGGAGTTGGAATTATTTCTGTAGTGTTGGAATTATTTTGGTGGATTTTGTGGACTATTTTGGGTTGGAAATTATTTGCAGGAATTTGTTGGCGCACTTCCCAGTTTTGGGTTTGTCCCGGAATAGGGGAAGTGCTGCCCAAATTTTTTTACAAAATTATATTTTATTAATTTCAAAACTGGCTTTCGAAAATGAATTTCTAAAACCGATTTTTCGGGCGACGACCGTACCGGTCTGTGGGCCCCGACGAAATGCAAACGCACCGGTCCGACCGGACGTTGAGGCATAAGCCGAATTTTGAGGAAATAGACCGAGTCTGAGACTCCTAGCTTCTTTTTATTATTTTTAATATTTAGGCTATTTATATTAGATATTATTTTTAATATTTAGTCTATTTATATTAGATATTTATTTTCCTGCACTTTATTTAATTTCAGTCATTTTCTCTTATTTAATGTAAAAAGGAAATTTGTATCGGGCATAAGCCCACCCTAGGACCAGTAGCTGTGCCCATGTATTTGTGTAGCGTAGTTATTTTCTTTTCTTTTTCTGGTGGATGTGATTTGGGTGGATTTTGGATTGATTTCATATTCGTAGATAGGACGTAATTTACGGCTTAATTACGAGTTAGTTAAAATAAATAAAATAATATTAATTCACGATTTATCACTAAAAGAAATTGTATTTTTATAGATATATTACAAAAACACAAAGTTTTTCAAAGATAATTGGTTCTTATTATTTTTTCAAATAATCAAATTAACCGGTTTAATCAACGCATGTAGTTTGCGACGTAAACGTTAGCTGTAGCTTAATAACAATTTAAAACCTGACTAGGACTTACTACTAGAGATTGCAACTAGCACACTTAGCCTGGTTATACAAAGGATCTAAGTCGAGTTCTCAACTGTAGGAACTCGAAGTTACAACTGACGTTCCTCTTCGGTACCGACTCGTCTATCCAGTCATTCTAAAACAAAGGCAAGTGCAGTTATGTCTATTTGGTAATTTATCTAGTAATTGTTTTATTGCAATTTTAAACCACATTGCTACACGGAACTCTCTCCTAGAGTTTGAATATTGACTCATTGATTGAATCTGATTGACTCGGGATATTGGGGGAGTAGTGTAGCGTCTATGACCAATACCCCTATATTGCATCATTGATTGTGCGAGCTAATTCCTCCTATACACGAGGATAGGCCGGACCGTATCATTAGGATATAATTGAATCATCCCAAGCCGGTCATAGTTCGTTACCTACTCAAAATCACATTGTTTTCAATTATAGAATTGTGAAAAATATTGTTAAAGTATTTCAAATTGTTTAACATTGCAAATTTCAAATTATTATTTGAATTATTGGATATTCGTAATTGTACTTTGCTCCCTCCTGACTGGAGACCCAACATTTTAGGTATCACTGATGAGGTTTTGTTACGCGATCCCAAGACGAGGAATTCAAGATTGCTGAGCTGTTTGCCTAGAGTTTTCTTTTATTCATGATGTATAAAAAATAGTTTAAGTTGTATCTTTTATTTCATGTAAAAGTTTAATAAAGTTTTAAATTTCCGAATGTTGAGTTGTGACAAATATAGTGTTGTTGTATGGTTACCTGCTACTGAACAGCTTACTGCCGCCGTCTCAACAACGGTGCAGGCTGGGCATGATCCGATTCGACCCAAGCAATTGGGACCGGGTCGTGACATGTTTTTAGTGGTGGCCCATGCAGGTCGACAACAACAACTTAGGAAAACTTACCTAGAAACAATTAGAACACTAGAACATCAATTTGTCACAACATAGGACCGAAATATATTATAAATAAATATTTTTGTTTGATTATAGACTGGTAGGATACCTTGCTTATGTTTGCATCCTAAACCATCCAGAGAATGACCGTTGACCAAATCCTGCTGGCAATGAGGTGTTCTCTCCGGATTATACCTCATCTCCTCAACCAAGCCCAGGGTCTTTTCCCTCGCGGCTGTTTGACCGTCCTCATAGTGCATCTAGTGAAGTTTTTCTTACACTGGCGATTCCTACCTCATCTCAAACTGAGTTGCATTTTCTTGGTGGAGTATCTATTTTTTTGTTGCTCCACCAGTACCAGCAAACACCTTCCAAAAGGTTGCCCTATTTCAAGAAATCCTGGAGTTCCAGAAAGCTCAAGATGAAGCCCAGCAGGAACAGAAGAATATCACGAGAGAAGACATGAAGAACGTCATGATGTAGCCTTAGTTATCCCCAACCAAGTTAGAGCAGAACTTTTGCCCTAGGAAGGATACCCTTGAATCTAGAAGATATTTGGGGTCCCATCAAGTACTCTACTTTTCGGCAGCCTTGTCGTAAGAAGCTTTGGGCTTGTAACTATTGCAAGAGGCCTGATCATCAGGCCGTTAGTTGCCGCAAGAGATTGGGACAATGTTTGGCATGTGGATCTGTTGAACATCGGGTAAAGGACTGCCCTTATCTGTTTATCAAGCCAGAGCTCATAGGCCAGCAACACCTGTTAGGCCACAATCTAAGGACCCTCTTCCTATCCAGCAGACCCTGCCCCTTACAATAAGGCATGATTCAGACTCGAAGATCATAGAAGATGAAGGACCAGATCGATGAACTGAAGGCTTTAGGATTTATTCAGAGTGGAACTTTATCTTAGGAGCATCTATCTTGTATATGTCCCAGAAGGATGGAACAATGGATGTGCATCAAATTATCAGACACTAAAGAACAAGTACCCTCTGCCCGGATCGAGGATCTGTTTGATCTGTTTGTGTGAAGTTAGGGTGTTTCGAAGTTTGATTTAAGATCTGACTACCACCAAATCAGAGTCAGGAAGGAGGACATTTCCAAGACAGCGTTCAAATACCAAGTAAGGATAGTTTTCTGTGGTCAGGATGTTAGACTGACAAATGCTTCTGCTGTGTTCATGAATCTCATGAACAGAGATTTCCATGAGTATTTGAATCAGTTTATCTTCTCCATAGATAAACTTCTGATATATTTGAAGACTGAAGAAGAGCATGAAGAACACCTGAGGAAGTTTTGGAAACTTTGAGGAAAAAGAAGTTTTATGGTAAGTTATCTGAACATGGATTTTTCTTTGACAAGGTGGACTATTGGCCATGTTGTCAAGAGAAGAAATTTCGATGGAAAATAGCTGCTGTTGAAGAGTGGTAAACCCCAAGTTCAATTCAGAAGTTTCTTGAACTTGGCTGGCTACTATCAAAAGTTCGTGAAGGATTTCGCCAAGATTGCTGAGTCAATGACGAAGCTCACTTGGAAGAATGAAGAGTTCATTCTGAACGAAAAGTTTGCCCGGCGGCATTGAGGAGCTGAAGAAGAGACTTACCACTACACCAATCCTTGCGCTACCCGCAGGAACCGGTGGGTTCTCAATTTACAGTAATGTCTCTGGAAAGGACTGGGCTGCGTTCTTCAACAACATGGGAAAGTAATTGCTTACATGTGTAGGCAACTACAGACTCATGAGAAGAATCATCCCACACCTAATTTGAATTGCTGCAATTATCTTTATCTTTGAAGCTATGGAAGCATGATTTTTATGGAAAGGGGGTGAAATATATACGGACTACAAAAGTCTGAAATATGTCTTCACTCAGAAAGGGCTGAATGTTAGACTAAGAAGATGGCTGAAGCAGATGAAGGATTTCGACATCAACTTGCAGTACCATTCAGGTAAGGCTAATGTGGTCGCTGTTGCACTTGGTCGATACTGATGGCGAAGTTCTTAACCAAAGACTAACACCTACTAGAAGACATCGAGAAGTTTGGACTAGAGGTTACACTACCTGGAGATAGAAGGACGGAGCTGGATGCTGATTCAGTATTGATGAAGTTCGAAGCTGAAAAAAAAAAAAAAAATCAAGAGAACGTAGTTTCAAAACGAGGCACTTTGCAGGCTTAGAGATCAAGTGTTGGCAGGAACACTTGAGGGTTTCTAAATTGATCAGCAGTGGAACTCTGAAGAATGGTACGAGACTTTCCGTACCGGCTGACAAACGGAGGAACAAGTTGATGAAAGAAATGCACCAGTCTCAGTATTCCATATATTCAGGAGCTAATAAGATGTATCGGAATATGCCTCCATTGATTGGTGTTATGGAATAAAGAAGGACAATTCCAGGTATGGGATTAGATGCGAATTTGTCAATCTGAGAAATTAGCAAGAGAACAACAAGTTTGTTGCAGCCGCTGGACAATTCGGAGTGGAAGTAGAAGCATATAACAATGAACTTTGAGTAAGGATTGCCTTGTTCCCAAGGAGGGAAGGGCACCAATTGGATTTTAATAAACCGACTGACTAAGTCAGCACACTTTCAAAGTTGGTTTATCCACTAAAGAAGTTGGCAGCATTGTACGAGAAGCATGTCTACCGGATTCATGGAGTACCGCGGGACGAGCAATCAGAGAGGTCAATCCAGATGCTTGAAGATGTATTGAGATTTTGCGTCTCGAAATTTGGTATGTCTTGGGAAAACCAAATTACTTTTGGTGAAGTTTTTCCTACCAGAAGAACAGTCAGTTTCGACGGAGCTGGAAATTGAGGCCAGGTACATCAGGCCATTTGAAGTTTAAGACGCGTTGGAAGTAGCGTACCAGTTAGCTCTATCAGCTAATCTTGAGAGTGTGCAACGTCTTCTACGTCACAGCTCAGACGTTACATTTCGGATCCGAGTCACATTTTGGATAATTCAGAGATGAAGATTGGAATCAACCTTTCAGTGCCAGAGAAACCAGTTGCAAGCCTAGTCAGAGATGAAAAGAAAATCAAAATTTGAGCCATCATTTAAACTCCTATTCCTTATCTTTTCTTTTCCCGTTCTAAATTTGACTAATGCTGCTAAGTTAGCCTAGTTTTGCAAGCTATCTCTTTAAATCAAGCTTGATCATGACAGTATTTTATTGGGTGCACCCACTAATATATTGTCTAATCAGAACCGGTGCATGATGGTCTGATCAACCTCGTGTACTTTGGTTCGCTTTGGTATTTTTTTCTGCATGGATGATATCATAAATAAAATTTGTCCCTAAACCGTCTCATCCATGACTGCCTTGAAAATTCTTATTGTTGGACCTGAGTTATGGGCGTAGTACCCATAGCTGTTTTGATTCTCCTACCCTGCCTTTAATTTCGAGGACGAAATTTTCTAAGGAGGGAAGATTGTGAAACCCGTAATTTCAATTTTATTATTTTTAATTGATTTCAATGTCTGCTTGCTAATTTATTATTATTTCTGGAATTTTTTTTGAGTTTAGTAAAACCCGTAAAAATCTTATTTAAAAATTGTTGCTAATTAATTATTATTAATTTATGAAAAACCATAAATAATTATTAATCCTGGAATTTTGAATATTGGTCTTAACCTGTCCCGAGCCTGACTTGAACCCATTTCCTAACCCGAATCCACCTTCGGATTATTTTCTTTTCCTAATAAAAAAAAAAAAAAAAAAAAAAACAAAGTTTCTATTAAAATTTCCTTAACATCTTTCTCCAAGCATTTTTCTTAAATCTTCATTAACATCTTTCCTTTAATTAGGAAAGGAAAACCTTTCTTTTTCCCAAACCGTAGCCTTTTCTTCCCAAACGGCCGAGGCCGTCCTCCTCCCCCGAGTTAACAGTGGTGGCCATGACTCTCGGCCTCCCGAAACCCCCAAAATTTCTTCCTATTTAAACCCTCATCTCCTTCCCTCACTCTCATTCCAAACCCTCCTTCCCCGAGCCCTAACTCCGGCCATTCCGCGGAGCCCCGCCGTCCAGATCCGCCCTGCGCGGCCAAGCCAGCGCCGGCTCCCCGCGGGTCCGCCTCCGCGCGCGCCTCTCCGGCTACGCGTGCCCCTCTGCACCGCAGTCCCGCGCCTCTGGTCCGGCCGACTCTTTCTCGGCAGTCCCGACCGCCGACGCCGGCGTTCCCCGCCGCTGCCGTCCGGGACCCCTCCGCGCGGTTCCCCGCTGTCCGCCGCCCTCCAGCGCTCCGACGAGGCGCTGCCAGCACCCCCGACCGCGCTCACCCGCGTGCGCCTCCCTGCTGTGACCCCCGGCGCCGCCCTTCCCCGGCGGAGCTCCTCCCTGCCGACCCGCGACCCGGCGGACTTCCCCGTCGCGCTCCTAGGGCGACCGCAGTCGCTGTCCAGCGCGCGACCCCGCGCAGCTTCTTCGCGGCGAAGCCCCTGGCCGTGCGCCCCGTTCCCGAGGCCGCCCGACTTCCTCTCCGGCGTTCCCGTTCCGGCCGAACCCTAGATCCGGTGAACCTCCTTGCGGCACCCTCTGGTCGCCGACCCGAGCACCCCGAGCTCGTCCGCGGCCGAGCTTTCCCCTCTCTCGCGGGTTCCAGCGCTCTCCGGCGCCCTCCTCGGCAGACCCCGCCGATGTCCAGACCCTTCCTGCGCGGTTCTCCTCGCTGTCCGGAGACTCTCGAGTCCATGACGGCGCGTCCCGAGTCCGAGGCCACCCTTCGGGCTCCGTCATTGAGCCTCTCGGTAAATTTCTTGATAATCAGAGTAGTTCGTCCCTCCCGTGTCGAGTCCATGATGATAGATCGGTCCCCCGGTTCCCTCTCGGGAATCCGGATAGCTGCGTTATAATTTTCGTTTAGCCGCGTTAGTCTATTTTTCTGTGATTTACCTGCTGGGTTGGTGTGAATTGGTTGATATTGGATTCCCGGACTTTTTCGGGAATTATTTGATGGAGTTGGAATTATTTCTGTAGTGTTGGAATTATTTTGGTGGATTTTGTGGACTATTTTGGGTTGGAAATTATTTACAGGAATTTGTTGGCGCACTTCCCAGTTTTGGGTTTGTCCCGGAATAGGGGAAGTGCTGCCCAAATTTTTTTACAAAATTATATTTTATTAATTTCAAAACTGGCTTTCGAAAATGAATTTCTAAAACCGATTTTTCGGGCGACGACCGTACCGGTCTGTGGGCCCCGGCGAAATGCAAACGCACCGGTCCGACCGGACGTTGAGGCATAAGCCGAATTTTGAGGAAATGGACCGAGTCTGAGACTCCTAGCTTCTTTTTATTATTTTTAATATTTAGGCTATTTATATTAGATATTATTTTTAATATTTAGTCTATTTATATTAGATATTTATTTTCCTGCACTTTATTTAATTTCAGTCATTTTCTCTTATTTAATGTAAAAAGGAAATTTGTATCGGGCATAAGCCCACCCTAGGACCAGTAGCTGTGCCCATGTATTTGTGTAGCGTAGTTATTTTCTTTTCTTTTTCTGGTGGATGTGATTTGGGTGGATTTTGGATTGATTTCATATTCGTAGATAGGACGTAATTTACGGCTTAATTACGAGTTAGTTAAAATAAATAAAATAATATTAATTCACGATTTATCACTAAAAGAAATTGTATTTTTATAGATATATTACAAAAACACAAAGTTTTTCAAAGATAATTGGTTCTTATTATTTTTTCAAATAATCAAATTAACCGGTTTAATCAACGCATGTAGTTTGCGACGTAAACGTTAGCTGTAGCTTAATAACAATTTAAAACCTGACTAGGACTTACTACTAGAGATTGCAACTAGCACACTTAGCCTGGTTATACAAAGGATCTAAGTCGAGTTCTCAACTGTAGGAACTCGAAGTTACAACTGACGTTCCTCTTCGGTACCGACTCGTCTATCCAGTCATTCTAAAACAAAGGCAAGTGCAGTTATGTCTATTTGGTAATTTATCTAGTAATTGTTTTATTGCAATTTTAAACCACATTGCTACACGGAACTCTCTCCTAGAGTTTGAATATTGACTCATTGATTGAATCTGATTGACTCGGAATATTGGGGGAGTAGTGTAGCGTCTATGACCAATACCCCTATATTGCATCATTGATTGTGCGAGCTGATTCCTCCTATACACGAGGATAGGCCGGACCGTATCATTAGGATATAATTGAATCATCCCAAGCCGGTCATAGTTCGTTACCTACTCAAAATCACATTGTTTTCAATTATAGAATTGTGAAAAATATTGTTAAAGTATTTCAAATTGTTTAACATTGCAAATTTCAAATTATTATTTGAATTATTGGATATTCGTAATTGTACTTTGCTCCCTCCTGACTGGAGACCCAACATTTTAGGTATCACTGATGAGGTTTTGTTACGCGATCCCAAGACGAGGAATTCAAGATTGCTGAGCTGTTTGCCTAGAGTTTTCTTTTATTCATGATGTATAAAAAATAGTTTAAATTGTATCTTTTATTTCATGTAAAAGTTTAATAAAGTTTTAAATTTCCGAATGTTGAGTTGTGACAAATATAGTGTTGTTGTATGGTTACCTGCTACTGAACAGCTTACTGCCGCCGTCTCAACAACGGTGCAGGCTGGGCATGATCCGATTCGACCCAAGCAATTGGGACCGGGTCGTGACAGGACGTCATTGGTCCCATCAACCCACCATCATCAAGAGGACATCGGTTTATTCTAGCAATAACCGATTACTTTTCCAAATGGGCTGAAGCAATCCCGTTATCTGAAGTCAAAACTTCTAGTGTTATCAACTTCGTCAAGCATCATGTCATCTATCGATTTGGTGTTCCTCGACGTATTATCCATGATAACGGACCGCAGTTCGTCAGTCAGAAATTTACTCGATTCTGCGATGATCATCGGATCAATAATTTAGCTTCTACAGCATATAATCCAGCAGCTAATGGATTGGCAGAAGCTTTCAATAAAACGATCATCAAACTCTTGAAAAAGTTTGTTTCTTCCAATAAACGCAACTGGAGCGAGAAGCTTGGTGAATGTTTATGGGCCTACCGCACCACAGTTCGCAATGCAACCGGATGTACGCCTTTCTCTTTAGTATATGGGTGTGAAGCTGTTCTTCCCCTCGAGATCCAGATTCCTTCTCTGAGAATTGCAATCTCCAATGAACTTACAACAGAAAATAATGATTGTCTTCGACTTCAAGAATTGGAAGCTCTAGATGAAAAACGATTGTATGCTCAACAAAATATCGAGCTGTATCAGGCCCGAATCTCAAAAGCTTTTAACCGGAAAGTCAAAGTCAGAGCATATCAGAAGGGAGAATTGGTCCTTACTGTCAGACGTCCTATGACCATGACACATATGAGCAAAGGCAAATTTGACGCGAAATAGGAAGGCCCATTCGTAGTAAACAAAGTCTTCTCTAACGGAGCATACCAGCTTGCCTCTATGGATGGGAAAGTCATGATGATGCCTATCAATGGCAAATTCTTAAAGAAATATTATGTATAATATTTTCATCATTCCCCAGCAAATATAAAATTCTTCTCTACAAAAGTTATCTCGATATCGTTATCCCCAGAGGAAACCGATATTCTACCATGTATCATTTTCCCAGAGAATTTGATATCTTGTCTTATTAGATCCCCAGTGGACTTAATAAAGATCTTGTATAGAAAATCATGTCCATATTACCTCTGAATTTTCTATCTCAGCATGTATCATATTCTCTGAAAATGATATCTCGTCTTTTGATTTCCGAGTCCAAAGATCATGGGAAATAGAATCCAAAGATATCTTTATATCTGAATTCTGTTTTCTCTAATCAGTATTAAACTAAAATTATCTTTGGTTTAATATCATGATAGAGTTACAAAGTTTATTTGTATATTCTATTTTATTGAAATATGTTATGTATTATTTACCTCTGAACATGTTTTCTACAAAAATATCATCCACAGAATTGAAATCAAGCCAAGATATTCATTTCAATCAAAATTAGAATAATGATTACAAATGGGTATCAAAACTTCAAAAATGTAAAAGATCTATTTAGGAGGAGTAATTATCTCCTGAATACGAACGATTACATTATTTATCTTTTCTTCATGAGCTTTCTTGATTCGCTCTGCTGTTTCAGCTCCAATTATCCGTTGGTCATATTCCACAATAATAGAGCTACGGCGATTGGTCTCTTCAATCTGATTGGTTTGCATCAATTCTCGCTCTTTCTGTAAAACTTGACAGCGTTCAGCTGCAGATTTACGATTAGTAGCAATCTCTGATTGTTCTGTTTCCACGAAGGCAATTTGCTCCTGAATACGAGCTAGCTCTTCCCTCAGCTTTCTAAGCTCTTCAGTTTTTGACGCTTCATCTTTCTCTAGGCGCTCCATATTCTGACGAGTACTTATTATTTCTTCGTCTTTCGCCATTAACTCTTTGGAAGACTGAGCGAGGAATTCTGTCAGAGCAATGTGCTGAGCTTGAGCTTCATTCTCCAATTGAGCAATCTCAGCTGCAGTCAGGGAATTAATATCCTCCTTTTTCATCTCCCAATATTTATGGATGTTTGCTTCTAAGTCATTCAGGAGATGTTCAAAGAAGACACATTGGGTCCCATAATCAGCCTGTCTCAAAGCTAAAAGTGGAAAACTAGTCGCCTCTCGAAGACTCGAAAAGGGCATAGTCTCATCCTTCATAAGTCGTCTGGAGAATGTATCCAGATACGAATAAATAATATCTGAATACATCTCCATGATCTTTGCTATCCCTGTATCAAAACCGGGAGTCGCTGCAATAGTAGGGGAAGGAGCAGGAGGAGCCTCTATTCTTGGAGCTGAATTTAGTGCTTTTGGAGAACTCGGCAAATGTGAACTCCCCTCACCCACATCAGTTTGAACAAGTGGAGCTTGAGTAGAACTCATAGCCGGTGCAGTTCCTACAGCTGTTAAAAAAAAGGGCATGATCAAAACCAAAAGACAATAAAGTAGAGACAAGACAAAACTCTGATGAATAAAATATTACCTGGAGCTGGTTCATATTCAGTTTCCTTCGGATCATTCAGCCCGGCTCGTAGTCTGTTCAGAGTACTTTCTGACACGGAATTTATTTCACTGCTTCCCGCCCCAGAAGTACTCGGAACTTGAACCTCTATATGCCTCTCCGGCTCTGGTGTCAACCCTGAGTGTTGACCAATGGTCTTCAGTACATCAATTGATGTTTTAGACGGTGATTCATCGTCTATCTCCATGTCTTCTTCTCCAGAAGAATGAGACGACGGTTCATATTCAACTTGTTCGCTCTCTGAAGCTTCAGCAATTGGTTTGAGAGAAGTGGCTTCCTTCACTGATTCTTCCGAAATCAGTAAGTCATTAGCTGTTTCAGTCTGATGCTCGGCCTCTACCGCAGGTTGACTAATCTCCTGCGTATCATCGGCCATTGGCGGAATCGATCCTATATCAGAAGGCATGGATGACCCAGCAGGTTCAGGAATATCTTCTTCAACAGGTTCTGCCTTTACAGAAAAATCAAAAGCAGCTTGTTTTTCTAAAGCCAATCGCACAGCACGATCGGTGGGACTCTCTGCATCGAGACAAATTACGGATTTAGTTTTTGAAACTATCACTTTCCTTCCTATTCTTTTTGTGAATGGAACAGTAGGATAATTGTCTTTTGGATCACTACCTGCTTCATCAGTATCTCTGACTCGATTAGAAACAGGAGAAGTCCCTGGAATGGTAATTCCTCCACGATTTCGAGTCTCTGCTCGAGTGACACTTTTTGGGGCAGGCCCAGCAGCACCTTTGCCCCGCTTCCTCTTCGGGGTATTATCAGCAGATATACTTTCTTCAGCACTCCCGATGGGTACATGTAATGGTTGATGAAGGTCATCAGAGAAGAAAGTTTCTAGAACTTCATCATCAACTTCATCGGTAGCCAAAGGATCTTCTTGATCATGGCAATCTCTAGGCAGGGCTGATTTAGTTGATTTCTTTTCAATATGAATAAAGCTTCTACCTAAGATGCTGAATTTTTCATCAAAGGTATTAGCTGATACATAGAATTTGGCATAAGACGCCAATATTCTAGCTCCTCTCTGATAGGTGACCGGATCTGGCATGGAAAAGGTAGCCCCTGTACCTTTAGCAATGTAATATATCCACGCTCTGGCACCATCAATCAACCCGCCTTGATAACCAAAATACGTCATTGCATTGCCTACATGCAACTGATCGTAACCAAATTGTCGAGCAAACCTGCTCGGAAGATATGGTTCTAGATAAGTGATGTTGTCACGGTGGCAGATTAAATGAGATGGCCTGATCCTCTTCAGCCATTCATGTTGAACATCATCCAACTCATTGCCACCAATGCCATCAATCAACCTTCCAGGCATAGTCTCATATCCAACAGGTGGAGGAACACAAGTGAAGCTCCATAGTTCTCCCCTGTTTAATATAGTCCTGCAATCTGTCAAAGTGTCATATTTCCACTTTGGTGTGTGACTGTATCTTTCCAGAAAGGTGTCATCTGGTCTAGCCATCCCAGCACTCATAAGAGATTCGAAATGCAGAAGTAGCCATCCAAATAGATAAGTAAAGGGCATTTCTACCCGAGGAAAGGATGTAAGGCTCTTCCTTGCCAATTCAAACATTCTGTCTGTGTATGCCCTTAATCCAGCATTCAGACGGCATGTCATCGCTGTCAGTAAATCCATCTTATACCCAAAAACCAGACGGACTGCTGCGAAGACAACTCCTCTGTGCATCCTGTCTGCTGAACAGGTGCCAGGAACTACAAATTTTCTCAGCCAGAGAGAGATAAATCCGGCCAGATGACCTTCAGCGGATAATTCTCGGCTGCCCTGCTTAATATAGGTCTCAAACCTATCACCGGCTTTATAAGTGCCTTCGTCTTCCTCAATGACAATGTCGTCATGAGTGGTATCCCGGATGAGCCTATCAATCTCAGCTTGATTCAGAGGTTTAAATTCACCGACATACTGATCAGACTTCTTCTTCTTTTGAACTTCATCAGTACGTCCTTGAAATAAATAGGCCATCCATTTGGAAGAATAACAGTTAGAATCTCCTTCTCCACCTTGTCCTTTATAAAATGCCTTACAAATACTGTAATGGCACATCAATTCTTCAAAGACATGAAGAACCAATGGGTTGGCTTCGGAGATCTTATTCATTTCATCAACGAAAGGGATATACTCTTCATATGGCAGATCTGCTATTGGCAGTTAAGAAATATATGCCATTTCATGAAGGGCGAATCCCATTTCGCCTCTTGGGGTCATGAAGGTGCCGGTACGGTAGTTATACCTCTCCGCTAACGCCAAGAACAAATTCGGGTTTGGCCTGAAACCATAGGCAGTGCACTTAATGGCATCATATAGGCCTATCACCTGTAACTGTTCACCAAAATTCTTCAGAATCCATTTCACAAGAGCAGTCCATCTGGTATTCTCCGGATTTACCAGACCAGTCAGTCTCATTGACTGTTTTGGATAGATGGTATTTTCCAGTTGAGCAAATTCGTTTGCAAAAATTGGGACTCTGACTGGCTTCAGCAGTGCTGAGTCCTCAGGAGGGATGGTAGCAGGTAGCAGTCCTCGTAGAGATGTGACATGTGGTTCAGTACCACTGCAGAATCTTCCTTGACGATATCCTATCCACCCAGCCTTTGCTTGTCGGGATGGAGTGATATCCCACTTCATCTGTCTTTGACAACTCGCATGAAATAAACGAGCTATGTTGATGCTTTTTGATAAACCAGTCAAATACATTGGCTGATTTACATCACCATCCCTATAGTAACAGTATGATACTTTGTCCAGAGCAGGCTGAGAATTCATGTCAATAGCATCTCCGAAAAGAAATGCTGGCTTCGAATGGGTAACACCATCCACACTTTGTAAAGGCAGTCCACTCATCAGGTTCAGCAAAGTGTCATTTTCTTGATTGGTCAAAAGAGCTATTCTTGTAGAAGGTCCATCGAATTGGGGAAAACGAACATGTGATAAGTTACTTCTATAGTTATTTCCCACACATCCTTCAAATTCTGCCTCCTGAGCCAGAATATCCACTGCAAAAGAAGAATAAAACCTTAGTAATCTTCAACATCAAGAGATGACAAAGTTCAACATACGCTCAGTTTTCCTTAAGCGTATGGCAGATTCAAAGTTCAAGCATACGCTCAGTTTTCCTTAAGCGTATGGCAGATTCAAAGTTCAAGCATACGCTTAGTTTTCCTTAAGCGTATGGCAGATTCAAAGTTCAGCATACACTCAGTTTTTACTAAGCGTATGGCAGACTCAAGGTTCAGCATACGCTCAGTATATCCTTAGCGTATGGCAGACTCAAGGTTCAGCATACGCTCAGTATATCCTTAGTGTATGGCAGACTCGAATGCGCTCAGTTTATTCTAAGCGTATGACAGATTCAGAGATCACTTCTTACGCTCAGTTTATCTTAAGTGAATGATTTTAAAAGTTCAGTTTATGTTCAGTTTGAGCGTATCAGTGTATGGTTGACAAGATGATCATCAAAAGCATACGCTAACACAGGAGTTAGCGTATCTCAGTGAGACAACTCGCCATAGCATATTCTTTCAAGACAGTGTATTTTGACATTTCTATCAAAAATACGCGTATCATACAGAATACGCTCCAAACATATTTTTCGTATAAACAAAAAATATGGGATACGGCTAAACCCTAAAGAGGGAAGCGTATTTTCTGACGTATTTGACCCTAAAAAGGGGATACGTTTTATGATTTTGTTCTAACCAGAGCCCTAAATAGGGGATAGTTACAGTTCATCATCATCATCCTTACCATAGAGAGGCTTCAATGGGCGTTCACTTCGTCGAACGCGCTCATTGGTAGTCTTCTTAGCAGCGGCGGCGGCGGGCTGAGATGACTCCGCAGGAGCCTTTCCCTTTCCCTTCGCAGCAGCATCAACCTTGGGCGCCATTGATAAAGCTTGAGTCGAAGAAGAAGAAGAAGTTGAGTCTTGAGTTTCTTTTTCTCTCTCGAAGATGAATGCAAAAGTAAAGAAATAAATTAGGTCTTGGAAGACCTATTTATAGAAGAAAAGAAGAAGTTCAAACGGCGGATATGCTTTAAACAAAATCCCTAAAGATTTGCACTGATATTGAGGAAGATAACAAACTTATGCCAGCGTGTCAGGACTTATTCCCACTTTAAGTTCAAAGTAATTTCGAACTTTTGAAATTCATAAAGTTCGAAAACTTTGAAGGGGGTCTTGTAGGGTGTGAAAATTATGACACGCTGACATAAGACTCAGTCCAAGACATACGCTCAAAGCCATACGCTCAGTCCAAGTCATACGCTCAAGGCCATACGCTCAGTCAAAGCCATACGCTCAAGGCCATACGCTCAGTCAAGGCCATACGCTCATCTAAAGGCCGTACGCTCAGTAAATATTTTAATATTTCTTGAGATGACAGCACAGCATGTATTTAATAAAGGATGAATCTGACACTTCGTCTTTCGTGCAAAGACAGCTGCCCTATGAAGATTAGCCGTCGTATAGGTTTTTGAGAAAGGATTTTGTCTCTTACGAGGACAGCTCAGCAGCCATCATAAATAAAAAGCCATCATTACTATCATTTCTGACAGTCTGTCAGCCATCATATCTGCAGTACGACGCTCAAGAAATATTTGTCAGTATTTGAAGATATGGCGTGTTTGAGAAGATTGAGAACAGCCACGTGTCTACTCCCTCGATCTCATACGACTCCTTCCCAATTAAGTGAGCATATGGATCTCATACGACTCCTTTCCAATTAAGTGAGCGTATGGATCTCATACGACTCCTTTCCAATTAAGTGAGCGTATGGATCTCATACGACTCATTCCCAATTAAGTGAGCGTATGGATCTCATACGACTCCTTCCCAATTAAGTGAGCGTATGGATGTCATACGACTCCTTCTCAGCTAAGTGAGCGTATGGACTCCATACGACTCCTTCCCAGCCAAGTAAGCGTATGGACTCCATACGACTCCTTCCCAATCAAGTGAGCGTATCAGCTTTATATGATCCAAGTCAGCGTATGCAAGACATGTGCCTTCAAAAGCTAGCGTATGACTCTTCTTTAAAGACAGCGTATCACAGCAAAGGCATCCATGATGACTTTTAATGTACAGTCAACACATGTTCTCACGTGTCCTGTACTCAGTTACTCAGTTATTCAGAAGTTATGCAACGTGGCATTCATGCCACCAATCTCTCCTAGATATATTCCACTACTCTCAACCGCACTCTAAGGTGTCTTCACCAGAATTTGCCACGCGTCCCTACAGTTATGCACACGTCAAGTAACTGACTGAGCGTATGCTTCAGAACAGTTATCCAGAACTCTATAAAAAAGAGTTTCTTCATCTTCATCACACTACGGTTAATTTCAGAGAGAACAGAGAGATTTGCCCAGTTGCTATCCAAGTTCTTCGAAGTTTGAGTTTTCTTCATCGCATCGTCCAAGGGATAAAGTAATCGTCTTCTAGATTAGATTCCTACAGTTGTAATTTTCTCAGATACAAAATAAATAAAGTAAATTTATTTATGGAAAACAAGCCTAATACTGTATGACGTAATTAAAGAGTTGTAGACAGCACTACAAAGGGGAGGATGGCCCCATGTTACAGTGGTACGACACCACGATGAGGTACCCAGGTAGGGGTAAAGCCTCGGCATTGCAAGCCATGTCGCTGCGGCGTAACACCGCAAGGAAGCCTTAGGCTTCATGCTGAGTAGATTGGCACTACAAAGAGGCTGAGATCTCATGCTATAGTAGTATGACACTACGATGAGGTTCCCAGGTAGGGGTAATGCCTCGGCTTCAGGCCATATCATAGCGGCGTAGCACCGCAAGGAAGCGCAAGGCTTCATGCCATATCTCTTTAATAAAGAACTCACCTATAGTGTATGGAAAGAGATATCAGGCCGTCTCTTGAGGGTAAACTTGTAGACTCCCAAAATTATACACTGAAACCAGGCTGGCACAGGGCCTTTAATGTGCAGCCAGAAGCACACGTAACTACACTTTGTGAGTGGAAAGAATTACAATTTTGGTACAGAATTCAAGGCGTAGTCCATTCTTGTATCATATTGTTATTTAACCCATGCGGGAAGATTCAAGTCGTCAGCGACATCTATCCTAATGCAAAATGGACAGTTACTGTGGAGAACGCTCAACCCTGGACACATATATATGTTGTGATATGTGGGGGATTGTTGGTGCTTTCTTTACATGGAGAGAGCTAGCTCTCAACATGTCTTGTAAAATTTTAGTCCCACATCGAAAATGCACCATGAGTTATCTCAACATATATACTTGGGTGTGTTGTTGAGAGATGCACATGGGGTGGTGACCCTAAGGAGGAAACCATGTGGGTGATTTTACTAGGAGGTAAGAATAAGGCTCCAAGGATTAAGCATTAATGCTTTTGTCATTCTCTTGGATTAATTCCATTTGGAGCTAAGCCCCAAAGGGGCTTAGCGACTCGGACTCGGACTCGGACCCGGGCTCATGGGCTCATGAGGCGTAATGTGGCATTTTGTTGGCGCGCTTTGCACTTAGCACGTCAGCAGTCATGCGGCTCATATGCGGCCATGCGGTCTTATGCGGCATGCGGCTCATATGCGGCCTCATGCGGCTCATGCGGCTATGCGGCCATGCGGCTCATGCGGCATATGCGGCTCATGCGGTCCATGCGGCACATGCGGCTCATGCGGTCCATGCGGCTCATGCGGTCCATGCGGCCCATGCGGTCCATGCGGCTCATGTGGTCCATGCGGTCCATACGGCCATGAGGCTCATGCGGCCAGGCTGCTGCTGCTGCCGCATGGAGGGCTCCGCTGACTGTGCAGACTACAAGTCACTTATGGAAAGACTGATTCAATGCGATTAATTCAGATCCACTTTTTGTGGGATTTGAATTAATTTCGTTGCTATTTTTGTGGGATTTGAATTAATCTCGTTGCTATCTTTTTGGGATTTGATTCAATCTTTCCATAACTGAAGAGACGGCTAGGGTTTCCACCCTCTCTCTATATATACTCTCTTCTGGCCTCCTTTGTGACTACTATGAAAATATAAGACAAAAAAGGAGAAAGAGAGAGAGTGCTGCTGCCGCCATTGCAAGTCCATCCGAGGAGTCAGAACAGAGGTGACTTCGAGCGTTCCACAAGTTCTTCAAACTTGCTGGTTCCTGAAAGCAGTTCGTGTGGGGCGAATCTTGCTTTGAGCAATGGTGTTTTGACACCCCAGCATTTTTTTTCTTCTCATCTTTCTCTAGATTATTGTACCTCGTTCTGTCCCAATTGCAACACGTTTGCAAGGAAGAACGAGAGATCATCTCTTCTCTATTTTTCTCCTCCATATTGTAATTGGGTTATTTAGTTTTTGTATCATCGTAGATCTCTGTTGCATCTGTTTTACCATCTTTGATCAAGCCCCGGGACTAACATTAACAACATATTTTATTTAGGATACTTTATAATAAGGCTACGGGTAAATGACAAAAATTTCTAGTTATATATTCGATTTTTGCAAATTAAGACCTATTAGTCATTTTTAGCAATTCGTTCATCCTTAGATTATAAATCCGTTCAATAAGGTCCCTCCAGTAAAAATTAAAATTTTTAATTTCGAAAATGTCCCTGTCCCCCCTCTTCCTTCCGGTGGCGGCGGCGACCCCCCAGTCCCGCCCGACCCCCCTTGCCCTCCCCCCGCAGGCCCTGCCCTCCCCTCGCCGGCCATCCCCCCCAGCGACGATCCCCCAGCCCTGTCCGTCCCCCACGAGCCTCCCCCCCGACCTCGCCGGCTCCACACGACCCTCCCCCGCACTTGCCGGCCTCCCGCGGTCCTCCCCCGCCCTCGTCCCAGCCCCACGCATCCCTCCCCGTGGCATCACCGGCCACCCAGCCTCTCCCCCAACGGCCGAGGAAGGAGGGGGAGGAGGGGTAAAATTGTCAGGTTTTTTGCAAAAAAAAAATAGTGGGGAATTTAAGAGCATGAGTTCTTTTTTCACGAAAATGGCCAAACTAGAAAGGGTTTTTTTGTCATTTACCCTAAGGCTACAAAGTAAATTGATGTCTAATTAGACATTAAAAAATAAATATATAACTACTAATTAGTGAAGAAGAAAAAAACAACTTTTATAAACAACTAATTAGAGGCTCTAATTTGTGAAGTGGATCCCAACCTCTAACTTGCATCACACCTCTAATTAGTGAAATAATAAACACCCCTTAATTAAGTAGAAAGAGACATAAGAGTTCTAAACCATTGATGTGCTTAGGCTTTTAATCATGAAATTTTTGTCTATCTTTTTTTAGGGGGAAACACCACTGTTCTTTATTATATAACTAGGTGTACTGATGCAATTTGTACTCCTCGATATTTTTCTCCAGTCAAAAATAGTACGGTTTCATTGTACACTATTCATTTTTATTATTATTCCCTAATTCCAGCCTATGATTGTGCTTAAATTTTACATGTAAGTCTTATGTTTAATATATACTTTTAATTTTAAATTCCAGCCTACCATGATCTGATTGTTGTAATTACAAATATATCTTTTTTTATACCAATAAGATCTCATTCAAAAATATAATTTTGCAAATCTTGTATACAATCTAATTGAATCAATTGAAAGTAAGATTCTAATACAATCTATAGTTTAAAATCCAACATAATCTAAATAGTAGTTTTGTTTAAATTAAATCTATAATTTTAAGTTAATGGAAATGATTGTGATATATTCTTTATCTCTTAATCCCGAACCTGCTTTATTATTTTATGTTTCAACAAAAAACACGGCTCTTTCTCATTATATAGATTACCATGTTTATCACTCAAAACCTTTTTTTTTAATAATTTTCTCTCTAAGTTATATATCTGATGGTGTGAATATTAAAAAGAAACATTTAGTAGTCCAATAACATAGAATTTTAGTTGGATGTCGAAGGAGAACAAGTACACTTCGAACACATAACAATATAATTTTATTAATACAAAACTTGTTTGTATACAAGATGATATAATATCTCAAGATAACAGTCACAAAGAGAACTACTAGCAAACACTCACATAAGGACACTCACAATACAAACTCACACAAGGCTCTCGCTCACTTACACTAGCTCCTAGCTTACTAGCTCATTGTTTTGCTTGCATGGTGTTCAGATTCTAAATGGAAGAAGTCACCCCTATTTACAGGGAGGTGGAAGAATAAAGAAAATGTTTAGAAAATTTCAATGTATGTCATGAAAGGAAGAAAATTCTAGAGCTTAAAAATCAATAATGTTAAGTTTATTACTAAATGTTTGCAACGGAAAATAAATTTTGTATGACTCAACTAAAGACAACTTTGTGCAACCTCTCTTCCCTCCTCCTTACATATGGGTTCCACCCGGCCCCACCTCCCCTCTAACCTCCTGCTATATGGGTCACACCCGGTCCTACATTTTTCCTTCTCCTCCAATGGAAGTCGACCACGTGGCCGGTTGTAGGAGGGTGGTAAGCATTTGGTTGTAACTGTAGCACTATCGCTTAAAAATAGGATCCAAATGGAACAAGAGGAGGATGGTGAAGACATTCCTAGATGGATACAAATGTGAAGATTATTATTGAAGGGAAATGAGAGGAAATAAAATTGGTATCGTCATTTTAACACATTATTGGCAGCCAATAAAATTTATAAAAGCCTTTATACCTATTTTCTAGAAAGAAACGTTCATAAATAGTCAAGGTTGAAAGAGCTTGTTATATGGGGACTTTTTTTTTTCAAACATAAGTTCTTCCATTATTGGTGTTTCATTTGCTTTCCTGTCTTTTAATCTCTCTTAATTACGACAGGTTACAAATTGTGTCGAAACTGTGTTATCTCTATGAAATGAATCCTTACCTCTACTACTATAAAGGGGCTTCCAAACGGCTTAATCTTGAACAGTCTAAGCAGAGGCGGCCCTGGCCCAGGGCAGACCGGACGACGGCCCAGGGCAGACCGGACGACGGCCCAGGGTCCCCTGACGAAACGGAACACCAACATAGAACTATTTACAATAGAACTAGTATGTATCATGTATCTTTTTTAACACAAAGCATTGTGGTCTACTGGTTATAATGCTAGATTTATATTTAGGAGGTCCTTGGTTCTAATCTTGATTACAACATGTCACGCCCCGGTTCCCAGGATGACTCGAGGCACATGATACTTCTCCCCAGGCTACGCAACTGTACAATGAGTACCGAATTGTACCCTGCGATTGTCGCCTGTAAGGTCCGGGATAGGCATAGATATAAGGCATAATCAACAGAAATTCCACAATTGACATGACATTCATTTAATCCAGAAATATTACATACTTGGTCTAGAATTCATCAAAACACATATTATACAAATTTGATTCATTGTCTTCAAACACATAATTTACATAATTGAAGATGTTCTCAAAATGAAGCTACATTCCATCCGTTCCACATCATTCATAGAGATCATTTTTAGTGTACGCCTGATCCATATCTTGATCTTCATCAATCCCTAGTGAACGAAACTAGGTCGTCAATACGACGAGCAAGCCCGCAGTCAAAGGAGAAATATGAATACGTAATGATAAGACAAGTGAACAAGATATAGTATCAAAAGCAATTAAACTCATACCTTGATATTAGTCAAAAAGTAAGTGATTCTCAATTTAATGTCACAAGGACACGACAAGATCTTTCTAGACCTAAATGCAATTTAGAGAAACTTTCTGGATCACACACACTCGCCTAGCATCTCAACAATAATCCCATTTGCCCGGGATCAGGCTCGTACAAAACGGGTTGGTGCTTAGATTCTCCAGCCGTCTGTACTACCACATATTGATGTGATTACAAGCAAGATAACATCATGAGTGGTTTCCGAATCATCTGGGTCGAATCATTGCATCACGTGTTATAATAAGAAGTCGTATAACTTGAATTTTTCCAAGAATATCGAACCCATTCATTAGAGAGTTGAGCTGAACTCAGGGCCAGGATATCTAATGAATTAATAAGTATTCTGAGCTGAAAACTCATGAAAATGTGCAAATGGATAGCTGAGCTGAAACTCAGGGCCTGGATGTCCAATTGCGATCAAGAAAGTGAGCTAAGTCTCACCCCGGATATTCGCACGGTCGTACGAATGCCGTATCAGGGACTGATCAGTACGAAAATAAAAATTATATTGCAAAGAAGTCAACCGGGTGTGATCCAACGGTTTCTCTCCCAAACCCCATGCAACCTATTCTAGACATTCAGACTTTAGAGAAACTATCTCCCAAACGGGAGTCCTAGAAGTCAAGTCGCATTCAAATATTAGTTTCGTCTTTTCCGAAACTAAAGTAGTCCGAGAAATGTTGGAACTAAGGTAAAATTCCAAGGTATCCAATTGGACATGATTCCAAAAATCCCTCCGATATTATAGGTCGGAGATGGATGGTTCAAATGGTCTAGAACTTGAGTCAAAAGTTTCTAAAGAGTTCGAATTGACGAAAAATAGACTAACTCTGGAAATTCTCAAAAATTTCGGCAGAGTCTCCTTTGTATTTACTGACCCGGAAATCAATCCGATACAGGTAAACACAAAAGAATAATATATGGGCACGCTGACCCCTTCGGTGGAGCAATCCTCAACACTGGCAACACGCAATATATATAATCGGGTACGCCGACCCCTTCGGTGGAGCAACTCTCAACACCGGCAACACGCAATACAATAAAGTTATACAAAAATAATAAAGCTTTCTTACCTTAGTAAGCAAGCAAGCGTGCAACTATTCTTGGTTTTGCATATACATTATCTAAACACTAAACAGGTCAAAGATGATATGGGTTATTAGTAATAAAACGAGGCTAAGAAAACTTATTATTACTATGCACCACATTTAGCTTATTACGGATATAAGAAAGGCAATTTGAAACTTGAAAAGTAAACACACAACTCTTCTAGTAAACCGGTATTCGAAATTATCAACTTTTGACCATGTTTTCATGACAAAAGAGCATTTTAAGCATAAATAAAAATTCCGGACAGATTTGCATATTATGCTAAAAATTTGTTGACAATAAGGACATAAAGTAACTAAGCGGAATGGAATGCAATGCTATAACTAAATTAAGTGGTGGCTAATTGGTCTTTGTAGAAACATAGAATTTCAGGACCAGAAATCCTATGCGCCAAATATTACATGCGCCAGGGAGCTCAGGTGAAGTACTGGGCACAGTAAAAGAATAGACATTAAAAGAGGATTTTTATTCATATAAAAGTCTATTACATGACTAAAAAAGAGCTGTACAAAGGAGAATTCCTACAAAGAAACGATCCTAAGTCTACAGCTAGGTGCAGCAACCACCATGCGCCTTCAAACAGGCGCATCTTGCCCTCAAATAGGCGCAGCAACCACCATGCGCTCCAAGCAAGGCCATCTCGCCATGCGCTCTCAGCCAGGCGCATCCCTTCAACAGCTCAGTTATGTGCATCCTCAGTTATGTGCATCCCTTCGGCGGCTCAGTTATATGCATTCCTTCAGCAGCTCAGTTATGTGCCGCCCTTCAGCGTCCCAGTCAGGCGCTTCATGAAGTGTCAGCATATGCGCCATTAAATGCTTCGACTAATGAAGCATTTATTGAGCAGAACGAGGGTGGCAATCAACCCTCTAGCGGAAGGAAGAGCTCTCCACAATCGATCTGCGGCAAAAGGAGGCTTTAAACACAACCAGAGTGGGCGACACCCACTCTGACAGAAGAAAGAGCCTCCAAAGCCGCAGCACCGCAATTCAGATCTGCGGCTCTTCCAGCATGATGGAGACGGGGCTCGAGCATCCTGATCTTTGGATGCAACAGGCACCTTCTGCCCGTCTCAGAAGCCCTCGACTCCGACTTTTGGATGTAACAGTCACCTTCAAGTGCATCAAAGAAGAAATTGTATCGCATCTTCACCCTCGGGAGCATCTCATCAACAGAATGTGCTCGAGCAAACAAGTTCATTTCGGGAGGACGTGAGAGAACGAGAAGCAAACCCTCTCTATGCCACTATTTATAGGCTGGGCAAATCAAACCCATGCGCCAAGTGGCTGGCTCTCCGAATCCCGTGCAATGAATTTGCATTGAATGGTGATGAACCTGACGCTTCGAATTTAGCCAAGTCAAAGACGACTATTTAAAGCACTCGAAGAACGTAACGGTCGAGCCCATAAAGACGTGTCATGCAAAACGGATGTGCCGACCAGACCGCGCATCATACTGATGCGCCCATTAGCTCCAAGCGCCTCGTAGGGATGCGCCCCCATGCGCCTAGTGGAACGTCGATCGATGCGCCCACTCAATCGCCCATCACCCGTCAAAGAACATTAAATGCTGAAGTCTGACAGAGTTGGCAGCACGTCCCCCGAGGACTGAACGGTTGACAGCTTTTTCAGAAGACGAAGCGTCGCCGACGTCAGCATCATCATTGCTCTCCTCCGACGGTTACAAGCCACGTGGCCGCCCAACCATTTTGCATGCGTCTTCGCAGCCATGCGCCTAAATCTCTGCATGCGTCTCAAAAGCCATGCACCTCAGACTTTTCTCTGATCCCTAAAGACAGAAGTAAAGTCACTACTGAAGCCCCGCATGCACCTCAAAAGCCATACGCCCCTACTGGTTCGTGACTCCTAAAGGTTACGAGCCAAAACCTCCTCATGTACCCAATCCCAGACGCGTCCTATCAGATCACTCCCCACCAAATCCGAGATCTTCGAGCCATGGACCTACGACACGCGTCCTTTGACTTGATTCAGCCTATGAAGGGGTGCTAATCACCCAAGATCTCAGCAACTAAAAGATCCTCTCCATTGCTACGTGTCAGCTCTGTCGCAGCCTACGACAGCAACAAGAAGGTTTCAACTCCTCAATCAGAGCGCATCATCCATGCACCTCTATCAGCAATCACCACGTGGCATCTCCGCGTACAGCTGTATCCTATATATGCGTATGAGCAGCCAGCCTGCAAAGCTATAAATAGAGGGATAATCTCCTTCTGACACACACACACAGATAGAGATCTACACACATCATACAAGCACCGACATACATATACAGAGGTAGACCAGCGAGCATACACAGAGAGACAGATACAGACACTCAACGTCTTCCTCCTTTCAGCAAGCTCCAGCACCCAGAGCAATCCAGACCTTCAGAGAACCGAGAACCGTCGTCAGATCGTCAACGGAATCAATGTATTACCACTCGCTCCATCGGCACAATAAACCCAGATAAACAAAAGTGTACTCCTAGGACTACGTTTAAGTCCTACATTGTAACACTGTTCTGTTTGTATTGAAATTTATAATCAAAAGATTTTAATGGCAAACAAGCTGGCGACTCTGCTGGGGAAGTCTTTCTCCTCTACCGAGAAAGCTGTGTCGCAATCCGACGACATGAAGGTGGGCTCCTTCCACAAAATGCTGGTCGTACGCCTCAATCAACAGGCGTATGAGGAGTTCATCTCTGAAGGCAGTGCGAGTCCTTCGAAGCGGCTGCCGAAGCCGAAGAAGACTCGCCGAGTCTGGATGCGCAAGGTCGACGCCTCTACCACCACCACCAAAGGGGATACGCCAATGCAGCCTTCCCTTCCTGCTGACGTCCTTAGCAACCAAGATGCGCCCACCGGTGCAGCGTATCTCTCGGGGAAACGTGCGGCTGACCACATTCCCCAGCCATCTCCCTCTCAGGCGAGGAAGATGCGCCGACGGAGCAGGGGTGCAGCTAATGCCCCGCGCATCACCTCTGATGTGCCACTGAAAGTCTCTGTCTTTGACAGACTCACTCACTATAGCGGCGAGGAGAATTTGGACTCTGAGTACTATGCGCCCCAGCGGGCTGGTACGAAAAAGTCCAAGGCAGCACGGGCCATGTGCCTCAAACGTGCTATCCCGGCAGCAAATCAGAAGCATGCGCTCACAATCATGCGCGCTGCTGATGATAAGCTGTATAAGGTTGACTTGTGTGCTTCTGTGCCGAAAATGGGTCGACCTTCAAAGTCCTTGTCTCACTTGGGCGTATCTGTTGCGTTCGCAACCAAGTCGAGTAAGGCAAACCCTGTGGTCTTGAACTCCCGCGCCTCCACTGGTTGTGCGTTTGAGGTTCGTTCAAATAACTGTAAATGTTGTTCACTCAATACTGATCCGAGTGCTTACTTGGTGTTGGATCAGGGGGCCCAGCATTCATTTAACCACCCTGGCGCTTGGCCTTGCCATGCGCCTGATGGGGGTGCGAAGGTGGCACTCTCCTCCAACGATCTGCGTAACGTGATCACTCACAAACGCCGATCAGGAGAGTCGACTGACAAGCACAATGCGCCTCTCATAGGACACACCTGTGCTGTAGTCACCATCAACTGCTGTTGCAAGGCAGCGGTGCCACCAAGACAGTCGGTGTTCCAGCGGCTGCAATCATCAACACCTCTCCGGCGTCGCCTCGGGAAGAAGGTATCAATTGAAGAGGAACCAGAGGTTGCTTCATGCAACGTGATCTCCAATTCCTCGTCAATTCGAAAGGCGACTAGTCATTCCTCGTCCTCGTCTAAGAGTAAGCCGAGGAGAACCAAGACAACTGTTCCATCCTCTGGAGTGTTCGAAGGCACTCGGGGGAGAAAGAAGATCCTGGAGGAAGCTGGGGGTAGTCAGGCCCTTGTCGATCCTCCTTCTGAAGACGAAGATGCCCTCCAGAGCACAGCTGGGGTGGATCTTCATCCTGGAGACGAAGTCAGCCTCCCGGACACAGCTAGGGGTAGTCTGGTCCCTGTGGACCTGCGTCTCGAAGACGAAGAAGTCCTCCAAGACAGGACTGAGGGTAATCAGGCCCTTGCGGATGCTCCTGAAGATGAGGATGTCCTCCAGAATATAACTGGGGGTAGCCAAGACGAGGTCTCGGGGGAAGTTTCTCTTCTACAAGAGAGCGAGGCCGAAAACGAAGCCTCAACTGATCCATCCGACTCCAGCTGTATCATGACAGTATACATGACTGGGGGTGATACCGAGCCAGATGCGCCGCCAGCAGACCTCGTCCAGCGCATGGATACCCTGGAGAGAGGACTCAAAACCCTCTCTGCCTCCATGTAAATACTGACTCAAGCAGTGTTTGAGATATGGTCAGCTTTGGCCAGGGCACCTTTTATCGGTCCTGACCCAGGGGCCAATGGAGAATCAAGTGTACCCCTTCAACGGGTATCCTTGGATACGGATCGCCGCGAAGCACCTCGGACGTCGGAGCCATCAAATGCTCAACTCCAGGCTGTACCACTTTCCCCGTCTCCCAGCTCCACGAAAGACGTGGTGGAGATGATCAGGGACTTGCGCGAGCTCTTTGAGTCCAAGAATAGACAAGAGGAGCGCCAAAAGATGGGGATCCCCCAACCTTATCCCCTCGAATGGAACAAGGTGGTTTATCCTCCTAAGTATAAACCACAAATACTGACACCATACGACGGGAAGGACTCTCCGCGTCGCTATCTGACGTACTTCCAGTCTCAGACGGGACATCTCTCGAAAGAGGACGTACTACTCACCAGCATATTTGTCGGAGCACTGAAAGGAGTGGCGTACGACTGGTATTGCAGTCTCCTCGATAACTCTATATCTTCCTTCGACGACTTGACGTGTCTCTTCCTCGACCGTTTCTACGACGGCGGGAAGGACATGACAATGGCGTCCCTCATAGAGATACGCCAGAAGGAGAAAGAAACAGTTCGAGTATTCATCGAACGCTTCCGACAAGCCTGCTTCAGACTGCCCCCGGGCATGCCAGAACATGCACTCCTCTCCTCCTGCAGCATGAACATGCTGCCTGCAGTCAAACTCTGGCTCAACTCTACTCCTCCTTCCGACTGGAGTTCCTTGATCATCGAGGCCGAAGCAGCAGAAAAGAAGGCGTCCAATGCTCGCCTTCTGGGGGTTAGTTTCCCTACCTTTGAAGACAAGGGAAAACGGCCTGCAGCCAACAACCCCGACCGAGAGGCGAAGGGGAAACAGGCGTTGACTGTCAATGCCTCCAAGGGTGCATCAACACCCACTCAGAAGCCTCCACTTGCACCAAGGCCAAAGGAGGTTTATTCTTTCAACGATGAAGACACCCTGTAACTCTTTGAGATATTGAAGCAGGGTGACAAGATCAAGTTGCTGGACCCGAAGCGTCCCGACGAAGTTGGAAAAGTAGACCATCCGAGGTACTGTCACTACCATCGGTTTGTCGGGCATCCAACTAAGGATTGCTACGTCCTCAAAAACTACATCCAGCGCATGATCAATACGGATGTCATCTTCGTCGACTACGAGGAGAAAACGGTCTCGGCCAATCTGGTGTCACTCCAATTTGGCACCTTGCCGCCAACCACAACACAAGATGGTGTCGTCTCCATTCCGAAGGCGACAATGGAGATGGTTAACCTACCACCTACCCGTGACAACGTGAGTGGACTCATCCCACTCACCACATCCCGGGGAGAGGTCTTGTGGGTTCACCCTGACCTCGTCTTCGAGGTTACTCAACCGGAGGTACGCTCTGCCTCCAAAACTAAGGACAGGAAGATCAAGTCTTGCCGCATGGTCTCTTCCTCTGCGGAAGAGGCGCTTCATGTACAGATGCGTTCACATCAGAATGCCCAACCCGAGGAAGCTACCGTCGAGGTGGTGCCTCCCTGCACCATCCCTGCTACCCAGGAAGAGGGCCCATCTAAGCCTCCAACAGCCAATAAGCAGAAGCATGTAGAGGCTCGTTTCGACAGGCCTCTACGAAAGGAGAATGCTTCGGGGCTAGCCAAGCCCCACAACTTCGACATACTGGCACAACTTGCCAGTACTCCTGCCCGTATGTCTCTGTTCGAGCTCCTTCGTCTCTCCAAGGACACTCGGGAAGCTCTCTGTGAAGCCCTGAAGGATGCTGAGTCCTTCATCAGCCAGGTCAAGCAGCCTGAGGATACTCCGACTACATGTGCGCACTGTCATTGTGCAGATGAAGTTATCCCCAATATAACCTTCACCCAACAAGACATGCTGCTCAAGCACAACCGACACAACAGGTCGTTGTAATATACATGGTATATCGGTTCCGTCAAGGTGAAACGGATTCAGATCGATCCGGGGTCTTCCCTCAGCATCATTCCGAAGACGCTGCTCTCAACACTGGGGATCCCAATGTACCGACTGGCGCCTTCCAACACAACAATCAGTGGCTTCAATGCTAGCAAAAGCGAGCCACTGGGCAAAATACGGCTGAAGTGTCATATTGGTAACCTCAGAACCGAGGTAACTTGCTATGTCGTGGATACCAACGTCAACTACAATCTCCTCCTAGGTCGGCCGTGGCTGCATGAGTACATGGTGGTGCCATCTACACTCCACCAATGTATAAAATACGTATCCACCAACGACATCATCCGGACGGAGTTTGCGGACATTGACCCTTTCAAGGGGGTCGAAGCCTACTTTACGGATTCTATCCTGTACAAGTCGCCCGACGAGGAGGAAGCCAATGATGCTGATGATGAAGCAGAAATGGCAGCAAAACCGGACATGGATCCAGAGATGGTTCCTGACGCTCCTTTAAAAATTCGACTCAAAGGGAAGCCGCCTCAGACATTGCCTCCCATGAGCGTCAAGCTACCTGGAAAAGCACCAACTGCTCCGGGTAGAACACCAGCTGAAGCTCCCTTGAAGATACGGCTCAAGGGAAAGCCGCCTCAAACATCGACTTCCTTTGTAACAAAACTACAAGGGAAGGCACCAATCACTGAAGGCACAATTGAGGCACCTCTGAAGGTACGTCTTAAAGGCAAGCCTCCGCAATCATCAGTCTCATCCAAGCTGCCGGAGAAGGCTCACATAGCCCTCTCGGATCCCAAGATCAAAGCTGCGGTAGACTCTTTCGATCCAACCCCAGTACTCACAGATGAAGAGCTAGGGGAATATATCTCTGCTGATGTAGATGCACCCTCTCTGGACAATGCAATCCCGCAGGATAAAATCTCGTGTTTCATCAATAATAGAGTATCTTTTAATTATTCTAGTCTTCCACATTGGAATGCCATGTATACATTAGATAACGCTCTACGGTCGTTGTAAACACAAATAACGACCGTCAATCATGTAAATCGAGTAGTCCCGTCCCAAGGGGTCTGTTTTGTAGTCTCACCGCAGAATCGAGACGAAGAATCTATCATCTTCGGCAACGTCGAGCGTCATCAAGACCTCCCGCCACTCGAGCAAGAACCAGATACCGGCAGAATACAAGTCTATCAGTACGCGGACAAGACAAAGTACTTCATCCAAAAGATGGGGTACGATCTAAAAAGCAACAAAGGCCTGAACTACGGCAAGGGTCGACGTCTTCCTCTCCGGCTTCCAACACCTAAAGGAAAGCCGCAAGACTACTATCATCGAACTCGACGGGGGGTGGGCTATGTCACGCCGTCGTCAACTCCAGAAAGCTCGAAGGCAGAAGAATTAGAACATTCTCATTCGTCCGAAGCATTATCTTGGGATTTCGACACCAGCATCGGATCAGTCTTCAAAAAAGTGATGTCAGTCAACATGACATCTGCACAATCTCAAAAAGATGAAGACGAAGACCAAGCGCCAGAATTCTTCGAAGAAGAACCCTGGGCTCAACGCCTAGGAGAGCAGTGGGAGTCTCGTTTTGAATTACGCGAACCCCTTACCGAAGATGAAGTCGAGCAGATCAACCTTGGGGATGGATCTTCTTCCAAACCCATCTTCATCAGCAAAAGCCTAAGAGGAGAAGACCGGGAATCTTTAATCCAGCTGGCTAAAGAATATATCGATGTCTTCGCCTGGAGCTACGAAGATATGTCGGGACTTGATCCCCAGATCGCGATGCACAGGCTCAACATCTTACCAGATGGCAAGCCTATAAAGCAACAACAGTGACGTTTTGGTCCTGACATCATTAACGCTATCGATCAAAAGGTGGACAAACTCCTGACCAACGGGTTCATCCATGAGGAGCAACATCCGGATTGGGTGGCCAATGTCGTCACTGTCACCAAGAAAAACGAGAAGATACGGGTCTGTATCGACTTTAGGGATCTCAACACTGCTTGCCCGAAGGACGAAATCTCGCTTCCAATCACCGACGTGAAGATCGACAATACATGTGGCTTCGAACGCATGTCTTTCATGGACGGATATTCGGGCTACAATCAGATCAAGATGTTCCCCGATGACGCAAAATACACGTCATTCAGGACTCCGAAGGAGGTTTTCTGCTACACAGTAATGCCCTTCGGCTTGAAGAACGCCGGTGCGACATACAAACGAGCTATGAGCACCATCTTCCGTCAGTATCTTCGTAAGACAGTTGAGTGCTATGTCGATGACATCGCAGTCAAGAGCCGTCTCAAAGGTGATCATCTACAAGACCTGAAGACAGTCTTCGATCTCATGCGAGCACATCAACTCAAGATGAACCCCGCTAAATCCTTCCTAGGGATTTCTAGCGAAAAGTTCTTGGACTTCATTATCACGGCGAAAGGCATTCATGTCGATCCCGAGAAGACCAAAGCCATCCTTGACACGGACCCTCCGAAGAACCTCCGAGAACTTTGAGGCCTGCAGGGGCGTCTGGCATACATCCGGAGGTTTATAGCAAACCTTTCCGGAAAATGTCAACCCTTCACCCAGCTCATGAAGAAAGGGGTCTCCTATGTCTGGACGAAAGAATGCCAGAAAGCTTTCGACGATATCAAAGCTTACCTGACAAGCCCGCCAATCATGGTGGCACCCGTCGTCGGTAAACCATTTATCCTCTACGTCCGTGCCATGGATCATTCCCTCGGCGCTCTGCTGGCTCAGAACAACGATGCGGGCTATGAGCAAGCTATCTACTACTTCAGTAGGACACTGATCGGGGCCGAACACCGGTACAACCCCGTTGAAAAGGTGTGTCTGGATTTCGTGTTCGCCATCCAGAAGACTCGCCATTATTTCTCGGGCCAGACAATTTATGTCATCTCCCGAGTCAATTCACTCAGGGTTCTCATGACGAAGCCAGGATCATTGAACTCCCGGCTAGCTACATGGGCGATCCTGTTGACGCCATACAACATGGTGTTTATTCCACAAAAAGCCGTCAAGGGTCAAGCTCTGGCCGACCTTTTGGCCGCGCACCCCATCCCAGAGTCCTCCAAACTCTATGATGACATTCCGGATGAGGTCCAAGAATCAAATGTCACCGAAGAAAGCTCCGTCTGGCGGATGTTTTTTGATGGCGCTTCAAGAACAGGCCCCAAAGGTCAAATCATCGCCGGAGTGGGGGTAGTCTTAGTCTCCCCCGATCAGCTGGTCATCCAGCATGCTTACTCCCTTTCAAAGCCGTGCTCCAACAATGTTGCCGAGTACAACACTCTCATCATGGAACTCCAGCTGGCGCAACAGCTGGGGGTGGATCATCTGGAAGCCTACGGCGACTCAAAACTCGTCGTTAACCAGATCAGAGGGCAGTACGAAGTTTGCCATGAAGATCTGGTCCCTTACCATGAGGTTGCGTTGAACATCATTTCAACTTTCACCAAGTTCTTCATCGGACATGTACCTTGTCTACAAAATTTTGGAGGCTGACGCTCTGGCTGGCCTCGCAGCCTCATTGGCAGCACCCCTCGGGACTCAACACTACGTCACGGTAGTTGGTCGAGACTTGGTCTGTCCTAAAAATAATCTATGCTCACAAATGGCCTATGCCATGTCAACAAGTGCTGGTGTTAATGTCCGAGATTGGAGGTTCCCGTTCATCGACTTCGCTGTCTACGGAATTCTCCCAGAGGACCCAAAAGAAGCCGTCTCAGTCAGGACACGTTCTCTTCGATTCTATTACGATACAGCTACTAAAATGCTGTAACGACGCTCCTACGATGGACTTCTCCTTCGATGTTTATCCAACGAAGAAGCAGCCGAAGCCCTTCGAGAAACTCACGTCGGAACCTGTAGGGCCCATCAACCTGGCCCTAAGTTGCAGGATCGACTGCGAAGCATGGGCTACTACTGGCCAACCATGGCAGCCGACGCTGTCGACTATGCTAAGAAATGCCGTGCTTGCCAGCTCCATGCCGACTTCATCCATATACCGTCAGAACCACTTCATCCTACGGTCGTCTCCTGGCCCTTTGAAGCCTGGGGCATGGACATTATAGGACCAATCACCCCTCCTTCATCAAGGGGACACCGCTTCATCCTAGCTATCACCGACTACTTCTCCAAATGGGCGAAAGCTGTCCCACTGGCAGAAGTAAAGAGTTCCAGGGTGATCAGCTTCATAAAACACCATGTCATCTACCGTTTCGGGGTACCTCGAAGGATTATTCATGATAACGGTCCACAATTCATCAAGCCATGTTTTCAGCAGATTCTGTGACAAAAATTGCATTCAGAACGTGGCATCGACCGCTACAATCCGGCAGCAAACGGATTGGCCAAGGCGTTCAACAAGACGATCGTCAGGCTACTCAAAAAGGTCGTGTCATCTAACAAACACGACTGGGACGAAAAGCTCGGCGAATGCCTTTGGGCCTACCGCACAACGGTACGGACCCCGACAGGCAACACACCATTCTTCCTGGTCTTCGAGAGTGAAGCGGTACTGCCCCTCGAGATTCAGATACCCTCGCTCCGTGTAGCGATCACAAATCAACTCACAGAAGAAGACAATCAACATCGCCGTCTGCGAGAATTGAAGGCACTTGACGAAAAATGTCTCCTAGCTCAACAACGTATCGAACTCTATCAAGCCAGTATATCACAGGCTTTCAACAAGAAGGTCAAGCAGAGGACTTTCCAAGTAGGCGACCTGGTTCTGGCAGTCAGGAGGCCGATGGTGTCGACTCATAAGACACCTGGAAAGTTCGAGCCCAAGTGGGAGGGACCTTTCATCATAGAGACGGTATACTCGAACGGTGCTTACCGCCTCGCCAAACCCAATGGGGACTTGTTCATGATGCCCATCAACGACAAGTTCCTAAAGAAGTACTACTCTTGATATCTTTCAGACATGTACTTCTATCTCCACCCAACAAGGAGTCTGTGGACCCAATCATCAGGGCTCACATACAATTCCCTTCTACAAAATCTTACGCTTTTGGAACCCAGCTGTTTCGTGGCATTCTATCCTCCAGTAGAAGGACAACCACGTCCATATTACCTCTGAGTTGTTCCCCTACACCCTATAAAGCAGGACCTTACGCTCCGTAAGGCTACGCTAGCCATCATGTTTACTACGTCTACATTACCTCTGAGTAAACATCCCGTACGGACAACCCCGGCATTGCCGTACATTGATCGCAGAACTTCCACGTCCACATTACCTCTGAGTAGTTCCGCGTATCCCCCAGAGTCATTCCTACCACGTCCATAACACCTCTGAGTAGGAAGATTCCATTATTTGAATCCCATATTTGCCACGTCCACATCACCTCTGAGCAAGCATGTCGATTCTCTCGAACTTATTATCTGTACCTAAAAACCAAGGTACGTAAGAGAGAATATGTCCACACAAATCATCAAGTTCATGATAGCAAAAATGAACACACCATAAAAACTCTGTATTCTTTATTCAAAAATAAAGGATTATATCCCCAGCAAGAGTTACAAATTACACAAAAAGAAGAGATTACAATCCCTAAACATCCTCGAAGTTGGCCGAAAGCTCTTCAATCCGACGCTTCAAGTTCGCCGCCCGAGTCTCTACGGTCGTCAGGACCCTGCGTTCGGCTTCTTGACGCATCCTTTCTATGGCCTCAGGAGAAGTGTTATCCTCATGCTTCTCGTCTAATTGTCGCCGCTGTTGAGCCAGAGAAAGAGCCTGGCGGGTGAAATCCGCTTTCTTCTCCTTAGATGCTACATGTTCAGCCTGGATTTGCTCAGCATCTAATAAGAGTTGGGCCCGCTGGTCTTCAAGGAGGCGAATCTTAGCATCAACCTCAGCTATACTGCCGTCCAACGCAGCTCGCAGCTCCACCTTTTCCTGCATGGACTGAGATAACCTCTCCACCGCAGCCTCAGTTTCAGCCACCTCGCGTTCCCAGACACCCACGGTGGCCTGGTAAGAGGACTCAGCCTCAGCGATCAACTTCTCCTTTTCCGTGTCTATCAGAGCGGAGAGAACATTTCGCTGGATACACTAAAATTCAGAAAGCAGCTGGTCCAGCTCAGCAACTGAGGCCTCCAGAATCTCGGCCATATGATCATGGCCCTGGTGGGAACGTATCAGATTGATGTGAGGGAGTGCCAGGGTTTTTGCCGTCGCGAAACTCCCGTTGGCATCCATCACCGCCGATACGCCCCTCTGCAGCATCTTATATACCGCCTCAATAATAAACTTTACATACTCATCTGCATCCGCCAGCATCTGTGGCGTCATAGCAGGAGTTGGAGGAGCTGCTCTAGACAGCGGACCGGAAGAAGGCCCGCCCGCTTCAATCTGCGAGGTTGAAACCTCAGCATTAACAGATTCTTCCTCAACAGGGGCTTGAGCCTGAGGAGCCAAAAGAACAGGAGGAGCCGAGAAAGGCGTCGATATCGTGCCCCAAGTAGAAGGAGCAACAGAGGGTTCCAGCAAACCCTTACCCTTCTCAAACACAGAGGGACCACCGACATCTGCGGCTACCTCATCCGTCCCCAACATGCTATCAGCAGGCTGTACGGGACATTCCCCCTCCGTCAGAACAGCAAGATCGACACTTGTCTCCAGACTTCGCTCCTTTGGAGTCAGGATTGGCAGACAAGTCCCACTTTCACCACCAAACCCCTCCGTGGGGATAGAATCTGTTGTTACCTCCCGGTCAGCAGTCACCTCAGCCTCCGCTGCTGAGTCCGGGGTAGGGCTCGACAACGCTGCAGTCGACGTCCCCTCATCATGACAAGGAGGGGAATCAACCCTCCCCTCTACTTCAATCACATCTGTTGCCCCCGCAATAGGCTCACGCATCTCTGGAGGAACGTCATCTGAAGATGACGAACTCCACTCTACTTCCTCATCTGGAAGCCCTGTCTCTGCTGGACCTTCAACGTCTAAGGCCCCCACGGCGGCTTGCACCATCTCGGGAGCTGCTTCAAGCTCAGCTCCCCACCCAACATAATCTGGAGATACTGAAATCTCCGCTGGAACAACATTGTCAGGATTCTCCTTCATAGGGGATATTGCAATCGGGGAATGCGCTCATCAAAAGAGCTTGCCACCTCCTTCGGTTTACTGGCACCCGATTTCGAAACCCGGGTCTTCTTCTTCAACGGTTCCTATAAAAGAAAAGCATATGTCACAAAAATGACAGAAGGAACCAGATTATGGAGAATGTCTTTACCTCAGCAGGAACTGATTCCATTGGCGTGACAGGCAGCACTCCCGTGGCCTTTGGAGTCATCGTTTTCCTTGACCTTTTTGGTGCAGAAGAACCGGCTTCTGCGTCAGCCCGCCTCTTCCCAGCAAGGGGATCTTCCCGATTTCTCAGTGATGCTACCGCAGCAGCCCGATATCCCGTCAACTACGATGGACGATATGACCGAGCCGCCACCAACATATTCGTTGTAGCCTCCAGCTGAGTTCCAATGATGAAACTAGTCTCCCTATCATAATCAGGAGACACGGTATTCATGGTACAATACAGCTTAACGGCCGAATACAGGATCTGTGGCCGAGGGTTGCGAACTGGCGTATTGAAACGAACACCAGTGCACCCGGCATTGTAATATTGTTAACCCCGGACTCCATCCAGTAAACTCCCAACAAACCCCAGACTGCTACTGGGGTTTCGTAACATTAGCTGGGTGTAACCAAACTGGCGAGCAAACCGGCTTGGCAGATATGGCTCCAGATAGCACTTATTTTGGTTGCGGTAGACCAAGTGGGAAGGCCGGATACTTTGTAACCAACGAAATCTCCATTTCGGCAGAGTGATCGCATCCTTACCAGAGTCGTCCAAATCTTGGTCAGCCTCAAAATCTTTGAAGATGGGACCGACCTTGACGATCTCCCACCCCTGAAGATAAGACAAGACTCTCCTGCAAACGGGGACGCCGGTGTGCAACCACTTCCTCTTGTAGAAGCGACGGATAAAGGCGTCACCTTCAACGTGATCCTCTTCAGGACCTGGACTCATCAGGTTCGGGTGATGCAGAATCAACCATCCCATCAGATAATGGAATGGTAGCTCGGCCCGGGGAAAGTTGTCATTCCTACCTCTCCCATGGATCACATCATCAGCAAAAGTCCTCAAGCCCAACGACAGGTTACACACCATTGCGGGGAGGAGAGCCAAAGGGCGACCAAAAACCAATTTCACTGCTGGCAAAATGAGGTTCCGGTTTACCCTCTCCACAGAACCTGATCCGCCCGAGAACACACAATCCCGGAGCCATATCATCAGATATGCAGTCAATACTGCCTTGGACGACATCCGGTGCACACAGTGCCAGAAACAGCTGTACGCATCTTCGCCACTCTCATTTGAACGGGGGGCCCTCTCGTCTAGTCGGCTCATTTCAGAAGTTGCTTCCGCGGGTTTCAGCCCCTGCGGAGTCATAAACCGGATCTTTGAGGAGTCCGTCAAATCCTGCTTGAAGATGTAATCCCTCCAAGCAGTTACATGGGGCTAAGACTTGCCTTTGTCCTTCCATTGCATCAGATAATGATGGCTCGCCACCTCTTTGAAAACAGCCACCATCTCCGGGTCCTTCCTTTCCAGAACGACGATCTCTTCGTTTGAGGGAAAATATTCCTCGTACGGTTCCGAGCCCCAGGGAAGCTTGGACACCTCGTACATCTCATGGAGAGCCAATCCCAACTCCCCCACCAGAGTAAAGAAAGTGCCAGTATAGGCATTGAACATTTCCAAGAGCGCAAGGAACATATGCTTATTGAGATCCACGCCAGCCTGTGTGGCACGGATAGCGGCCGTCAGCCCAATCTCTTTAAGCTCAGCCTTGAACTTCGATAACACCCAAAGGGTCAACTCGTCCCACTTCAGCACGTGGTGACACCAACCTTCAACCCTAAAGCCACCTTTCGGATACCTAACCTTCGATGTTAGCATCCGATTTGCAAAGGTCGAAGCACTAAAGGCAAATGTGTCATTAGGGACCTCATTATAAAGGCTCCCAGGACGCAAAGTTCGACAACTGAACGAGGGACCGACTCGCGAGGCAGCCAAGGTATCCTTTTGATTCGAGGTAACATCAATCGAAAGAATACCCCCCACTGCCACTCCTTGAGAAGGAGTGAGTTCCCGTGACATCCTTCTCTTGGAAGCTAAACGGTAGAAGGCCGTCAGTGGCAATTGGCGTTCAAGCTGTCGCATGTACAGAACCATGCCCTTCGCAGAGAAGAACCAGTCTTCTTTGATCTTCAATATCTTCGCCTCGATGGAGGTCAGTCGGTCACCGAACAGAAAGGCAGGTTTCAAGAAGGTCACATCCTCGGACTCAACAGATTCCAGTTTATCGCTCTCCATCATACTCTGGAGGAAAACAGGCGATTGATTCTGGATTTATAGCATTCTCTCGGGAGGCTGATCCAGCGTGATAGCAGCCTTCGCGGGATTAATAACCTCCTCATCGAAATCAACTCCCTTTGACAAAGAGAAGCATCCAGAAGGACTTCATTCAGCAAAGGGATAGTCATCGATACTGACACAGTAAAAACAAAAGTTAGGCAATAAACTTTAAGAAGACAAAGTGTGTCAAGCGGCTGGGCACATCATCAGGGTCTAAACCCATGCGCGTCAGCAGTGAAGCTTCGACGCATCATCAGGGTCTAAACCCATGCGCGTCAGCAGTGAAAGCTTCGGCGCATTATCAGGGTGTATACCCATGCGCGTTAGCTGTAAAACCTCGACACATAATCTGGGCCTAAATATATGCGCGTCGGCGGAATAGCCTCGGCGCATCATCAGGACAGAAGTCCATGCGCGTCGGCGACAAAGAGTTAGGGCACACATCCAGGTGCTCCAAACTCATCTAAAAAGGTTGAAAGATGACACCCACCTGTCACCACAGGCCGAACGTCGGCCGGAGTCCCAATGGTGACAGGAACGTCCTCCTCGACGAACTCCGCAGGCTCCTTTCCCTTGTCAGCATCGCCGCGAGGAGTCTTGTGAGCCATTTCTTGAAAGAAAGAACTTAGGGTTTTTCAAAAGAAGAACACTAAAAAAGAAAGCAAAGAGAGGAAGAACTCTCTCTCTCTCTCTCTTCATCTCACGCCTATTTATAGGCTCAATCGCACGCGTGAACCGATAAAGTGTGACCTCAGCCGCCGCCTCGGGTTCTGTGAGGAGATAACTGCAAATAAATCCAAAAAGATCATAATTAATCTTCTTGGTTATCGAAGCGTTATCATTCGCATTTACTGAGAGGAGCATGCGCCCCATCATTGATGCGCGGAGTATTCATGTGTCCGAACAGTCATGCGCCAAGACCACTGTTACGCCCCAGAACCAGAATACTGGAGAGCGGGGGAATGACTCAGCCAGCTACGTATTACGGGTAGATGAATACCGTATAATACGATCAATGCTGTCTAACCAGACGAGGGGGTGCATACTACATAAAAGTCTTACTATGGTCATTTCACATCTATTGTCTCAATCATTCAAAACAAGAAACAGAAATAGAGAACATGTAAGATAAAGCAGTAAGGCATCCCAAACGCTCAGTCAAAATGTTCTGGAGATCTGGCTTTACAAAACATAGCCAGATGGTATAGTAAGTATATACACAATTGTTATCAGCTGCAGTCTGACTTTAGTTACAATTATGCGAAAGTAAGAACAAGACAATCCGACTAACATGTCGGTGCCAAACGGCTAAGTATAAAGTAAATGACAAAACGAGCGGTGAAGTAAGGAAACCCACTTGAGTCCTCCTGCGATCATCCCTATAGTATTGACCATCTTGGAGGTAGAAGTAAGCTGAGTCCTCGGGAACCGGCTCTAAATCTGGCCATGCAAAACCAGAGAGGTTAGACCTCCAATAGCAAGTACCACAAGGAAGCACGATATGAGGAATTAAAACCAGTAATAAGAGAATATGATAAGTAGATCTCTGCTTGCCACTGGGATTCACATAACATCACGACACTTCGAACCAACCTCCCAACCAAACAAGGACAGAAGTTGGCCCGACATGTCCTGACATTCTGATCATCTCAGTTAGGTAACAGAGTAGATACAATACACAAACAAATCATCTTTGAATGGCCAATCAATTCCTACGGCTTGCTATTGTGAGTCCCAAGTTATCCTGGAATTATGCAATTAGGGATTCCTCAGTTCTTACTATGTGCAAGCAAGGCTAGTCTATCCAATCAATCAATTGTGCCAATCATGTAGTTAGACGAGTCCCAGCGGGACGCCCGCCGTTATAGCATGTACAATAATATAAGCAGATACCGTTCCCTGCCCGTGTGACAGATTTACCGTATCTGTGGGAACCAGTCGGCCCGTCGGGTACTTAATAGTCCCAAGGGGGCTGCCATGTAAGAACTCGGGAATCCATTCTCTCCATGCCATCATTATTTTATTTAACTTAATAGTCTCTACGTTGAGTGAAGTTCCATGCCGTGGATCATGGTCATTCAATGAGTACTTTCGTACAGGGTACGATATGCGCAACTCTACAACGATACCCGTGCGGCTATGTTATAGGTCTTACATAGCGTAATGCAACAATCAAATCTAACCACGGAGTAACATGCCTTGACCATAAAGTACACATGCTGTCTTTTTGTAAAATAGATAAATAAATAATTTGAAACCTGCATGTGCCTGTATGCCAATATTCGGGATCGGCTAATCGAGTACAATAGTTCATTACATGAACGTGTCTCATTCATTTTATTCAATAAGACGACTAGCCAGTCTCTTAGTTCCAACTAGGAACGCATGATCAATTAGTCAAGATACCCATTATTATCAATGGTATCAAGGCATGAAGGTCAATTAGTATTAAGCATGGTCCAGTCCATAACTAGTATAAAATAGTTGGTAACATATTCTTGAATCCAAGGAAAAGATCAACAAATTCATGTTGGGAGTTGAAAGAAATTCTAGCCACAATTCAGTTAATTAGGACATATAACAGTCAAAAACAACCAAATTATGCATATGCGGCCTATTTTGCGACATGCATACAACTGCGACACCATATGCGCCTACTGCGACATGATATGCACCTCATGTGGCTCAACTACGACATAATATGCGCCTACCGCGACATGCGCCTCATGCAACATGCGCCTACTGCGACATGCGCCTTAATGCGGCTCATGCACGACATGATATGCGCCTATTGCGACATGATATGCGCCTCATGTGGCTCAACTGCGACATGATATACGCCTACCGCGACATGCGCCTCATGTGGCTCAACTACGACATGATATGCGCCTACCGCGACATACGCCTCATGTGGCTCATGCGCGACATGATATGCGTCTACTGCGACATGCGCCTCATGCAACATGCGCCTACTGCGACATGCGCCTTAATGCGGCTCATGCGCGACATGATATGCGCCTACTGCGACATGCTGGGTGCCTTCCGCGACATGCGCCTCATTGCAACATGCGTCTACTGCGACATGCGCCTTCTGCGACATGCTGTGTGCCTTCCGCGACATGCTGTTCGTGCTGCAGATGAATATAGGAACGAACCAAAATACTTTTTGCCATAACTTCCACAAAATAAATCGAAATCTAACTTTTCAAAAGCCAAACTTTAGTAGAATTAAATTCTCTACAACATGGAACCACTTAATTTCGAAAATAACAATGTTTGATAGATCAAAACCCTAAATTTCATATGAAAACTAAAACTATGAAAACCAAAACTTAAAACTTAGATCTACACCCAACCATCCATGGAAAACAAAAACTTCAAGACCTAAACTTGTAGAGGAAGACAAGATGAATAACATAAACAAAAAATAATTGGGGATGCATGAAATCCCTCATGGTGTGCAAGATGTACTTGCCTCTCCAAATGGGTTAGGGTTTGGTGGAGGAGTAAATGTGAATGAATGAAGAGAGAGAGTGGAAGAAGAACTTTTATATCAAGGTCGAGTGGATCTCCACCATTCATTCTCTCCACCAAATCCAAGCCATCCATTCCTTTCCATGTTGAACCAAACCGAACCAAGTTGGTTTCCCATGAACCGAAATGAACCAAGAGCCAAGAAAAAGCAGAAAATAAAATACAAAAATTAATAAGCACAAATTTGAAGAATTTAAATACAGAATAAATGCATGATAAATATTGAATAAGTACATTCAAGAAGTACACGTATAAAATACTTTATTCTGGGAACGGGGAGTGACATCTCTACCCTCCTTAGAAAAATTCTGTCCTCGGAATTTCAGATCCAAGCAGGACAGAAATGTCGGAGCTAAACTAATACAAGCAATTCTAGTGAGCAAGCAATCATTTTACCATATCAAAAAGCAAGTACTATATATGTAAATTCATCAATCCATGAAATCAAGTAGTTCTACCCATAAGGTGATAAGCATGAAGAATCAGGACAATCAAGGTATACAGAAAGAGATATACCTTGTGAGTCAAACAGGTGTGGATACCGTGATCGGATATCATCCTCACGTTCCCACGTTGACTCTCCCAATGAGTGATGACCCTAAGCAACACGGACAAGACTAATTGTTCGGTTCTTGAGTATCTTCTCTCTTCGGTCCAAAATAGACACAGGCTGTTCCTCGTAAGACAGGTTGGTACCAACAACCAGCTCAGAATGGTCAAGGACATGGCTTGGGTCCGATACATACCTTCGCAACTGAGATACATAAAATACGTCATGTACCTCTCGTAACGAAGGTGGAAGGGATAAACGATAAGCAACATCGCCTATCCTATCAAGAATAACAAAGGGTCCTACGTATCGCGGACTCAACTTCCCGCGAACGCCAAATCTAATGACCCCACGGGTAGGTGAGATCCGCAAGAACACGTGGTCCCCAACAGAAAACTCTAGCGGCCTACGATGCTGGTCCGCCCAATGACGATGCCTATCCTGCGCAACTCGAAGTCGCTCTCTAATTCCCTTAACCACTTCAACCGTCTGAACAATCATTTCTGGGCCTAACATTTTCCTCTCTCCGATATCATCCCATGCAAGCGGTGATCTGCACTTCTTACCATATAGTGCTTCGAATGGCGCCATCTGGATACTGGCTTGATAACTATTGTTGTACGAGAACTCAACTAAGTGCAGGTGGCTTTCCCAAGATCCTCCAAAATCTAGAGTGCAAGCTCGCAACATGTCTTCTAAAGTCTGAATCGTCCTTTCTGATTGCCCATCCGTCTGCGGATGGTAAACCGTGCTAAATCTTAACTTGGTACCCAGACTGTGATGTAAGCTTTTCCAGAAATGTGATGTAAAGCGGGTATCTCGATCCGACACAATACTGACAGGGACTCCATGCTGCCTGACTATCTGTTGCATATATAATTCTGCCAACTTTTCTGTAGATTGCCCTAATCTGAAAGGAAGAAAGTGTGCCACCTTCGTAAGTCGGTCTACTATCACCCAAATAGCGTCCTTACCACTTGGTGATCTCGGTAAACCGATCACAAAGTCCATTGTAATATGCTCCCATTTCCATTCCGAAATAGGAAGCGGTTGCAATAATCCAGCTGGCCTCTGCTGTTCTGCCTTCACTTGCTGACATACCAAGCAACGGAAAACAAATCTAGCTATCTCTCTCTTCATTCCGTTCTACCAGAAATGCTGCTTGATATCTTGGTACATCTTGGTTCCTCCAGGGTGAATAGAATACTGAGAACTGTGAGCTTCTAACATGACCTCCTGTCTGATATCTCCACTAGGTACACATAGACGTGATCCAAACCTAAGCGTACCATCTTCATGAATTTACATCTCCTTCCTGAGTCCTGACTCACATTCTTCTCTAAGCTTCTGAATCCTTGGGTCTTGTGCCTGAGCTGCCTTGATCCTGCCTACCAAGTCGGATTGAACTTGCAGACTTGTTAGAACTCCTACATCACCAGGAAGTATAACTTCGATGCCCATCTCCTGAAGGTCTTCTAAGATATGGTTCTGGGTTGTCAACATAAATGCGCCGCCTCTCCTGCTAAGAGCGTCTGCTACCACATTCGCCTTGCTTGGGTGATACTGAAGCTCCACATCATAATCCTTGATCAACTCTAACCATCTTCTCTGTCTCATGTTCAGCTCCTTCTGGGTAAAGATGTACTTCAGACTTTTATGATCTGTGTACATCTCCACTCGGTCACCATATAAGTAATGCCTCCATAGCTTCAGAGCAAACACTACTGCTGCTAACTCCAAATCATGAGTTGGGTAATTCTTCTCGTGGTCCCGAAGCTGCCTAGATGCATATGCTATCACCTTCCCATGCTGCATAAGGACACATCCAAGTCCTTTACCTGACGCATCACAATATACTGTAAAACCTCCAGGTCCAACTGGTAATATAAGAATAGGCGCTGATATCAACTTCTGCTTCAAAGTCTCAAATGATGTCTGACATTCTGCCGACCAAACAAATGGCACATCCTTTCAGGTCAAGCGGGTCATGGGTGCTGAAAGCCTTGCAAAGTCTGACACAAACCTTTTGTAATATCCTGCTAATCCCAAGAAACTCCGCACATCTGCTACGGTCTTGGGTACTGGCCAACTTTCTACTGCTTCTACCTTCTTGGGATCTACTGCTACTCCAGCTCCTGATATGATGTGACCTAAAAATGAAATGTGATCCGACCAAAACTCACACTTGCTGAGCTTGGCATACAACTGGTTCTCTCTCAGAACCTGCAACACTTTCCTGAGGTGGTCTTCATGCTCCTCTTCACTGGCAGAATATACAAAAATGTCGTCAAGAAATACAATAACAAACTGATCTAAGTATGGCATAAAGATGCGGTTCATCAAATCCATGAATATCGCTGGAGCGTTGGTCAAACCAAATGGCATTACTAAGAATTCATAATGCCCATACTTCGACCTAAATGCTGTCTTGGGAATATCTTCCTTCCGAACCCTCACCTGATGGTACCCTGAACGAAGATCTATCTTGGAGAAAACTCTAGCTTTGCTCAACTGATCAAACAAGTCGTCGATCCTGGGTAGTGGGTACTTGTTCTTCACTGTTGCCGCGTTAAGCTTCCTGTAGTCAATACACAATCTGGATGACCCATCCTTCTTCCCCACAAGTACTACTGGTGCTGCCCATGGTGACACGCTAGCTTAGATAAACTTCTTCTCCTTCAATTCTTCTATGTGCTGATATACCTTGGCCTGCTCTGAATCCGCCATTCTGTAAACTCGATCTGATATTGGTTTGGTTCCTGGTGCCAATTCTATGCTGAACTCAATATCCCTAACTGGTGGTAGACCTGGAAGTTCTTCGGGAAATACGTCTAGAAATTCTTCAACTACCTTCGGAATCTGAACTTCTTCCATTGCTGTTACTACTCCCTGCTCTTGCTGAGTTGCCTCTGACCTGACTAAGGTGAACCTCTTCATGCCTGAAATATCAAAAGATACACTCCCACTGCGACAATCTATTGTCGCATGACTGTCTTTCAGCCAGTCCATGCCTAAGATAACGTCGAAATTTCCAACATGAAATTCTATCAACCGGGCAGGTAAGGAATGCCCGTAAACTACGACGCTACATGCTAGAATAACTCTACTAACTCCTACGAGCCCATTGCCAGTGAGTATATTCAATCTCCCTGGCAATGCCTCGAACTCCATTCCTAGCCGTGTTGCAAATTGTGCAGATATAAATGAGTGTGATGCTCCTGAATCAAATAATGCTACTGCGGGATATGAGGCGACGAGAATGTTACCTGCCACAACATCTCCCGATGCCAATGCCTCCTCCAAGGACAGAGTGAATGCCTGCCCTCGACCTCCTTGTTGGTTCCCATGTTGCGGCCTAGCCTGGTGCTGCTGCTGGCCCCTGCCTTGGTGATGCTGGGGTGGTCTATGCTGGTGTTGCTGTATCGGCGGTCCCTGCTGTCGAAACATCTGAGCCTACAGACGCTGTGCCAACGGCCTTACTGCCACTGCTGGTCCTCGATACTGGCCTGCCCCTGGTGCTGGCAGAGCAGGAAACTGCTGCCCTGGTCCTCCTGACCTCGAATTCATGGGACATGTGGTAACCCGATGGTCTGGATTTCCACATATCAGACATAGTCCATTCAATGTCCGACACACATCTCTAGTGTGCCCCATCTTCCCACAATAAGTGCAGCCCGCCGGGGGTTGCTGGTTCTTCCTCTGTTGTTGTTGCTGCTGCCTGGGTGGTGGTGCCGGTCCTCGTATCGCCACATCGTGGATACGAATGCCAGTGGATGGTGCTGTTGTTCGGGGCGCTGCTCCTCCTCCTCCTTCAATCTGACTGTGGGATCTCTTCTGACCTCCAGTCCTCACCGTAAGCCTCTGAATGGTGATTTCATGCCTTCGAGTCGCCGTCAATATCTCATCAAAAGTCTGGTAATTGTGCCCTTCTATCAATTACAAGAGTTCAAGATGAAACCCTTGTTGAAACCTCATAGCCCTCTGGCGCTCCATTGCTACCATCTCTGGGGCGAATCTACTCAATCTGTAGAACTCCGCTGCATAAGCATCTACAGTCTTGCCAGCCTGCCTGAGGCTGATAAACTTCTGTTGTAGCTCAAACTGCGCCACAACTCTATAGTACTTGGTCTTAAATCTTGTAGTGAAATCGTCCCAAGCTACAGGACGTCTGATGCCCACTTCCTCTGATTCCCACCAATCACGTGCGAGATCCTGAAGTAATAACCTCACCAGATCCACACGTTCTTCTGCCGGTACCTTAGCTGCCGTCAGAATAGCCTCCATATCCTTAAGCCATACATCTGCTGATATGGCATCCTCCGTGCCCTCGAAACGGCGAGGGTTGTACTTGCAAAACCTGGCTGATGCTCCTGAATCAGTCCTCGCTCCTTTTTCCAAAGCCGTCTGCAAACCTTGGTTGAGTAGCACATTCTGCTCTTGTAGCTGAGTGTGCATGCACTGCTGGGCCAACATCTGATGTTGCTGAGTAGCCATCATTCCTCTCAAGATCTCCAGAAGGGCTGGTGTGTCCACTTGGGTAGGTGGAACTGTCGGTGGTGGTGGAATGTCCGGATACTGTGATCCAGCTGCTGGTTCCACTATCACTTCTTCCTGGGTAGCCTCCTGAGGTGAGATTGGCCCTTGTTGCCGACCAACCTGGTCAGGTTGTCCATGTTGCTCCTGCTGTTGCTGTCCAGCTCTGACTGATGCGGACGAAGTGCCCCTAAGAAAAGGGACAAGAGAACAATCAAACAACCGGACATGAAGGATCAATGAAGTCAAAGGATACCGAAATGTCAAGCAAGGGTTGAGGATAACGAATCATGAGATCAAAAAGGAACACGTGTGATTGAGACATCCTATAAATCAAAAACACCCCACAAGTCTGAAATCAGACCTGCATGGGCCACCACTAAAACTTTGTCACACCCCAGAACCAGAATACTGGAGAGCGGGGGAATGACTCAGCCAGCTACGTATTACGGGTAGATGAATACTGTATAATACGATCAATGCTGTCTAACCAGACGAGGGGGTGCATACTACATAAAAGTCTTACTATGGTCATTTCATATCTATTGTCTCAATCATTCAAAACAAGAAACAGAAATAGAGAACATGTAAGATAAAGCAGTAAGGCGTCCCAAACGCTCAGTCAAAATGTTCTGGAGATCTGGCTTTACAAAACATAGCCAGATGGTATAGTAAGTATATACACAATTGTTATCAGCTGTAGTCTGACTTTAGTTACAATTATGCGAAAGTAAGAACAAGACAATCCGACTAACATGTCGGTACCAAACGGTTAAGTATAAAGTAAATGACAAAACGAGCGGTGAAGTAAGGAAACCCACTCGAGTCCTCCTGCGATCATCCCTCTAGTATTGACCATCTTGGAGGTAGAAGTAAGCTGAGTCCTCGGGAACCGGCTCTAAATCTGGCCATGCAAAACCAGAGAGGTTAGACCTCCAATAGCAAGTACCACAAGGAAGCACGATATGAGGAATTAAAACCAGTAATAAGAGAATATGATAAGTAGATCTCTGCTTGCCACTGGGATTCACATAACATCACGACACTTCGAACCAACCTCCCAACCAAACAAGGAAAGAAGTTGGCCCGTCATGTCCTGACATTCTGATTATCTCAGTTAGGTAACAAAGTAGATACAATATACAAACAAATCATCTTTGAACGGCCAATCAATTCCTACGGCTTGCTATTGTGAGTCCCAAGTTATCCTGGAATTATGCAATTAGGGATTCCTCAGTTCTTACTATGTGCAAGCAAGGCTAGTCTATCCAATCAATCAATTGCGCCAATCATGTAGTTAGACGAGTCCCAGCGGGACGCCCGCCGTTATAGCATGTACAATAATATAAGCAGATACCGTTCCCTGCCCATGTGACAGATTTACCGTATCTGTGGAAACCAGCCGGCCCGTCGGGTACTTAATAGTCCCAAGGGGGCTGCCATGTAAGAACTCGGGAATCTATTCTCTCCATGCCATCATTATTTTATTTAACTTAATAGTCTCTACGTTAAGTGAAGTTCCATGCCGTGGATCATGGTCATTCAATGAGTACTTTCGTACAGGGTACGATATGCGCAACTCTACAACGATATCCGTACGGCTATGTTATAGGTCTTACATAGCGTAATGCAACAATCAAATCTAACCACGGAGTAATCATGCCTTGACCATAAAGTACACATGCTGTCTTTTTGTAAAATTGATAAATAAATAATTTGAAACCTGCATGTGCCTGTATGCCAATATTCGGGATCGGCTAATCGAGTACAATAGTTCATTACATGAACGTGTCTCATTCATTTCATTCAATAAGACGACTAGCCAGTCTCTTAGTTCCAACTAGGAACGCATGATCAATTAGTCAAGATACCCATTATTATCAATGGTATCAAGGCATGAAGGTCAATTAGTATTAAGCATGGTCCAGTCCATAACTAGTATAAAATAGTTGGTAACATATTCTTGAATCCAAGGAAAAGATCAATAAATTCATGTCGGGAGTTGAAAGAAATTCTAGCCACAATTCAGTTAATTAGGACATATAACAGTCAAAAACAACCAAATTATGCATATGCGGCCTATTCTGCGACATGCATGCAACTACGACACCATATGCGCCTACTGCGACATGATATGCGCCTCATGTGGCTCAAATGCGACATGATATGCGCCTACTGCGACATGCGCCTCATGTGGCTCAACTGCGACATGATATGCGCCTACCGCGACATACGCCTCATGCAACATGCATCTACTGCGACATGCGCCTTAATGCGGCTCATGCGCGACATGATATGCGCCTACTGCGACATGATATGCGCCTCATGTGGCTCAACTGCGACATGATATGCGTCTACCGCGACATACGCCTCATGTGGCTCAACTGCGACATGATATGCGCCTACCGTGACATGCGCCTCATGTGGCTCATGCGCGACATGATATGCACCTACTGCGACATGCACCTTAATGCGGCTCATGCGCGACATGATATGCGTCTACTGCGACATGTTGGGTGCCTTCCGCGACATGCGCCTCATTACAACATGCACCTACTGCGACATGCGCCTTCTGCGACATGCTGTGTGCCTTCCGCGACATGCTGTTCGTGCTGCAGATGAATATAGGAACGAACCAAAATACTTTTTGCCATAACTTCCACAAAATAAATCGAAATCTAACTTTTCAAAAGCCAAACTTTAGTAGAATTAAATTCTCTACAACATGGAACCACTTAATTTCGAAAACAACAATGTTTGATAGATCAAAACCCTAAATTTCATATGAAAACTAAAACTATGAAAACCAAAACTTAAAACTTAGATCTACACCCAACCATCCATAGAAAACAAAAACTTTAAGACCTAAACTTGTAGAGGAAGAGAAGATGAATAACATAAACAAAAAAAAATTAGGGATGCATGAAATCCCTCATGGTGTGCAAGATGTACTTGCCTCTCCAAATGGGTTAGGGTTTGGTGGAGGAGTAAATATGAATGAATGAAGAGAGAGAGTGGAAGAAGAACTTTTATATCAAGGTCAAGTGGATCTCCACCATTCATTCTCTCCACCAAATCCAAGCCATCCATTCCTTTTCATGTTGAACCAAACCGAACCAAGTTGGTTTCCCATGAACCGAAATGAACCAAGAGCCAAGAAAAAGCAGAAAATAAAATACAAAAATTAATAAGCACAAATTTGAAGAATTTAAATACAGAATAAATGCATGATAAATATTGAATAAGTACATTCAAGAAGTACACGTATAAAATACTTTATTCTGGGAACGGGGAGTGACAACCACCATGCTTCTTATTCAAAGTATTCCAAAACTTGACGAAAAGTTTTGAAAACTTTGAAGGGGGTCTTGCAGAAGCATGGAATTTCAGGACCAGAAATCCTATGCGCCAAACACTACATGCGCCAGGGAGCTCAGGTGAAGTACTGGGCACAGCAAAAAAATAGACATTAAAAGAGGATTTTTATTCATATAAAAGTCTATTACATGACTAAAAAAGAGCTGTACAAAGGAGAATTCCTACAAAGAAAAGATTCTAAGTCTACAGCTAGACGCAACAACCACCATGCGCCTTCAAATAGGCACATCTCGCCCTCAAATAGGTGCAGCAACCACCATGCGCTCCCAGTAAGGCGTATCTCGCCATGCGCTCTCAGCCAGGCGCATCCCTTCAGCAGCTCAGTTATGTGCCGCCCTTCAGCGTCCCAGTCAGGCGCATCATGAAGTGTCAGCATATGCGCCATTAAATGCTTCGACTAATGAAACATTTATTGAGCAGAACGAGGGTGGCAATCAACCCTCTAGCGGGAGGAAGAGCTCTCCGCAATCGATCTGCGGCAAAAGGAGGCTTTCAACACAACCAGAGTGGGCGACACCCACTCTGACAGAAGAAAGAGCCTCCAAAGCCGCAGCACTGCAATTCAGATCTACGGCTCTTCCAGCATGACGGAGACGGGGCTCGAGCATCCCGATCTTTGGATGTAACAGGCACCTTCCGCCTGCCTCAGAAGCCCTCGACTCCGACTTTTGGATGTAACAGTCACCTTCAAGTGCATCAAAGAAGACAATGCATCGCATCTTCACCCTCGGGAGCATCTCATCAACAGAATGTGCACGAGCAAACAAGTTTATTTCGGGAGGACGTGAGAGAACGAGAAGCAAACCCTCTCTATGCCACTATTTATAGGCCGGGCAAATCAAACCCATGCGCCAAGTGGCTGGCTCTTCGAATCCCGTGCAATGAATTTGCATTGAATGGTGATGAACCTGACGCTTCGAATTCAGCCAAGTCAAAGACGGCTATTTAAAGCACTCGAAGAACGTAACGGTCGAGCCCATAAAGACGTGTCATACAAAGTGGATGTGCCGGCCAGACCGCACATCATACTAACGTGCCCATTAGCTCCAAGCGCCTTATAGGGATGCGCCCCCATGCGTCCCCATGCGCCTAGTGGAACACCGATCGATGCACCCACTCAATCGCCTATCACCCGTCAAAGAACATTAAATGCTGAAGTCTGACAGAGTTGGCAGCACGTCCCCCGAGGACTGAACGGTTTACAGCTTTTTCAGAAGACGAAGCGTCGCCGACGTCAGCATCATCATTGCTCTCCTTCGGCGGTTACAAGCCACGTGGCCGCCCAACCATTTCGCATGCGCTTTCGCAGCCATGCACCTAAATCTCTGCATGTGCCTCAAAAGCTATGCACCTCAGACTTTTCTCTAATCCCTAAAGACAGAAGTAAAGTCACTACTGAAGTCCCGCATGCGCCTCAAAAGCCATACGCCCTAACTGGTTTGTGACTCCTAAAGGTTACGAGCCAAAGCCTCCTCATGCGCCCAATCCCAGGCACGTCCTATCAGATCACTCCCCACCAAATCTGAGATCTTCGAGCCATGGACCTACGACACGCATCCTTTGACTTGATTCAGCCTATGAAGGGGTGCTAATCACCCAAGATCTCAGCAACTGAAAGATCCTCTCCATTGCTACGTGTCAGCTCTGCCGCAGCCCACGACAGCAACAAGAAGGGTTCAACTCCTCAATCAGAGCGCATCATCCATGCGCCTCCATCAGCAATCACCACGTGGCGTCCCCGCGTACAGGCGCATCCTATATATGCGCATGAGCAGCCAGCCTGCAAAGCTATAAATAGAGGGATCATCTCCTTCTGACACACACACACAGACAGAGATCTACACACATCATACAAGCACCGACAAACATATACAGAGGCAGAACTGCGAGCATACACAGAGAGGCAGATACAGACACTCAACATCTTCCTCCTCTCAGCAAGCTCCAGCACCCAGAGCAATCCAGACCTTCAGAGAACCGAGAACCGTCGTCAGATCGTCAATGGAGTCAATGTATTACCACTCACTCCATCGGCACAAGGAACCCAGATAAACAAAAGTGTACTCCTAGGACTACGTCTAAGTCCTACATTGTAACACTGTTCTGTTTGTATAGAAATTTATAATCAAAAGATTTTAATGGCAAACAGTCTTAACTTCAATTTCAATGAAAAAGAGAATTATTGGTGTGTCAAAATAAATATCTAAGTAGTAGTGTAACTTACTCTCGTTTCTAAGGTTGATTTACAATCCATGAGTGCAACATACTAGTCCAAAAATTATGTCACCAAAGTCACGTATGTATCCGGGTACCCAAAATAATTGTTTTCTAGGTTAATAAAGTGAGAATTACTTTAATTAAGCATACATTAATTTCTGGACAGAATTTGGAATAGTGTAAATAAATATCAAATAAAATTCTTAAAACCTTTTTTGAAGATATTTAGATATACTATTGTGCAAAACAAACATGTTGGGCCAACTTCACCTTGAAATTAGTATACATGAGTGTAAATATATATATGTGTGAACCTTACATAGAAATTAACTTTTACAAACTTGTTATAGATACGTAAACACATTATTTATGCAACAAGCGTAAAACCATCAAAAGAAAAATCTAGGCGTAAGGTACTAAATTTCTATCTTTCCAATTTCCATTCATGAGTAAGGAAAACCACAAGTTGTAACTACCAATTGTGTCATTAAGGACTAAGGTGTAGGTAATATTTATATATATATATATATATATATATATATATATATATATATATATATATATATATATATATATATAAAATATATATATATATATATATATATATATATATATATATATATATATATATATATATATATATATATATATAAGATAGAAATGGAACTCTACACTATAACATACTTCATTCCAGAAATTCAGCAAACAATTCATAAATACATCCTTAATTTTGGATAAATAATTAACATGAATTTTCTTGATGTAAAAGTTTTAGAATAAAAGGAAGGGATAGAGCTTGCCTTGATCCCTAGATGTTTTCCTTAAGAGAGAAATTCCCCAAACTCAGAACCTATTTACACAAAAATTGGGATTGGGGTTAAATCTCAAAACCTAGAATTAATTTATCAAAGAAATTGAAAAGAAAAGGGGAAAGGAAATTGGAAGAAAGGAAGAGGAAGAAGAATAAGAAGATGAAGAGGGGGGGTCGGCCGGTGGCCGACCGGGCGGCGGTGCCGACGGCGCCGGCGGCGGCACAGCAGCCGCGACAATTACAGCAAACGCAGCAGCAGCAGCAGTGAAATGCAGCATCAACAGCATCTTTAAGGAAAAGGAGAGGAGAAGTAGAGAAGAAGAATAAGAAGAAGATTATGAAGAAGAAGAATGGAAAGAAGATGAAGAAGAAGAATTCTCACCTGGTAAGTGAAATGGAGAAGCGTGGTTTTCTCTCTCTCATATTCTTCATGTTTTAATGAATGGTGAACAAAGGGATTACTAAAATGCCTTTATGGCCTCATCATGAGAAGAGGATGCCACATGGCACCTCTCCATGCATGAGTGCCACCTAGTTGCAATTGCAAAATGAAAACTTTGCATTTGCATGAGGGGGCAAAAGAAATTTTGATTTTTGGAAAAAAATTAATATAAGAAAATTATTTTTAATAGTTGAAATCAATTTAAATAAATAATAAAAAAATATAAGGATATGACACTCTACCTATCTTAATTAAATTTTGTCCCCGGAATTTAAAGATAAGAGAGGTAGAAAAGGATAGGTTGCTAAGTACCTTAGTCATCAAAGAGGTAGGGGTACAGCTGCCGCATCTCATCTTCCCTTTCCCAAGTAGATTACCCAGGTGAGTCCTTGTTCCAAGATACTCAAACTAGAGAGATGGTCTTGCTCTTAAGAATCTTCTGCCTCCGATCCAGGATCTCTACTGGTTTCTGTTCAATACGGAGAGTTGGGCCAACTGTGATTTTCGAATGATCCAGTATGTGACTGGGATCTGGCATATACTTCCACAATTGAGATACATGGAAGACGTCGTGAACTCCTTCGAGAGATGGTGGCAAGGCCAATCGATAAGACACGTCGCCAACTCGATCCAGGACGTCGAATGGGACGATATACCTTGGGCTCAACTTTCCTCTGGTTCCAAACCTGATAGTTCCTTTAGTTGGTGAGATCTTCAAGAATACATGATCTTCCGGTTTGAAATTCAAGATTCTTCGATGCTTATCTGCCCACATCTTGTGCCTGTCCTGCACAGCTTGAAGATGACTTCGGACTGCCTTGACTATGTCTACTGTCTGTGTGACCAACTCTGGCCCTAGAAGTTGCCGTTCTCCGACGTCACCCCAACATATAGGTGATCTGCACTTTATTCCATATAGTGCTTCAAATGGCGCCATCTTGATGCTGGCCTGACAACTGTTATTATATGAAAATTCAATCAGATGCAGATGGTCATCCCATGATCCCTGGAAATCTAGAGAGCACGCTCTCAACATGTCTTCCAAAATTTGTATCATCCTTTCTGACTGCCCATCAGTCTGTGGGTGATATGCTGAACTAAACTTCAGGCGACTGCCAAGACTGTCTTGCAAGCTTCTCCAAAACTTGGAGGTGAATCGAGTATCCCTGTCTGAGACGATACTTATCGGCACCCCATAGTGGCTAACAACTTCCTTCATGTACATATCCGCTAGATGCTTCGTAGGTTGTCCAACTCAGAATGGTAGAAATCTCGCGGACTTTGTAAGTCTATCCACTATCACCCAGATGGCATTGTTACCTTTTTGTGTTCTTGGGAGTCCTGATACAAAATCCATTGTAATATGCTCCCACTTCCATTCAGGTACTGGTAGTGGTTACAGTAGTCCAGCAGTCTGTTGGTGCTCAGCTTTCACTTGTTGGCACACTAAACATTTCGAGACAAATTTAGCTATCTCCCGCTTCATTCCATGCCACCAAAAATTTTGTCTCAGATCCTGGTACATCTTCGTACTCACATGATGAATGGAGTACTGAGAACTATGTGCTTCAGTCATTAGCTCAGTCCGGAGTTCTCCAAATGGTACACACAAACGACTCCCGAACCTCAAGGATCCATCAGAATGCTTCATCAATCCAGTTTGTCATATCCTTATATTTTTTATTATTTATTTAAATTGATTTCAACTATTAAAAATAATTTTCTTATATTAATTTTCTCCCAAAAATCAAAATTTCTTTTGCCCCCTCATGCAAATGCAAAGTTTGCATTTTGCACTTGTAACTAGGTGGCACTCATGCATAGAGAGGTGCCATGTGGCATCCTCTTCTCATGATGAGGCCATAAGGGCATTTTAGTAATCCCTTTGTTCACCATTCATTAAAACATGAAGAATATGAGAGAGAGAAAACCACTCTTCTCCATTTCACTTACCAGGTGAGAATTCTTCTTCTTTATCTTCTTTCCATTCTTCTTCTTCACAATCTTCTTCTTATTCTTCTTCTCTACTTCTCCTCCCCTTTTCCTTAAAGATGCTGCTGCTGCTGCATTTCACTGCTGCTGCGTTTGCTGCAGCTGCCGCGGCTACTGCGCCGCCGCCCGGTCGGCCACCGGCCGAACCCTCCCGTTCTTCATCTTCTTATTCTTCTTCCTCTTCCTTTCTTCCAATTTCCTTTCCCCTTTTCTTTTCAATTTCTTTGATAAATTAATTCTAGGTTTTGAGATTTAACCCCAATCCCAATTTTTGTGTAAATAGGTTCTGAGTTGGGGAAATTTCTCTCTTAAGGGAAACATCTAGGGATCAAGGCAAGCTCTCTCCCTTCCTTTTATTCTAAAACTTTTACATCAAGAAAATTCATGTTAATTATTTATCCAAAATTAAGGATGTATTTATGAATTGTTTGCTGAATTTTTGGAATGAAGTATGTTATAGTGTAGAGTTCCATTTCTATCTTATATATATATATATATATATATATATATATATATATATATATATATATATATATATATATATATATATATATATATCTTACCTACACCTATATACACCTTAGTCCTTAATGACACAATTGGTAGTTACAACTTGTGGTTTTTCTTACTCATGAATGGAAATTGGAAAGATAGAAAATTTAGAAATTTAGTACCTTACGCCTAGATTTTTCTTTTGATGGTTTTACGCTTGTTGTATAAATAATGTGTTTACGTATCTATAACAAGTTTGTAAAAGTTAATTTCTATGTAAGGTTCACACATATATATATTTACACTCATGTATACTAATTTCAAGGTGAAGTTGGCTCAACATGTTTGTTTTGCACAATAGTACATCTAAATATCTTCAAACAAGATTTTAAGAATTTTATTTGATATTTATTTACACTATTCCAAATTCTGTCCAGAAATTAATGTATGCTTAATTAAAGTAATTCTCACTTTATTAACCTAGAAAACAATTGTTTTGGGTACCCGGATACATACGTGACTTTGGTGACATAATTTTTGGACTAGTATGTTGCACTCATGGATTGTAAATCAACCTTAGAACGAGAGTAAGTTGCACTAGTACTTAGATATTTATTTTGACACATCAATAATTCTCTTTTTTTATTGAAATTGAAGTTAAGACCAATTAACCACCACTTTATTTAGTTATAGCATCGCATTCCATTCCGCTTAGTTACTTTATGTTCTTATTGTCAACAAATTTTTAGCATAATATGCAAATTTGTCCAAAAATTTTATTTATGCTTAAAATGCTCTTTTGTCATGAAAACATGGTCAAAAGTTGATAATTTCGAATACTGATTTACTAGGATAGTTGTGTGTTTACTTTTAAATTTCAAATTGTCTTTCTTATATCCGTAATAAGCTAAATATGGTGCATAGCAATAATAAGTTTTCTTAGCCTCGTTTTATTACTAATAACCCATATCATCTTTGACCTATTTAGTGTTTAGATAATGTATATGCAAAACCAAAAATAGTTGCACGCTTGCTTGCTTACTAAGGTAAGAAAGCTTTATTATTTTTGTATAACTTTATTGTATTGCGTGTTGCCGGTGTTGAGAGTTGCTCCACCGAAGGGGTCGGCGTACCCGATTATATATATTGCGTGTTGTCGGTATTGAGGGTTGCTCCACC